>JBBPCY010000001.1:31377396-31427244 GCA_037974405.1 Brachyalestes nurse | reverse complement strand
AAAATACCAAGAGTGTGCAAAGCTGTCATCAGAGCAACAGGTGATGTTTTCAATATTAATCTACAATGTAGCCCATAATAAAAACAAAGGAAAATGTTGAATGAGAAGGTAGTGTACATCTGAATATATGTAATGCATATATAAATGTGTATTGGACATCCATATTATGGTTTTAACGGGGTGTTTTTTAAATGTCTGCATAATTACATGGTTAAGATGTAAATAAAGTCATTCCGAGTGGTTTGATATGAAATGCTCTAGAGAAACTTATCAAGTCAGAACTGTTCACAGTATTGGTGAAAGGAAACAGACGCCCTAACAGTTCAAAGTCCCAGGAAAGTCACTAAATGAAATGGTTATAATGATGATACCCGGGACATTATTTTTCAATAGAAGGCAAAAAAAAAAATCGGAGGGGTGCGAATAAGGTGTTAAAAGGCAAAATAGTACCCAGAGAAAAGTATACACAATATATATATATATAGTTATTCATTTTTTTTCTCATATAGTCGGTAAGTTTCTCTCTAATGCACATTTCACATCAAATCTGAGTAACTTGCTTTACAAATTATTTTTCCAGCTTTTTGCCTTGTCACAATATAGTGTTTTGACCAGTGTTTCAATATTTTTAACATTCAGTCAAAAATGGTCTTGTTCCTGCTTAAGATTGTAATGATGCCAAGTTGAGGATTCATGCAGATGAATTTTACTCTGTCGTGGTCATGGCTGCATCCTGGTGTCACGTCCTGGTGACCAGCATAGCCAACTGAAAACCAAAGTTTTGCAACTACCCTCTGAATCTCCTGATCTCGTATATGATACCTTAACTGTTGCCTGTGTGTCAGTTTCTGCGTGTGTGTGTGTTGCAAAGGGGGAGATCACCTTGTTAGCTGTAACGGGGTTTTCTATCAAAAGCACAAGAAGATATTCTTTGGTATCCAAACAATGCAATATAATCACTTCCTCTATTCTGGTTTTGACACCAGTTACATCATTAAAGAAATATCACACCACTGTTCTTTTCTTTTGTTTCCGGCATATAGACTAATAAGCATAAATGCAAATACTGTACAAAATGTCTTATGAATAATGTATACAAAATATATTATGTTTTTTAGTGTGTTTTTGGGGTAAAATGCTTGGTATATATATTTGCCAGTGGTACAGTGTAACAGGACTTTTGATAAGAGGGTAAAACTATTGTACATTCAATATATCTTATATTTATGATGTACTGTGAAGCTCTATTTATGTACCGTTCGTCCAGATTTGAAATGATGACGTCACCATTTTGATGTAATTAAAGCTAATATTGCGGGATGCTTCATTGTGGACTTTCCTAGATCATGTGGTGGCAGTGGAGACTCATATTATTTAGTTTATGATTGAACACTCTGGATAATAAATCATGATTTCAGCACTCATTGATACAAAGGGATTGAAAAACAGACCATGTTATGGTTCTTTAAGGGCTATCAGATAGCTAGACAACATGTTCAAGTATTTTTTTAGTGGCATCCAAAAGTATATTATTCAGAAAGTATGCTCTTGTGGAGCAACAGCAAATATTAGTGACACAACAAGGTGATTCCCCCTCGCTCACACAGTAGACCTTTATTCCACACATGAAAATGGTGATTTATTCTGGGTTTTTTTCTTTCTGCCGTATCAAGATATGTTCTCACACTTACAGATGGAAAGTGTGGTAGAGAGTGTGGCAAATGTGGTTTTATGGTCTTTTGGCAGTTTAGAGCGACCGTAACCACAGGATTGTACTGAATATTTTGACTGATATTTATTGTGTGTGCTTCAGTTGCTTTTTATGTCTTAGTGGTTTCTTTTTTTCCCCCAAAATTGCCACTTGACAGAAAACTCTTAAGCAGCCAACACTGTAACTTTAGAAGAAAAATGATGTTCTTCTCTGAGGTCAGAATGCAGTGTGTAAAATGGATTAGAGCTGGAAAATGATGTTATCACGGACATTTGATTGTATTTCACAATGCAACATTTGTGATGATTACATTTCAGATGTGCTCCTGTGTTCCTGGAGACCTTCAGTGTAAATGACTGGGCTTTTTTAACTTTATTCCAAGAGTCGGTCAAGCAGACGTTTTACATAAACATTCAGTAAAGTTTTCTTACATTTTTAATTTAAACCAAGAATTTCTCCTGGAAAATACTGCAAATTATCATCACATAATCATTATTAGTATGTAAATGTTCAAAAAGAAACAGTGCTTTTCCATATTGTCCAGCTCTAAAACACTGTTTCAGTTGTACTAGTTTTGCTATGTGCATCCTGTATGCAAGGCTGAATGTTTAGTGTAACAGTATAAAGGCCTGTACCCAGTAGCGTGGAGTTACTACATGCAGGAGAATACTTTAGTGTATTTGTGCGTGTGTTTGTGTTTTAATTGATTCAGGCTTGTGATTAAATAGTTAAATCAGGGCATTTGTAAGAAGTGTCAGGAAATGTGAGATCAAATGAATCAGACTGTGTAGGCTGTAAATGTGATACCCACTGAAAATGACGAAAAAATAGAACAAGAATGAGATATTTGCTAGAAATATCATTGTCCAAAGTATGCATGATGCCAAATGAAGTGTGTGTTAAGACCTTTTTGGTGCTTTTGTTTTTTTTTTTGTTTATCTGTTTCAACACAGGCCTGGTCTGATTTTCACGGCTGAAGCGGAATCTCAGGTTTTCTCTTCATTTGTTTATTTATTTGTTTATTTATTTAAGGATCAGGTTAACGTTGCATTCAGTAAATATGATTTTGTGCTTCTGCTTTTGTACTAAATGTATTATTTCAGGTAGGGATGTGAATGTAGTTTGTCATCAGTGCATTTGTCAGGGTGTTCTCATACTTGAAAAGGTAGATCGTTTAGCATTGTGTTACTTAGCTGGAATTTTCAACATATTTTAGAAAAGCAGCTTTATTTTATAGGAGAAGCGTCATACGTGTATTTTGATTTGATGGTCGTGGTGCACTGTTAATGAACATTACCTAATTAAGTTCAATGTAAAAGAAATATGAATAGTTCTTTTTTAGGATGGTGTGACGTGCTGTCCGACACCTGTTTGAAATCTGAAAGTGTATATTCTGTATTAGCTGTCTGACAGACGCAGTTCAGGTGTATCTTTGTTATAAATGAATTGTATGTTTTGGTAGCTTTGAAGACTCGCTTAGGAAAACTGACGTTGTCTGTGTAATTCTGCATGGGTATAGCGTACTTGGTGCATTGAGGAATATTAACGTTTGAGATTCAGGGTTTTTTGTTTTGTTTTTTGGGATTTTTTTAGCTCGGTGTTGGTCGGTTCTGTGTGACTTTTGCGTCAAATGTATGATTTGATGGTCCTTTTTGGTACCTTTAACTGTGAGGCTCTTGTTCTGATTCCTCAAGGCGAGATGTAGTTTGCATGAGAGTAGCTGTCTGATGTTCTGAGGCACCTCTGAAGCGATCACCAGCAAGAGCTCTACCTGAATCACTGGGTTACTGATTTCTATTTTGAATCAAAGTATTTTACTCTATACGTAAGGAAACGATCAGCTGACCAGGTTTCTTAGAGGGCACTGGGTAGTATCCTTATATTTTTACTTACAGTATATCAGTATTTTTACAATTGCAACCTACCACTGTACTTCACTGTGTATTAATCAGCCACTTGATAGAGGAATACACAATGTAGTAGTGGCTGATTATAGACAGTGATATAATGTCATGACTCAGAATGCAGAAACTTTAGCTTAGCTATTTATTTTGTGGATGGAATCACATAATGTACGTCGTTCGATCACCAGCCATCCGTGTGGTGCAGTGTCTTCCCCATACGTCGCCGCATTTCTCATTACGATTGAAATCCTATCCAGTGTGAACATACTGCGAAAACGGACCCTTGTTTATGGTAATAGGATCTATTAAGATTATTTATGACAGCTCGTAGATTATAGGGGCCTTCATAAGCCCTTCACTCACAGCAGAACTACACTTTGCAAACACGTTGACTATACTATGGCCAAGTTCAGTTTAGAGCTGTCTTCCCACGTAAGAATAACGAATGTAAGTAAACTACACAACCAGTTCCGTGGGTTTTGCTTCTGAATTGCTCCTGTTAAACAGTACAGGAGTGAGGGCGCTAGATTCGCATACTTGACTTTAATATTGGATTAAATGTCGAATCAGTTTTGAGTTGAAATGTCCTTTTCTTTGCGTTTACACTTTTATACATCATCTGGAGTTTTATTAATGAAAATATGTACTGTACAGGTTCCACTGATGAACAAGATACAAATGTACACATCGACAAATAATTTTGTATCTTTGCCATTTTAATACATTAAAAATGTTGTGACTGAAATGAAGAAAAACTATATAAACATTTCATTTTCCTACAATTGTGATTGATGTTTTTTTTTTTAACATTTCACCACTCTGAGGCATACAAATAGTACCAGACTGATATTTTAGGTACTTTCTGCATCAGCACTCATAACCTTTAGGTGGTGCCATGTAACTTGTGCTTTTGAATGGGATGTGTGTTACAGGATGGCTACAGCTCATATATATTCAGACCTACTACGGGCATTCATAGTTTAGAAGCACAAGATCTGCCACAAGCCCAAAACAGATGCATACAGTTAAAAGATCTACAACCTAAGCCTATTACTTTTGCATGGCACAAACCATTCAGTGAGCTTCAACAAATTATCATAAGCCACATCTTGAGATATTTATATAAAGACATTCATTTTATGTGTTTATGGCCCCTCTTGCATCCCTGCAGTAGTGTGCACCTTTTAAACACGAGGTGATAAGAGAGAGTTCATTTTGGCCTCTATACTGTTAGTATGGAGTTTATACTCGATGTATACAGATGTTCTTTAGTTTTCCAAGTGGCTCTGGCTTGTCTAAGCATTGTGAGTGGTGTTGCTCTGGGCAGACTGCCACACAAGGCCATGATAAATTCAGCAGATTACTGCCTATTTAGGATATAACCACATCAGTCTTAATCTCTGCACCCATTCTAATCTCATTAGTTCACAAACCCAAATGAGAATGTCCAAAGTCAGAGACGTCCAGGTGATCTACATCTCTCCCTGCATTCTCCAGTCGAACTGAATTAACATCCAGAAAATAAAATCTTTTCATGTGATTTTGTCATTTACTAATGTCACAGTCACAATTAAGCATCAACTACATTAAACTGAATGGTTAAATTGAGTTATGCGGACTGTGTGACTAACCTGAGGAGACTGCAAGGCTGTTTTCTAATCACCATGAAACAAAGGAGACACCACTGACGCTGGACGGACTATAATTGGAGTCTGCCATAACATTTCCTGAATGGGGTCCAGGAGGCCAAACAAATGTTGGCAGTAACAGCACTGGCAAGTGAGTACAATAACACAGACTGCAAAAAAATGGTGCCACAAACGGTTCTTTGACTGATGCCATAGATGAACCGTTTTTGTAATTATAAAGAACCTTTCAAAGCGCCCATGTCTTGTATTTTTTATGCATTTTAGTTTTCCCCTGAAGTGCTAGTTAGTTTACAGTACCTAGAAGCTTGTATGTAAATAACCTTTGTTCTGACTGGCTGCCAAGTGTTGTGCATCCTTCCAAAAAAACCTATTCAGTTTCAGAGTGAGTGGGTGGGGCTGAACTACTGTATTCTAAAAAGGTGGATATTAGAGTGTGCAGGTTTTCATGACATCACAAAAACCGTGAAATCAGAATGGGCTGCGTGGACTAGGAATGCAGCAAAATTGTTAAAGGTATAAGAAACCTTCAAATAATGTTTTTTTTAACAATTATTTGGTACTTTCAAGAACCTTTACATTATGTGAAGGTTGTTTAAACTTTAAAAGAGAAAATTACATGAAAAAAATAACAATCCAATAAACAATTATTAAGGGGAAAAATCTACTTCTTCAGCTCTTTTTGGCACCTTGAGTTTTAAGCACTTAAAACATGAGAGTGTTCATGAAAAACGAAGTAGAACTGAAAGTTCTGACCTAAATCTGTTTATACAGGTAATTCCTTCTCTGTTTTTTCATGCATGTGACTGGCCCTGGCACAGAAAACACACTCAACATGGGCCTAGCACTTAAAGCACTTAAACACTTAAAGCAAACTAAGGTTGCAGACACAATCAATCAAACTGTGCACATGAGTTGTATAAATAAGGCATTTCCATAAGAAGCTGAAATTAACTGTTATAAAAAAACACCATTTTAGATAAGGCAGCTACAAACTTTCAAATTTCCTATAACTCTAGAATTCATAGAGCTGGTAAACACTATTAAAACTTCTAAATGTTATTTTTGAAGGCTCACAATATCATAAAGCACATTTTCAAAGTATGATCTGCCATAACATTAAACAACAGGCAACACTGGTATAAAACTACAATTCTATAAATAATCACAATCTTTTAGTCAATGTGCAGTTCTTTCTTGGTATTTAGACTTGATAAGAAAGAACTTCTTGATTGCACAGTTATAAGGAGAAAGAGCAGGGACCTGGCATGATTAAAGGGTAATGCCTTCAAAAGACAGTACACTGTATATAAAGAGCTACAAAAATCAATTGAACAAATATGTCATGGATCTACCACATTTATATCTCACTAATATTTGACAAATTAAATTAAATGAGCTTAATAACAGCTGTTGGAGTGTTGTCTCCTTAGATTAATAGTGATGAAAACATGGCTAATAAGCCTTCATCAAAACACAAACAGGTGATTTTTATGAAACATCAATAGAGTACCATTTGTCAGCACAGTACTGTATACCACAGTATACCATACATGTTCAAAAAATAAATGCACAGAATATATTTAAATATTACAAAATTATTTACAAAAATAGCTGTATTAACTTATTTGTAAGTAAGCAGGAGTTATATACGTATGCCCCAATGTCTACAAAGAAAAAGGAAAACTAATAAGTTTAAAACTAAAAACTAAAACTAATAAGTTATGTTGCATGAAAAACCCGAAATTAAGACACTTTCTAATGGCATGGCCAAAGGGAAAGGAAATAAGGTTTCTATATATCTTTGGTGTGTAAGTATTATTAAGAAAAGGACCTAAGATAGTTCAACAAAATCCACAAAACCATAAAAATGCCAAAAGGCCGTTTTTAATATTCTGTAGATTTATTTTTTTGACATAAAATACTGTGCAAAAGTCAGAGAGCATCCTATTGTTCAGATAATTCCTTTTTGAGTGTCAGCATGAAAGACTTTAACAGAAAATTACTCAGATTCTCCAACAATCAGTATTAAAGAATACACTATCAAATACTTATCAACGAATACACTAACATTCACACAAGCAAGCAACTACCCACATACACCTCAGCTGCCTCTGATGCACCTTTCTCTCTCTTGCGCATCTAAAATTCCTGAGTACACTGTAATAAAGGCAAAGGGGGAAATGCTAAAATCTGACAAAAGTGATATGATATTTAGTTGTATATATGTTTCCCTTATTTCTCCAATGCTAAAAAACTTACTGGCTGTTTGAATGTAATTGAAATAAAAAGGGTGGTCTCTGACTTTTGCACAGTACTGTATATGGTGCGCTACAGAAAGGTACTCTACTGATGGAATGTCTCATTACAAAATGCAGAGTATTTTCCAGATTCCCTACATGGCTGCTAGCAGAGGGAGAAACGGCGGGAGTTGATGTTCATTTTTGTGATGCCGAGGAGTTTGAGTGGCGCTGAAAGGCTGAATCCAGGAGTGACAGGCCCATCGCATAGCAGCTCCAGCATTTCATCTCGTTCCTCCAGTTCAAACGTGGCGTCATTCAACATCTTCCGATGCTGGTTACACATCTGCTCGATTTTCAGCTTGTTAAGATCTTTGTGCAGACGCATTAACTGGCGAGCTAGATGTTGGTCCTGCACACGCATCTCTCTCTACAGTGAATAACAAACAGAATAGCAAATGATGGCATGACATGATTAATCTTAAACCAACAATATTAATTGAACAGCAGCTTAGCTGAAGTATTGTTAGACTGCACTCTACAACATAACAGTTCTGTGTGTGATGGATCTGAAGAACCACCATTGGTTCCCTAAAAACTTGGACTGTTCTATAAAGAAACAGTAAGTTAGACATGTGAGCTTCAAGAACATTCATATAATTTAATGTTACAGAAAAATAAATTGTTTCTAAAACAATGCAGTGCCCTAAAGAGTTAAAAGAAGTTTTTTCCCTGTCCTTCTAGAATCCCATCCTAACGTTCTAGAGTTTCATTGTTGGAAGAAACAAAGTAAATGAGAATAATTGTTGTATCATAATACTAAAAGCTCTGTTGTCCATGGTCCTAATGACATATCTGTGAATCTTTAAAGGTTAAACCATTAATAGGTTCCCTCACAATCTCTTTTCAAGCATGGTCCTTAGGGGAATTGAAAGTGACTTTTAAAGATTGTGACTAAAAGGCTATTTCCCATACTTACTGCCAGCAGCACTGAATGTACCCTGTGCAGAAAGTCGACCCCTGAGATTTGCGGGGTTACATTCCAAGAACACCCGAAATTTGTGAAAAAACGTGAATTTGTGATGTGGGAAAAAATGCCAAAAAATACCTATTTTTATAGTCTAAACCCTAAATGTGCCCCGAAATATGCTCCCCAAACATTTGAATTTCATTTTAAACTCAGTAATGCATTACCCTTAAAAAAATGATCTGCGTCACAAGGCAGCAGCCAATCAGCAGCAAGGAAAAATGAATAACGCTTGGCTAACGGATTGGCTACTTTCACACTTCCCGCCTCTGAATACATCCCAAGACACGCTTTCTTTGTGGTCCAAAATATGTGGACCAAAATATGTATGCAGTTATATTTCATATGGAAATGTAGCTGAATTTAACACTAATTTTTATGTTACATTAGTAAAGTATATTTTTTTCTTAATAATTTAGCACTAAAATGCATGAAAAATGATATACGGCCACAAAAAAGCAAAAACAATATACATAGGATATTTGCGGTTTCCGCGAATCTGCCAGGGTTTCCGTGAACAATTATCAGTTCGGTTCTAAGACGGAGGCCGCAAACTCTGAAGCGTGACTTCGCTGGGGAACACTGTATTACTTAGGATGTTTTTAGGCCTTTAATTTACATGCATATATACGGTTTTGGACTGCAAACATACATTAATATATGAGATTTTTGAGAATTTTGAGTGTGCTAGACATGAGTGAATGAGTTTGGTTCTATGACAAGTCTATGATGTGCTTTGCATTTAAAAACAAGAATGCATGAACAGCTCACCAGCTCTTTTCTAAGCCATTCCAGTGCCTCGCCAATACTTCCAAACCCCTTCAGGCTCTCAGAAGGGTGTCTTTGTCCTTGGTGTTTTGTATAACTCAGTGATGACTTTGGCCACTTCAGAGAACTCCAGGCTCGTAACTGCCCTTCTTTAACAGCCACTGCAGCTTCCAGGCCCTTGGCTCTTTGGGTTTCCAACTGAGCCTTCCATTCCAAGTGTGAGGGCCTCCTTGGCTCCAGCTGTAGTTTCTCAGCCAAAGCCTTCAAACTGGAGAGGTAGTCATCCTGAGACGCTGCGACACCGCTGTTCTTATCCGAATCATTTGAAGTCATCACTGCAGCATGGGGGATTGGCATTTTTGTCATGGATATTCTGGGGAATATAAAAGCTTATTGAAACATTTAAAAAGAAAGAAAAAGTCATAACCCCCTATCTTTACACAAATAGTATTCCAAAAGACAAGTGTAACTAAGCATTGGAATAGGTAAAGTGGATGGATGATCTTTGTGACTTTGAGTGAAGCAAGTTGCTTGCCTCTAAAGTATGCCAGTTCTATCATTTCACAAATAGCAGTCACTTTGTGCTTTTAAGCAAAAAACACAAACAAAAATCCATCAGTGACTGGTGGTCCTAGGGACAAAAAAAGCCTGTAGACTACAGGGTTCAAACAATGGTGGGAACCATGCAGTCAAGCAGACAGGACAGACCAGAATCTACATTGCACATTGGACTTATTAGACTTGAATAGATTTCAGCAGTTAACAGATTCTCAGTTAGTCTGAGGTCAGGACTTTGAGTAAAAGCTTACCATTTCTCTCAAACCTCTGTTTGTTTGCAATCAGAAGCAGAATCATGAAATACTTAAAATCCTTTCGCAGTGTTTCCCTGTATTTTGATCAGTCAGTTCTTCCTTCTATTTTAACATGGTTCCTTCCTGATGAAAAGCATCCAAATGCATACGCCACCATGCTTCTCTGCGTGTACGGCATTTCTTGAGGGACGGGCAGGGTTGAGCTTTTACCGTGTATGGACAGTTTAAACTTGGCCAAACAGCTATCTTGGTCTTTTTTGACTAAAACACATTTTCCCACATCTTAACTGGGTCACTCTCATGCTTTCTAGCAAATTCCAGACATGCTTGTGTATGTTCTTCTAGCGTAATATCTTCTGTCCTGCAACCATCCCATACACTCTCCTGATACCGTGATTAATAACTGTGTAATTAATTTTATGTGAAGTTTAAGTGGAGTCTATGTATTGCTGAGATTTAAGAGGAAGATATTTTTCTAGGCAGTGTCCGAGTGGTGGTTAATTGTAATTATTTACATACTGTATTATCATAAATTTGGTACTACTGATTTTTGTGCCCTTCCTTCCAGTTTACAGTCTAACCAAAGCTCTTATCTAGAAAATGTGGCAGTTTCTTTAAGGCTTCACATGCAGGAACCAGCTATGCCCAATTAAGGAGAAACTATGTCTTTGTGGGATTTTTTTTCATCCTGCAATTATGGAGTTCTCAGAGAACAGTGTCTACTACAATTAGCTTAACTCCAATAAAGTGGTATTACAATATTGTTCTCAATACAATATTAGAAAAGTATATCTAAGTATCATAAATTATTCAATGTTGATGCGTTTTAATTTTGCATAATTTAATGGACTATGTATGGGTTCTTGTCTTCATCACACTAAAAACTGCTTATAAATCAGATAAAAACAGTTTTGTTTATTTTATTGCTGTTTAATGACACCAAAATGCACATCTATCCAATCAGAACATAGAGGAAACCCCATCTACCTTGTAGTAGGAAGCAGAAATAGTATTTATGAATAGGTACTATCAAATTATGCTTTATAAGTTGTTTATTTGCATTTTGTAACTCCACCACTTGGACATACAATATATGATCCACTTCCCTCTGCTACTAATCATGGCACTTTTTTGAATGGCCTTTTGTCTAAAAAAGAGAGTACTAGCTCACTGAGCAAACAAAAAAGAAGAAGTTGTAATGTAATCGGGTCTCATTTAAAATGAAGTAAATGTAGATAGGAAGCTATTAAGCCAGAAATGTTGTAAACTATGGACGTAACTTTGTATAGAAAATGGGTTCAATCCATTGTAAGGGGAGTCTTATGACCACTATAGCTATCAGTGTAACGAGCCATTAATGAATGTTTCCATTGTGGAAGAAAATGTCTAGTTGCTCATACAAAAGTTTAAAGGTGCAGGTTGCAGGAATATAAGGTGTGAGTCCAACTGTTATTTCAACTGCCTGCATGTTTCCAAAACAACATGTCTTTACTGTTAACAGCAGTATGACGGAATTTCACATGAACTCGGTCAGGGCTCGGCCCTCAAAGGCCATGCACAGTTCTTATCGCTCACTCTAATGTCATAAACATTTAATGCGATGGATTTTATCTTGTAAATAAATACATAATAAATGTCCAATAAATAAACAATAGCAGTTAACGTGGTGACATGGAGTAAAGCCTTCTTGAGTGTATGGCTAAGGTTTACTGGTCCGGAGGGGCTCTAGAGGAGGGTGAACACTGAACTAGGACACAGCAGCTGCCTGCTAAACTGGGAACCCCCTGAGTCCAGCTAGTCTCGTCATCCCTCTAACCCTCATCAGCAACCAGAGCAACCAAAGCACTGATCTGATCTGTTCCTAAAGACAGCTTTCATCATATCACCATGGAAAGACTAAAAATACTGATTCCAGGAAGATTTTCAGGATTTCCTGTGTCATGTTTAACTCGAAACATATTCCTCAAAACACTAAGCCTCTACCCGTAAATAAGGACAACACTGATAATGACAGACCTGACCCAGAAAGTGTTTGTGTGTATGGAAAACATTATGTAAAGGCACTGATGACTGGGAATTCACAAACAAATTTTCCCAAAGTGGAAACTTTACAGGACAAGGAATAAATGCTACCAGGATGTAGCTAATTATTTCACAGAATGTTTCCTGGTCCAGTCATAAATACGTGTTAATGTCTGGCTATCATTATCTGGTTCTGTGTGGTGTCTTTTCCTTATTAATGTACGATTTCTATAACTTAGCATAGTGGCAGCTTATGGTTGTTCAGAATGACTAATATTGAAGCATAAACACCTTAAATAGTTTTACTGACAAGTTATCCATAGATGCTTCCTGTAGGTTTACAGCACTTCACTCTGAACAAACTCTAGAAATCACTCTGGAAAAGCAGTGTCTCTTCTGTGTGGAGTTATTCATGGCAGAGACTCCATGTCCAACTGAGCTGGAAGAGAAGTGACTTTGGAAAGGAAGGCCTGTCACTGTTTACTGAGGACCACACAGCTCATGGATTTAAGCCATGCAGCAGGAAAAAGTTTGAAATGTTCAAATGGATTGAATAAAATGATAACTCACACTTTATCCAAATGACATGACTTGAGAGTAACAGTGAATACTTAAGGCATTTTGTCAATAAATAATCAAATCCTCAGTTTTATAAATTGAAAACGATATAGAAAAGCCTCCATATAGCTTCCATAGAAATATCTCCATATGATCTGCCATTACAGAGCATTCACTCCATATGCAGCAGTGCGTGTGTCTGTGTGTGTGTGTGTTTACAAGAACCAGTGGTGCAGAGAGGGTAAAGTAATTTCTACCACAAACATCTACACTATATGGACAAAAGTACTGGGATGCCTGACCATTACACCAACAGGGACTTTAATGACACTGCATTCAAATACATAGACTTTAATCTGGAGTTAGTCCCCCTTTGCAGCTATAACAGCTTCTTCTTGGAAGGCTTTCCAAGATTTTGGAGTTTCTGTGGAAATCTGTGCCAATTCATTCTGTAGAGCATTTATGAGGTCAGGCACTGATGTTGGATGAGAAGGCCTGGCTCGCAATCTCCGTTCCAGTTCATCCCAAATGAGGTCGAGGTCAGGACTCTGTGTGGGCCAGTCAGGGTGTTCTCATCCAACCATGTCTTTACGGACCTTGCTTTGTTCACTAGGGCACAGTCATGCTGGAATAGAAAAGGTTCTTCCCCAAACTGTGTCCACAAAGTTGAAAGCATGGTGTTATCCAGAATGTCTTGGTATACTGAAGCATTAAGATTATTGCCCTTCACTGGAAGTAAGGGGCCTAGCCCAAATCCTGAAAAACAGGTGTGTCCCAAAACTTTCGTCCATATAGTATATATCTTTTTATGTGCAGCATCGAAAGCACTTTATTTTTTAATATAAAGACGCACATTCACCTTGCTGTTTGGTTTTGATATTTCTGTGTGAGGACAGATTCTGAAAAAGCTCCAAAACATTAGAGTAAACCCACCCATCCCTAGTAACTACATAGATAGCTTACGTGTGAAATTGTTAATATCTATTAAGCCTATTGTAGTAATTCAGTTCCTTTTACGCAGTAATGCATAGTTCATGTTACAGCAGATACTTTTTTGAGAGAGAGACTTTTTGTGCCATAGTTCACAAAGAGTGACATTATTGTGAGCAGTGATTTCCCATGAATTCTAAGAGGCAAACCCAAGCAGCGGGTCAGAGGCCTTTTTGACATCTTTTTGAAAAGCTCAGTCTGGAACCCTGCAGTTTGCAGAGACTATTGGAGAACACTTATGTAAACTTGCACTTAGACATGAGTGTGAGACAAACCACCTATGATAATTCTGTGCCCTATGGTTACCTGTTCCACAGGTAACATGGATCATTCTCTTCATTTTTTCAGATTATTCCACCCTGTATATAATAGTGCTATAACAACCATGTACTAACACACAGTCCAGACCTGCCTGACTGCATATGGCACATGGTCAGTTAGCTCACACCCACTAGCATTAGAGAGAAGTACAAACCAGTACAACCTGTGAAAAGAGTCAGAGAAGGAAAGGGGATTCCATCCTCTCTGAATTTAATTAGTTAATAATTAGTGGCTCTTTATCCATATTTGAAATTTCATACATGTTCAATGTGATGTGTCAAGTTCTCCAAAAAAGACGACACAAGATGGGTTTTCAAATCAATATAACAATACAATCAATATGCTGTAGACTGTAGATGTATATGCAATCTCATTACAGTATAAAGGTATTGAAGATACCTTAGAGTTAAGCCTTTCAGGTAGTACCCAGCACCACAACCACTACTCCAACATCCTCCTTGATTTTTGTACACTGTCTGTAGTGGGTTTTTTTAAATATAATTTAAAATCTGTCACCTACACACAGCGCTCTCCCCATACTCTCTCTTTCTCTCTCTCTCTCTCTCACACACACACACACACACACACACAGTCTTTTCTCATAGGTTGTATTAGTGCCATAGCACTGATATAGCCAACAGTCTTAACAGTCTAGTCTGATCTGAAGGGTTGCTCTCTGCTGTAATCCAAACAGCATAATGCTGCAGACTGGGTCCTGCCGCAGTATCTCTCTCTCTCCCTCTCACACACCCACTCACTCACTCACACATACAAATAAACCAATATCTCCTACCTTGTCACTGACTTAACTGAGCATCAGCACAGAGTGGTGTCAGGCTCTCTCTTGCAGAAAGACAGACAGATCTAGACACAGAGAAAGACTGTGGTGGTGCTGGTGGAAGGGGTGGGAGTGGTGGGGGGCTCAGAGACCCTTTATGGTGTTGTTGGGTGTGTGTGTGTGTGGGGTGTGTGGGGTGGGGGGTGGGTGGGCGTGTGTGTCGGCATTTGCCAAGGCACAGTCACATAGTTGGGAAAGACCCAGCACACTTCTGCTTCCGCTTGCGTTGCTGTCTGGTATGTTTTTTTCTTTTCTATACTAAAACTGGGCTGAAATTTACGTCTGTGCCTTTAAGACCAGTTTTCGTTCCTCTTACATATTAAAAGCATATACACGGAACCCCCAGTCCCTCTGAAAAGCCTTTGTCTG
Organism: Brachyalestes nurse; assembly: GCA_037974405.1. NCBI lineage: Eukaryota > Metazoa > Chordata > Actinopteri > Characiformes > Alestidae > Brachyalestes > Brachyalestes nurse. Next base: position 31,412,038 of record JBBPCY010000001.1, on the reverse strand, counting down.
TTAATGGTACCTGTCTCTTGGACAACAATTAATCAGAACTACAATTTTAAACCTAAACTGACATTTCTGTGTTAAAGTTTGAACTGTTTTTCAAGCACTACATATAAATAATAGGTGGTATTAATAATCACAGAGGCGATTTAAACTTCTAACAGCGTGAAAAATAATTCTAACCTGTCTTAATGATGAATTCTGACCTTGAAACCACACAAATATACAAAATTATTGCTCTTCTGTTGCAACCAGAGGTCCAGCTCTCAGCACAGTGCCTAGAGCACCTGCCTGGGGGGCGTTTCATCTAGGGGAGTGAAAGATTCTGATTGGCTGTTGGACCTGTCAATCTCAGCGTAAGGAGAAGGACGTTGAGGAAGCCAGAATCAGGGGTACACCGTTTGTGCAAATGATTGATGTTTTCTTGTTGATTAAGGCTCAAAACACTCGTTTCATCTTGCACACGTATTTGGAGTGGACACACATGCCCTAAAACCTGTGGTATAACGTACTTTAAAGGTAGGTAGTTTTATTTATCCGCGTGCTTGTAGCTTAGCTTAGCCTGTATTGATCAGATAATTGTTTTGTTGTGCTTTTTTATTGATGGTGAAGATGGTCCTCCTCATCCTCTCAGGATCAGCAACTGGTTCTGTGTGTTTTTTTTTTTACTTATTTAAGTCACATTTCTGTACCTTGGCATGCTGTGAGCTTGTGGTTGCTGAAAAAGACCAGTACTGAAGCATGAGACCTGTCATGGAGCCAGGGTTGTACTGACACCTGAAGAAATTGAAGAAAGAAAAGTTATCCATAAATGTTTTATGTAGCTTTACATCCGTCAGCATATCTGGGTAAAGGCTATCCAAAAGCTGGGTTTGGCTTGCATCTCATAAATCTCATAAACCATTTTGTCAGCTACAAAAGGTATTCCATTTCAGCAAGTGAGGTAACTTAGTCGCCTGCTCAAGAGATCTGATATTTGTACTAACTGGATGAACCTTTGGTCAGTGGAAAAAAACCCCTAAAATTTCAGTAATTATGTCTGTACAAGGTTCTTCGGTAATTTCTTCAGGGATCAGTGACGTTTTCTGATTCTGATTCTACATTTACGGCATTTAGCTGAGGCTCTTATCCAGAGCGACGTACACCAGTGCTCAAGTAGCCCACAGCTGTTTCTTAAACCTGGAAAGCTAAACTTAAATCAACGTCCACTATTCAACCAAGTTACTGCACGCTCGGTAATACTGATTGATGTAAGTGTAACCTTATTTCCCCCACAGAAAAGAAAACCGAACAGCTTGAATGCCTGCAGGATGCATCTTGAGGCTCTTCTGTGTGTTCTAGCGACTTGTTACCAGTCAGTCATCTCTCAAAACACAGGAAATGGAACACAGAAGGACCTGCCACCACTCTTGCTCGTATCTTTTGATGGCTTTCGAACAGACTATCTGAGAAACTACTCTTTTCCGAATCTTCAGAAATTCTTCTCAGATGGGGTACTTATTGAGCAGCTCGTCAATGTCTTTACGACTAAAACCTTTCCTAACCATTACAGTCTCGCTACTGGATTGTATGCAGAAAGCCATGGTATCCTGGCCAGTCACATGTATGACCCACAGACAAAGAGGCATTTCTCCATTCAGAATGATAGTGATCCTTTCTGGTGGAATGAAGCAACACCGATATGGGTGACTGTGCAGAAACAGGGGTACAAATCTGCTGCTGCTATGTGGCCAGGAACGGACTTGATGATTCAAAACCAGACCTCAACGCACTTCATGAGGTATGACTCAAAGGTGAGCTTTAAGGAGAGATTGGGAAACATAACAGACTGGCTAACTGGAGACAGCACTGTCAAGTTTGCAGCACTGTACTGGGAAGAACCTGACCATAGTGGACATACCTTTGGCCCAGACAACACCACAGAAATGGCAAAGGCACTCAAAGAGGTGGACAATAATATAGGTTTGTTGATGCAACAGCTCAACCAAACAGGGCTCTGGGGAAAGATTAATGTGATTATTACGAGTGATCATGGCATGGTTCAGTGCTCCCAAGACAGGCTCATTCGGCTGGACATGTGTGTCAACAACAACAGCTACGTCATGGTGGACCTCGCTCCAGTGACTGCCATCATGCCTCTCGATGGTGGGTATTTTCCGTTCAAACATAAGAGACTGTACAACATACTTCAGTAATTACACAGATTTGTATTTTGGCAAATCTGATGTTGTTTTGTATATATTTTTGGTGTTTAGAATCTTCTGATCTATTCAAAAACCTCAGCTCTTGCCATGCTCACATGAAGGCTTACCTAAAGGATGAAATACCTGATCGGCTACACTACAGAAACAATGGGAGGATCCAGCCGATCATCTTAGTGGCTGATGAAGGTTGGACAATTGTCCAGTATGGCGACCTCCCGCGATGTAAGTCCTGTCTGAATGATTGATTTATTGTTTGCATTCAGTATCTTTACAATGCATGCTTTTTTTGTTTTTACTTTAGTATTTGTTCATGTGCACATACATATATTGAGGTATAACACATTATCGTTTTTCTTTTTCATTTCTCAATATTGTTGTTGCTCCTATTAATTGTGCTCTGTTTTCCTCTCACAGTGGGTGATCATGGCTATGATAACTCCCTCCGCAGTATGCACCCCTTCTTGGCAGCCCATGGCCCTGCCTTTCGCAAAGGCTATCGAATGGAGAGCATCAACTCTGTGGACTTGTACCCCCTTATGTGTCACGTCTTAGGCATCCCTGAGATGCCCAACAATGGCAGTTTCTTACACACTCGCTGCATGCTGGTCAGTGAGAAGTGCACAGACTTGGCTGTAGTGGTGGGCATCGTGATAGGAGTCTTCATCGTGCTCACGACCGTCACCTTCCTCTTCAGACTGATGAAGAACAGAGAGTCTTCCTCACGCCCATTTGCCCGCCTGGAGCTGCAGGAAGATGATGATGATGACGACCCTTTGCTTGAATGAGCCTCTGGGCATATTTGGATAGATGCATGCACTTTCTTACACTGAGGTCTTCTAACTCTGTTCAGGCACATGAGAGATGTTTGCCAAAGAACTTAACATAAGACAATCATGAATACAGTTTAGCGAAAGATTCAGCCACCCCAACACTCAGAGTGGAGGGCATTACCTATGAAAAACTGCTACCACATATTAATATCTATGCATAGTATAAGACGGCCAGATAGTAATTTCTCTGCTTGAAAATATCCAGGTAAAGCAGGTAGCAAATTACAGCTTTCCTGTTTTTCCACTAAAGTTACATAAATAGGGCAGTACGGTTATATTAAGATGCTTATTATGAGGCCTTTCGTAATGACACATTGTTTTTGTTTTGTTTGGTCCTTCCCAGCACAATATTTTGGCATTGCAGAGGATTGAAGTGCACCAAGAACAGTGATGTCTTTTGTGTTCTGTCAAAGATTTTCTGTCAGCATAGAGCTGAAGTGTTCTTCTGCCCATTAGGCTCCAGGGTTGTGTACATTGTATGTTTATTTATCTGTGTTACACTGTGTACTGTAGGTCAGACATCCTTATGAAGGATGCAGGGAATGCATTTATCTTCCACTTCCTCAGTGAATGAGAATCCTGCTATATAATCATGAGTCTTCAAGCTTATTTATGCTTAGTCAGAAAAAGAGATCTATTTTTCTATTTCAGTGGCGCATAATTGTTTTAATCGTTGTTTGTACAATGTTTTAAAGGTCATTTTGTGTTTTATCTTCTAAGGTACAACTTAGGCCTCCACAAATGCTAATTTAGGATTTAGTAAAGGAATTCTCAGAAATTTATCAAAACTTTTGTGTGTTGATTTGTTGCACTTTTGCTCATAGTGGGGATTTAAGAACCTGTTAATTCCCCTGAAACTGATTTCACATTAAGCCTTCCTCTACAGCAGTGTTTTTGCAGGTTGAGGTCCTAGGCGGAGTTTGCACCATTAGAACAACTGAATCTATGCAAAGGAATGATAATGCCAGAGATGTCTTCTGAACTTGGGTACTTATGTTTGTGTGTGGAAAAATAAAGTCTTTGTTTGTATCTTTAAATAATTGTGTCTGTGTGTATGTGTAATGATTGATTTCCTTGTTTTAATACCACTTATGGGTGAGGATCTTTTAAAAATATAACATGCTGAAATGTACCTGCAGTTTTTACTGAACCACTAGAGGTCACTGAACTGTATGTAATAGAACGAGCAATTATAAAATAGAAAAATGACTCATAACTAATAATAGTTTTACATTTGAACATGTCCTGATAAACACTTGTAGAGGAATTGGTATGAGTGAGTCTGCAATGAGTGAAAAAGCTGTATAACTTTAGGAACGTTCAAATAAGTTCCAGAATGCTTCGGTGTTTTTGAAAATAAGCTGATCACATCTTGAGGAATTTCTGGAAAATCTGTGAGTTGACCTCATTACAGTGTATTATTTATCATTTAATTAGTTCCCCTATAGCCCTCCCAAATAAGAAACATAAAACATCTTAAAATACACTGGTTTCTATTGTACAGTATTACACTCTACACTGTATCCCTCATATTTAGTGTAGTGTGTTTGGACCTGTAAGATTAGGCTGAAACCAGTTTAAAGCTTGAGGTTTATTTCATGGTTCTTCTAGTAAGTTGACTTAAACTCTCATTCAATAGTATTTCAGATTAATAAACAAATGTATGTGTGTGTGTGCCTGTGATTTAAGCTGCAGTGTTTATAGAGTGCAGAGTGTATGGGCTGAGTGGTGGAGTTGAAGTTGAGGACTCTATATATAGAGAAGACTCAGTGGAATGTCCCTGTTCCCTGTTCCAGCCCAGCCCATAACCCACCACTGACTCACTCCGCACGGCCTGAGCTCCTGTTCCCGGCAAGTCCCTGCGTCCATTCTTATAAACCATGTGGGGACACCTAGCTTTTCAATAAATCAACATTTTCTCTTTATTAATTTTCAAATAGAAAGTAGATCTTAAATAGAAAAATTTTCATTGCAAAACACCCAAGACTGAAGAGACATCTAAGAGCTCTACCTTGGGCATAAAGCCAAATCCGACACATTTTATCTCCTTGTAGTGATGTGAGCACTGATCACTCTTCCAACTTTTCAGATGCTTAAATCAAAGAGTGTGAACATTTGCTGTTAAGAAAATATCACAATTTTCAGAAACATCTGCCCTTCACACCAAGAAAGACACTTAGATTAACATGAAGCTCAGTGTTTCACCTGATTATACCCAAAGTATTAGGTAACAACATCTTTATGGGTCTTTTTTCTTCCTTTGCTAAAAACAAAGATATGAAGACATTATTATTTTGAACAATATGACAGATTTTGAAATTAAAAAAAGTTTGCAGGTTGGACAAGTAATGCTGTCCTTCTTCTCAGGGATGGACCACAGTCTCAGCGAAGCCCAGAAAAAAACCCCAGATAAGTGAGAGCAACACTGGAAACAAAAAATCAGCCTTACTAATGGGTTTAAATGTTGGCCCCAATGCTTTGTGTAAGATCTGAAGAGTTTTGTGGATGATTTAAATCAAGATTTTCTTAAGATTTTCTTTTTCACTCTTTTTCAAGCCATATGTCATCATGTGTATTTGATGCTAACACACCATTTGAAAGACAGCAGAAATAACTCATGAGTCAGTAATGAACTAAGTTAACTAAAAACTACTTAATTTATGTAGTCATTTATGTTAAGCTGCTACTCGTTCATCTAGTGGTTTCATCCCCAGTAGATTTCTCTAAGAATGTTTTACATATCAAATAAACAAAGGCACATTTCTGATGTAGCACATTCTTAATATTGACTGTTAGTCTAAAAGACACTTATCCTCTGAGCTGTCTGGAGGTAAGAACTGTGCTGAGTGATCCTCCATGAGCAGAGTTGTGCACTCCTGCCATAAAGTTTAGTTTGATGAAGCTGCTGCCTGTTCAGGATTTTCCTGGATTATCCTGGATCCAGATCTTCTAATTAGGAAATCCTTTACTGGATACAAAATGTTGTGGCATCTTGTTATTTTCATGAATGTTTAAAACAGCTTATTGTGTATTTTTAACCACTCAAAAGAATTCTATACCAAGGGCTGTACAAAGATGGATTACCATCTATGTGGGCGTAGCTGTTTGCGAATGGTGGGCTGTTGGTGACTGGTGAACTGATGCATACATGCTCATTTACATTTAGGTGCCATACAATATTTAGGCCCATAGACTCCCACCAGCCCCCCTTGGTCACACATAACAACTTGAAGATTTGAGAAAAGACCAATTGGCCACGATGACCAGTGAAGCCGCACTCTCAATCGGGCCATCAAGCAGGTGTTTGGAACACCCTGTATGGATTTTCACACCAGGTGAACAGATCATCACTAGCCTACGTGTTCAGGGTGACTCAGCTGAGCTATTTTTCACAGATAGGGGGGAAAAGTGATTGACCACGGGCACTCCATAAAGGCCAGGGGCAGAGAACGTGAGAAGGGAGTGGAAGTGACACTCAGAGCTCCACCTTCTCTCTGCCAGCTATTTTTGGCCTGACTGTGACAGTGTGAGCGAGCTCACCGTGACAGCTGCCCACGGGGGCCAAATCAAAACAAGCCTGCACCTCAGCTACACACACTTGTTGCAGGGCCGAGGCCATCACTACAGCTCGGGATGCAGTAAGGTGCAAAGGAGCTTCTCCGGCATTCGAATATTCATCCACCCAGACTGAAACATATCAAAGACTGGCATCTTATCTTCATAGAAAGCCCAAAACACGATGACTGACCTGTCCTCAATCAACGAAGAGGATAAGGACCCTGACATTGAGTTGTTTGTCAAGGTAAGAATGATAATGGCATGCTTTCGAGATCACTTTAACTTACACCACATCACAGAGCTCTGCTGTGACCATCAGAGGTGACCATTATTTACAGAAGATTTAGTTTTACTGCACAATGCAATCACATATTTCAAATAAACATAACCTTCTTTTAGATAGCAGAGATACAGAATACTGTTTTGGGTGACAATGCCACATCAGCAATGCTTTATTTCATGCATGTTCTGTTTTTGGTGTTGACAGATGTTGGTTAATGGGGTAGAAGTACACTCTCAAAACAGATGCACTAAAACCAACAGAGATATTTTTGACCTCTTGATCCTTGATATTATCTTCAGACCTATTTAGTAACCATAATTATTTCATTATGAAAGTTGCCTGCGTTATTTAGTAAAGTGTGGAACTAAAGAGTGGACTTACACTCTAAACTCTGGGGAGTTTAAAGGGTTCCCACGTGTGTGTGTCCATTTGAGGACAACACATTTGATGTTACCTCTAACACAACCAACAACAACACACACACACACACACACAGACAATGTCACTTAAAACATCATTTTTGTGAAATAGAATGAGCTGAATAGAGCAGGTCTCTCGGCAGCGCTCTTTCTGCTCAGGAGCCACACCACCTCCTGAATTATTCCTCCCTGCCTATCGACACTCCACGCTCTAATTCCTCTGTGTACCTGCAGCTCAAGGCTAAATCAGATCAGCGGTGCATTCTGTGGCTCACTGTGTCAATTTGACCAAGGTGCTTGTAGTATCACCATCCATCACAGCAAGAATGATGCCCATCATTCATACATACTAATTAATAACTGTAACACCACTAATGAAGAATACAATCTCATCAACAGCCAGAGAGCTGTAATTTACGACACCTTTTATATGTTATGAAGGCATTTTGTTCTGTAGACTTATGGCTTTAGCTATTGCTAAGTGTTTATTTTCACTTATGGCTCAGTGAAACAAGTAGAGAAATTCTGTTAATGGGGGGCATAATAGCAATAACAACAACAATAATAACAACAACAACAACAATAAAAAAATAATCAAAATTTGGAGAGAAAACCCTCTTTTACCGTGTTTTTTCCACTGTTTGACACTGTGGACAATGGTGGCCTAATGGTGACACAGGAACCAACAGAAAACAATAAAAATTTCAGCCTTAAAGCTCTCATTATGTAATGAATTATGTAATTATGCAAAAGCTTGTTCTTTTAAATCGTATAGCAAAACCTCAGTAATACCTCTACATTTCTAAGGCTTAGTGGAAGAGATGTCCTTCAGGCTAGAGTATCAGTGTTTACTCACTAGCTGTTATTTTTACTACAGGTGTGTAGTATATCTGTTCATCTGCCCATGAACATCACATACAGGCAGCTAGCCTACACCTACACCCATAATCATCTGAGATCTGACCTTTGAATGAAATTCCTTCTTGACTATCTGAATCTTGATTTAGTTTCTTATTCAAAAAACATCAAAGTTTGGCAGAATGACTACACTTAATTGGAGTGTGACAACACTTTCATGAATGTGTGGCTAAAAGGAAGGTTCCTTTCAAAAAGAAGTAAACGCATCAAGTTTTCCATGTTATTTCATCCGAGCTAATCAAAAGAAATGGGGACCTCTGCATCCCCAGAGATGAACCTTTGAAATCGTTACACTCTGCATTAAATCCTGCTGTGGAGAAGTGGCAAAACAGCATTAACTGAAGGGGTTAGGATGAAGTCAAGCTCAGGGTTCTGTTGACAAGTCAGCCCCGAAGCCTTAGGGCTGAGGGCTAATGAGGCAGGTAATGGAATTTCCATCAATAATTCAACTCATGCCAGGATCCAGTGACCAGCTCGGTTTACTGGCCCAGTTGAATGACGTTATTAGGTAGCGTGATCTCCTCGTTTCTGATATGGAAATTCAGTTATGATTCTGATTGCTTTGTTTGGTTTGTATAAGGTGGACTTGCTAATTGCAACTGTGTCAGCATAGATTACTAGGACCAAAGCCTCCGTCTGATTCATGGGACAGTGAGTGGTTCTGAAGGGTGGAACAATACTGCGTCTGGCCTCATGGCTCGCATGTTCATTTGTTCTGTTTTTGAAATGCAGTCTGGCTTTGAAAGTGATTATAGGAAATAGGATACATTAAATTCCTCATCAAATACTTTACTTACACATTCCATATTAAAAATAATTATATTCATTTTCATTGTTCAAAGTGTTAATAAGGTCATTTTAAGCGACTACATTTAGTCAGTACAGTTAACAATAAATAGCATATATCAAAGCAGCATATGCAATATTGTGCAAAATTCTAGCAATAACTTCTTCATATTTTATTTAATGTCTTGAGGAGTAGTTTTCCAGGCTTCTTGAAAGACTTTCAAAAAATAATTTTTCTTTTAAACCAGTTGCAGAAGAATGGTTTTTTCTGAATCAGAATTGGAATCGGGATCAGAAAACTTTATTGATACTGTAGTCAGTAAGATTGGTGGATATAAATACTACAGACAAATAACATTTTAAAAATGTGTTTGTTACGCCACAGATTGACCTATGAATCATTCAAACATAACAAAGCACATCTAACTTAAGGCCTGAACCAGTGAAGAAACAGGTGATCAGGCGGTGGTCAGTATACTGGTGGTGCTGAATGCTGAGTGGCTGGATCACCTATATCTAGGCTTCCTTACCTTTATCTTTAGACACTTTGCAGCCTGTCACAGTCGAACACTCATTCTAATTTCTTTAATATTATCGACTCAAAATGCCAAAGATAAGAAAACAGTATTTTTGCACCAATAAGCTGATTTGAAGCAAACTAGGAAAAGATGAGGGGTGGTTATGTACAAAACTAATTAGTCATTCTTTAATTAACTGCTTTTCTGCTCCTCAGGCAGGCAGTGATGGGGAGAGCATTGGGAACTGCCCGTTCTCTCAGAGGCTTTTCATGATCCTGTGGCTGAAGGGGGTGGTGTTCAATGTCACCACTGTAGATCTGAAAAGGTAACGGCGTGCTGAGAAGTGAAAATATGTACAGTGGAGGGAATATTAATGGTAGGCCTAGTCATGTTTTAACTGTGAGCACGTATTATCAGTTTCACCAACTGTTATCATTGCATAACATCAGAATGTGCTTGGCTTGGACGTACAGTTCTGTTAATTAGTATACATTTTTTATGTGAAAAATATCTCTTTTACGATGTTCCTTAAAGAACTAAAGGAAATCTAAGATATGAGGTAATTTGTTGTTTGCAGCATTGTGGCTACTTATGGCCCTTTCCTCCAGACAAAGCAGTTTCAGTTTCCCAACGTGATGAAGGTCCCCCTTTTGACTTTGCAATTGGGATTAATGTTCCCTCTTCTCTTTTTTAAAGAAATCAGTCTAGAGTTATTTTGGCTGTATGTTTGGGGTCTTTGTTGTAACATGGTGCCTCACTCTGAGGAGGAGTGGAAGCAAGGACTCTGAGAAAGGGAGATCAGTGTTAACCAAGTGAGCCACCAACTGAAGAGCTTGAGAAGGGCACAGGAAGGAACAAGAAAACCCCTGAGAGGAATACTCGAGGGGTCCAGTCTGGCACAGAAAAGAAAAGCTGGAGAGAAGGGATTCCCAGGGGAAAACTTTAGGGATTTTCCCAGATTATTGGCTCGGCTTGTATAGCACTCTTGAAAAGAGAATATAAGACTGAGCACTGAGGTTAGGTTGAGTTTCTTTCAAGTAGAAGGAAGAACAGGTGCCACTGACAGCTCCTCACACTGACAGACCAAAGGTGGCCTCGTAGGTTTCACTGGCTATTTGTCTTGTTGAAATGTCCATCTTGTCTGCTTTCTTGGCTAATGATGCTAATTTCTCCTGCAGTATCACAACCAGTACATTGTTCTGCTTTCTTTAATGATGTGTAACAACCTATCTACATTTATGCTTATGAATACACAAAAGACATTATATTTGTAAATTCAAAGTGGATAGAAGCACTGGAAGTATATTAAACAAGAAAATGTATGTATTTATATGGATTTTTATACATTGAAATCTACTTTTTGTTCTTTAGAAAACCAGCTGACCTCCATAATCTAGCTCCAGGAACACACCCACCTTTTCTCACCTTTAATGGGGAAGTACGGACTGATGTCAACAAGATTGAGGAGTTTCTAGAGGAGATGCTAGCACCTCCGAAGTAGGTGGTCAGAGCATTAGTGGAAACATCTTTTGGAAGAAATGTGCATTTGTGAAAGTTCAGTAATGCATTAAGCTGTATGACTTCCTTTCCTTCAAGGTATCCCAAATTATCTGCAAAGAACAGGGAGTCAAACACAGCAGGAAATGACATCTTTGCTAAGTTCTCTGCGTATGTTAAGAACACAAAGCCTGAGGCTAATGCCAGTGAGTGTCTTTAACTCATTATGGCTTGTTACTGCCTTTTAGTGACATGCTGTAGTGTTCAATGTAAAACGGCCTTCATGCTTCATCTACATTCAGTAATCTGTAATGGGTGGAGTGCTTACGAGGGTCTATGCCTTTCTGTTTTGCAGACCTTGAGAAGGTCCTGTTAAAGGCCCTGAGGAAACTAGACAACTATCTCAACTCCCCTCTACCTGAAGAGATTGATGCCGATAGCATGGAAGAAGAAAAGTGCTCCACTCGCAAATACCTGGACGGCAATGAATTAACACTAGCGGATTGTAATCTGCTCCCTAAACTGCATGTGGTCAAAGTAAGCCGTCCCATCTGCTAGTATCAGCACTATCCTTTTTCTTTGTAAAATAGTAATACATTTTGCCAGACCCAAGATATTTGATGATCTGGTATTTCTCTGAGTTCTTGAATCTTCCGGCTTAAAACATTCTCATTTGCAGGTTGTTTCAAAGAAATATCGTAACTTTGACATACCATCAGAATTCACGGGAGTGTGGCGCTACCTACAGAACGCCTACGCACGGGACGAGTTCACCAACACATGCGCAGCAGACAAGGAGATCGAGCTGGCCTACCAGGATGTAGCCCGGAGACTGGCCAAGTGATCCTTAAACCACATCATATTTAATTCGTGCACTATTTTTCATAGACAAAACTACAATAAGACTGCTCTGCATTTGAAAGAAGGTGTTGTGTTTAAAATTCTACCGGGAGGGATTTTGGAGTTATCAGCTTATTTGTGTGTGTTGCCTTCAGGACACCATATTGGATTGGTCCTTTAAATGCCCTAGATAGACTGTTGCCTGGTCTAATGCTGCCTGTGTTCACTTTGCATGCTGTTGCCATTTTACTCTTCTGGTGCAAGTGGCATGAATTTGTCTTATGAGCAACTCTGTAATGGGCTTGAAAATACACTGTGCCACTAAAGTCATTTGTTGTAAATTTCTGCGCTGTTTCAGACAGGGCTGTTTCTGAAAATTCAGAGGCCCTAGACGATATCCTTCCCACCCAATGTCAACGAGAACACACTATAAAAAAAGACATACTTATTTGGCCCCAGGGAGACTTGGCAGCCCTAAGTGAGTGCTTATACTGCTTAGGGCACGTAATAGCCCTAGTTTCAGATTATACCTATGTTTAAGTATGTACCCTGTGCTGCTACTGTATTCTATTTTCTAATACCAGATCAAATAACCAGTGTTGAATGAAACAGTGTTCTCTAGTGTACAAGTAAACTAGCCTCGACAAAATGGTTTTTGTGGTTCAGTGCTGGGGATTTTACTTATTTTATGAACGGTACATGCATAGACTTGTATCAGTTTTGTTTTCTTGCAGTATTCTGGAAACCTTTAATATGGGATCAGAATGTATTTTGCTAAAAATGTATGTAGCTGGCATTCACACTGAATGTGCTTTACCACATGTGCTGAACAGAACTAGATTTTGATGCTGAAATTACCCTTGAGAGTAACCATGTAAAACAGTGAAGGATACATGCAAGGAGTGCTTATTTCCTTCTTGGGATTGGTCAGAGTGTAATTAAGTGAACAGCGCCATCTAGTGTCGTTGCAGAATGTCCGCTCCTCTATACAGACCTCTATACAGAATGGCCTCATGTTGCTCGAGCATGATGTATTTTATTATTAGCACGTTTCTAAGTGACCAAGCCACCTACTGCATATGAGTCAGCAAAAGGATGACATGCCTGGACTTGTTTTGATCTTTTTTATGACAATATGACAATGATAATCTCTCACGTCGTAACAGGTCATAAATTAACTCATTTCTCAAGTATTTTGTCGTCTTTGTGTTATGCTCATGTGGCTGAGCCGAACGCTCTTCTAAAGGCAAATAAATCTATTTTTTATAAAGTTGTTTTACTAATGTGCATGAAAATGATTCAGCTGAGTGCCAAGAATCCGGCCGATCTCTCGTTTCATAAAGTTCTTGATAAACAATTATAGAAAAAATCTCTTTCGTGTTCCAGTGATTCCAATCTATGGCCTGTTTGCACCCACATATGTAAATTGCAGACTAACATAAATTCTGTTATTTAGCTCCATTCTGACCACACCAAGCAGACAACATAATAGTTTCACAAAAGATTTGCTGTTCCTGCCTTGAGCCCAACTGCCTGTACGAAAAGAAAAACATCACTCCATCAGATTTTCTTCTCCGTGTGTCAGGTTGGCCTGACAGCAGAACAGGCTGCAGTGTTATATGTGTGTGGAGATCCCACTGGTGGAGCTCTAAGAGAAACCAGAGTGCTCTTTCTCGGCCATGGCTGCAGTGCTCAGCCTCCTGGGCTTTAATTACCGCACTTCCTGTGGAGGAAGCCCTTTCACCAACTCAGGCTCGTCCAACACGTTTCTTTCACTTGAAATTTAAACCAGCTGTATATGTGTCTGCAATCTTTATTTGGGCAGTGGGGACAGGGGGGCTGTCAAACATGCACTTGGCTCCTTCCTTGATTACTTAAGCAAATTTTGCACCATTCAGGAAGATAAAATGTCCTGCCTCAGAAACATGGGGTTCAAGCAATTCAGTCTGTCACTCCATACACACCACTGATCCTATTTCTTTTAATCAGCAGTAAATATATCAAATTAGAACCAATTTGTTGGACTGCTTTTCAAAACGCTTGATCTTTTTTGCCCTTATCTCACAAAAGTTGTCAAACTCACCATTCAAGGTTAAAATTAGCATTTGAAGCAATTTCCAAACTTCTCCATTACTCCAGCTGTAGTCGATCAGATATATTTGATGTTTGCTTCTTTAATTTTGTACTGGAAAAATAAGGCTAATATAGCTAACAAGTAATTGGAGCTCATGACCAATCAGCATTGTGCAAACGGGTCTAAGTCACAACAGGCCAGGTTTCTCATATATGCTTGCTTGTACTGTTTCTAATATGTATTACAGTAATCTTTTAAAATGGACAAACATGCATTACATACATAAAAGCAGAAGTGGCTGTCTTGAGGTCTCAATTTTTTCCATATCTTTGTGCATTTCATGCTAACTGATTATGTGTAAAGTTCTGTTACTTGCTCTATATTAGCTTTGTCACTCCAGTGAAAGACTACAGAGTTGAGTCAAAGTGTCTTGGCTGATTGATAACATTTGAGGTTAGTTATGACTTTATCACTTAAATACACCATTTAGGAGAAAACACTGATCAGCCTACCTTTTTTCTCCGTGTTTAATTTCACGGCTCTTATTACTTACATGAGGTAAAAGAATGGAGCCACTAATGGGCCTCAGTGGGCCCTTCAACTCTAATCCAGGCCTGAAACCACAGAGGAAATGAAGCTTACACATTTGTAACTCACTGCCTGTTGTAGTGTAGTTAGTTATAAGGTCTAAATCTATGATTTTTGAACATTATGATGCTGCAAAAAATGCAAGTCTGGGTCCGGCTGAAACAACATCACCAGAATTTTGTTGAGAGATAATGGTAAGTATTGTTTTTTTTGTTTTGCCATTAATCCTTACTTCAGTCTAGTAGTTGGAATCTTCACCTGCATTCTGTGCAGCCCCTGACTGAATGGTGTCAAAAGGAATGAGGCCGCTGCCTAGCAGTTCTCACTTCCCACATGACTTAACTTATGCTGAAGTGGCAATTACATTTTCATAGCTCTAAACCCAATCCACATGCATGGTAATGTAAAGCAGAGCCCAAGCCACGGACAGTGCCAAAGGGCCTTGCAAAAGGCATGCTAGCTCGCCACAAGCAAGCTCAAGTCACCAACATCAGAGGATTTCTTGGGCAGTCAAGTCAAGCCTTGATGGAGGCAACCTGTAGTTCAGTATAGTTTTTTTTTTTTTTTCAAAAATAAGCTTTTGCTTCAGCCTTATAATTATAGGTTAATACATGGAGCTGGATCTGGGCAGTACAGCGCAGTAATATCTTCTGAGTCCTTGTTGGATTTGTTACTGAGGACTGGTTGTGCATCAGTGACATTGCGCAGGCTCTAAATAATACCAAATGTTTCAGCTCACCCCTTTTTCAAACAGCGGGGTAATTGTGGGTATAGATTGGTCAGATCCTGATTTAGACTTCACTGCTGTCCATCTGCACCTCATGAAAAGATCCAAGCAGTTTCACGTTTTATGGTGGAAAATTAGATGTGTTCATGCCGAGGGTGTATATGATGGCATTCACTATTGTTTGCTTTGGTAAGAATATTTTTTGTTCTGGGCCAAGTTGACTTTTGGGACTTTCATGTGCAGCATATAGGCTTTGCTCATCTACACAATGTTAACTTTCCATCTGGCCCTGAAGCACTAATGTCTAGGCAGTGCCCTCGTTTCAACATACTCCATTCAATGCTTCCATCTGGCCTCAGTCCACTACCTGGTTTGATGTGAACAGTGTTGCCCCATGAACCATTTTCTTTCTGGAGAGTTACAACAGTTACAGGGCTTTTTATTATGGTGGCTGTGATATCAAGCTAAAACTTGCTGGAAGAACACTTCATAAAACTACCTAGCAGCACTCAAAAATGACTGTCAAGAGATCTGGAACACCTTGTCTCATTGTGAAATTTTATTTTCATTGTCATTTTTCACAGAAAACATATCTTGGTTTTATTACAACAAAATGATTCTTTACTCATTTTTATTTCACAATGTTCAGTTGCATGCTCCATTGAGTATCCGCCTTTGAAGTGGTAGTTTGTCACTATTAGAACTAGACCTTAGTTCAGGCCATACATTACAAGACAAAAAATTACTCTGCGATGATGCTAATTTCTCCAAGAGCTGTCATGGATATTCTAGTTTTAATGTAGTGAATGAACATGGCTTGTGAACATGGCTTGTTACACCCTACTGTATCTCCTTATATTGTATTATTGCAGGAATCGACCTAGTTAAATACAGACTACTCTGAAGGCCTAGAAGACCCTGAGGGTTCCGCTTTGCTCCTTGGTGTGAAGAGCAGGTTTGGCCCCCCAGGAGGTTTAAAAATCTCAAAGGCTTGAAGAAAAAGAGGAAAAAGGGGCTTGAAGAAAAATCCGTGCTGCTTCTTTTTTTAATATGCCAAGTGATTTCAAACTTATATATTTATTTAAAAAAATTGGAAAGTCAGATGTCCCCGAAGTTTTGACAGGCACTGCAGGCAAAAGAAGACTCAACAAACACGACATTTCGTCCACTAACTCACACTAAATCATATAAGCACTCAGTAGGCTGAGGACTGGGCCTTTCATAGCTGTACCATAGACCGCTTTGAGGAGATCGCTCCGGCCAGCCGTGGAGCTCGGCGGCCTGTGGCAGATTGAGAGGGTGAGTCCGACAGGCCGTAACACTGTCACTCTCACACACATGTGTTTGTTTAGCATTTGGCACTCCACTGCTTCCAGTGAGGTGTCAGAACAGGGCCTCACTTCTGTTTTGCACGTCTTTCTTTCCCCCGCTGGTTTTAAAAGCGAGTGTGTTTTAGTGAAAAGAGGGGGAAAGTAATGATGTGCTGGAGCCGAGAGCATGGAGCTGTTTTGTAACAGTAAGTGGACGGGTGTCTTCCCAAGATTCAATATTTATTACCATGCAAAGTTGTTTGGAATTTGCTTCAGCAGGCTAAGCACTCAGGAACAAAAACAATATACAAACAATAAAGCACAATAAAGCTTACACAGCAAAACAATAAAACACACGAACGGACATGCAATAAGAAACAAATGTCTTAAAAATAGCTGACATTGTAAAACAACAACAAAAATATCCTATTTCAAGTCAGTATGGCTCATTTAATTCATAATGGAACTTTCATACAATGTAGATGACAGCAGGTATTTTCAAAATATGTTAAATCCACAAAACTAAAATGACAAGATTTTGATCGTATAGCATCTGCTAAGAGATCAGAGACATTTTGCTGTAAAAGCTTGTTGAGTTTCCTCAGTACCTTGCTCTGAATCAGTGCTGTAATAGTCAGGCTATACTTTTTAACTCCACTGATATTCAAGCCAAATACATTCACTGAGAGCTTAAAATTGCTACTCAGCATTTTGGCTTCTTACAACACTGAATCCAGAAAGCATCGCTTTTGGGATCCTAAACCAGCCATCCAACGTGGAGAGGCTGATTGGAGATATACATGGCACCGAGCTCAGATTAGGATTTATGCTGGCGCATCAAAATACTTTGGTTTGCTTGGGCTCCTGCCACCCACTCTCTCTGACTCATAACAGCGTTTGTGGATATGACTTAATTTCCCCTTATTGACTGGCATTTTCCCCCTCTGCCCTCTGGCCGCAGGCCATGCCAGGTCTGTAGTGCGTTAACACAAGGGAGAAAGCTTTAAGGACACCAGTGGTGAGCCTGGTTCAGCTCAGTTCAGTTGAATTTAATTCAATTCAATTCATACAGGCCTTATAACAACATACATCCTAAAGGAGCTTTACATAAATTGATTAAACAATGATTTGCACTAGAGCTCTATTAGGAAACTCTGGGAGAAAAAGTTGAACTGTTTGTGTTATCCATATACAGAATCATAAGCAAATATTAGAATAAAGAACTCCTTCTTCTCAACTGCCTAGCACAGACCTGGAATAGCCTCCATTGGCCTTCTCTGGCCTTTCTAATCACTCACTCTTTCCCTTTCCCCAGAAGAACCTCACTGTTTAGAGCCTAGCTCATAAGAACAGCCCGTAAAAATGTAAATATCATCACAACTTCTCTGCTGAGAGCACTAATCCACTCTCTCTTATATTCACTGTATATACATTTCAGATGTTTGTTTGCTCATTTATTTTCAAGTATTGAAATTTCATATGTCTCTGGTAATTTGGGACATAAACAAGTTTTGAACCCATAAATGTAGAGTAAACATAAAATGAATGTAAGCATTGATTCTAACTGTGTCTGTACTATAGCCATATTGCTGATTGTTGCTAGCATACTGTTTAAAAAGTGCACTGAAGGGCTCTTTGGATGGTTCCTTGGTTTTGGCGAAGTGATCTTGGCAAACTGATGCCAGTATTGGAATGATAATTACAGTGCCACTGCCAACAAATCATCCCATCATCCTGAGGTGCACAGATACAAATCTAACAAGTCAAATCATTGCAAAGAGCCATGCCTTGTTCTTCTTGTTTGGGCACGGCATGCAGTCTTACACAATCAGACTCAACTTAATATCCCACTGAAACTGCACCCAAACTCAGACGTTACTATGAGACGCATGTTGAAAAGCAGATTCAAGCCTCTTTAAATTTTCCTCTAAATGTCAAACAGCAGCAGATTAGTACTGTACATCAAGCCTCTTTTTAAATTACCTTTAGAAGTCAAAGAGCTGCAGGGACAGGCGAGACTGCGTCTACAACTAGCATTAAAGATTTGAGAGACATTGTAAGAGGATTCACCCAGAAAATATAGGAAAAAAGAGTATTTTGGTTATTGTTTTACTATAAAAAATAGGTTATATTCCCACAGTTAAGGCGAGACACAAAGTGAAGTAAAAAGTAGCATGGTTTTATGAAATAGACATTACATACACTGTTAATACAATATTTATCAAATAATTGAATTTATTAATAGTTAGTAGTCATAACACCAGGCGACAAAAATTTGCTTCATTACATTTTTATAGTGTTTCTTATACAATCTCGGCTTGCTGATATCGGTGGTAACGTTTATTTTCATGTGGCTTCAAGGGTTTAGTTAGAAACGTTGCAGAAAAACTAAACGTGGCGGCTCAGCTGTCATGGTCTTTTGCTAAACTTATAACTTTGAGCTTTGAGGGTTATTTGCATCGTTACTTTATTTGTGCATGCGAAATAAACGCTGTTGCTCCCAGTGGTGTTAATATTTAGCAAATTGCATGCATGCTGGTTAAAGTGGATTGCTCGTATATACTAAATATACATAAAAACATCTCTAGAACCATTGAAGGCAGGAAAAAACTGATGTGATTTTCTGAATCAGCATGCAAAACTTGACTAAGAAACATAAAAAATTGCAATGAAACAGATCTTTCATTTGTTCCCCATTCAATTTGTTACCCAGTGTAATCAATTTGTTTTGCACTCGAAGCCTCAGTACAGAATTCAGCCATGTGTCACAATCATACATTTCGAGTGCGGAGACTGTTGTGTTAGTGCCATTTGAGATTTGCCTACATTGCTACTACAGGCGCATCAGTTTAGTTTATCTCACACCACAACCCCTCCATGTTTCTGGCAGTAAATGTATCTGGCAGTAAAAATTTATTTGTTGCAAAAATAATACCACAAATAAACAATACACTGTGTTGCACTGTCTAAACCTCTACTTGAGAAATAGCATTTATAATGATCATGCATTAGGATCTTTTAATGTATTTTTTTCGGCTGGGAAGTGGAGCACTGAGGAGCTGAAAACACAACATGAAACACTCAGTGACAGACTGGGTCAAGTACATTTGGACAATGTTCTGTTGGGAAATCTTGAGTCTGGATATTCACATAGACACCAGTTTGCCACCTACTTAACTTAGCGAACCAAGTACTGTACACCCATTTATATTTCAGGTGAAAAATGCACTTTGCCATACTGCACACACTGAGAATTAGTTGACGAACATTTCAGGGTGTTGCCATGGCCTCCAAATTACCCAGCTCTCAATCTGATCGAGTATCTGTGAGATGCACTGGAGCAACACATTTTTGGCGGCCACACCTCACAACTTAAAGGATCTGCTGCTAATGTCTTGGTGCCAGATAGTCCATCACATCTTCAGAGGCTTTATAGAATCCAGGACTTCATAGAATACAATGCTATTTGATGAGAAGGCATGTGACTGAAGACAGGGGTGGAGTTCTTTGGTGGAAGATATTAAGTACTTCACCCACTCCTTGCGGGTGTCAGGATCATTTGAAAGGCTAGAAACAATACACATCCTCTGCATCTTTTGCTTCAGAAACTTGCAACAGGCTGTCTACAGTAGGCTTACAATCTGCCTTATCACTTCATTGTAAATGGGTGGGCTAAGCTGTTATAGGCTGAATGAACAGTCATATATAAATGAATGAAAATGGACGGAACAAAATCAAAAGCATACATACATAAATGTGTGTCTGTGTGTGATGTATGACTGAATGACTGAAGCCGTGAATGCTAAACCCGTGGGGGTTTACTGTAAATATATATTAAACAAAAATATGTGTTTTTAGACGAAACTGGAGCATAAAAAGAGTACCTTTATCACTGGAGCCCTACAGCATCCATGTCCCATATTACCTGATGCCTCATTATAACCAGCCCTACTGGGAGATGCAGGGGTGTCGTAGTTGAGTGAAAAGTGGGACTAAATTACCAGGGCCCCATGTCGGGGGAGGGCCCCTGAGGAGTGAAATTTTATTTTCCTTTAAATATAATTTTAAGATCACAATAAATGTTATTAACTAATGTAAATGCTAATATTTTGGGTAAATGCATCAGTTGATTGATGTATTAAATTGTGTCCAAGGTAGTTGTGAACCTTGAGCTTATGGGGGCCCATGGCCACTGCTTGTGCATAGGGCCCAGAATTTGGTGCTACGCCCCTGGGGAGATGGATCAGCGTCAGTATGATTTAGTACTTCATAAGAAAACGTTCACTAGAGGGCAGTATTTCCTGGGTTTGCTGCTGCACCGTGTAAGTGAATGGTGTGGTGTGAATGGTGTGGGGTTGATGGTTTCGTCTGTGATGTTTTTCCTTGCACACTTCCGAGCACTCTTAATTCACCTCCTTTTTTTCATTTATTTACTTTCTTTTCTTTTTTCTTCTCTTTCACTCGCCACGTTCCTACTTGAATCCTGTTGACTTTTTCTGACCTGTGAACTGCAGCACACCTGACGTGGTGTGTGCCATCGCCTCATGCTCTGATGGATGAAGGCGATGCAGTTTGGGGCCTGATGAGCTGCTCTCTGATCAAATGAGGCCTCTCTTCTCTACTCATGGGCTCCACCAGGCCTGGTGTAAAGCCTTCTCTGCTCCCAGCCAGTTCGCTCTAAGTGTTTAGTGACCCGCGCGCCGCCGCCCTCAGCTCCCGCGAGCTTCACACTTCATTTGTCCGGATCCCCTCCCGGTGGCAGCAAATATTTCACCAGCAGCGGCAGCCGTGCTGCCAGCATAAATCAGCAGCCCGTCTGCAGCCTCAGACAGCCCAGGGACACCGGGGGGCTCTATTTTCAGATGTCCTACCAAAAGTAGGAGCCGGCAGGTTTTGGGCCCATCCACCCCTCCCCAACCCCTTGCCCTCCCCCTCCCCGCCCTGTTAAAAAGGCGTCGGGGCATTGTCGTTGGCCCATCGCCAGCTGGGCCGGGCCGTCGCGAGGCAGGGTCATGATTGCTTGTGAAATGATTTGGAGCAACCAGGGGTTTAAGGTCTATGAGAAATGAGTGACCCCTCACAAACAGCGCGGCGAAACCAGAGCCCTCGTATTTCATCCGAGGAGAAATCTAGGAAATGATGCGTAAATCAGTGTTGCTAAAATAAAGACAGGAGATGTGTGTGCGAGGAAACACAGAGACTTTCTGTTGGTTTGGACACCGCAGCTTTTGGCAGGTCTTCTGCTAGGATCCATTCATCACCTGGCCTCCTCACTTCTCAGATTCATGAGCTGCGGAGGCCTGGGACGATGCTCCTCATGCTCGGATCCTCTGTGTGTCTCGTGTTGGACGTGCCTCCTGGAGCACGCTGTCCTCAGCATTACTCTTGAACAATGATAGAGTGGTCAGATTCTGGATCACTTGCTGATCGTTAAGGCACCTCACTGTAGCCTCCACGACATGCCGAAAAGCCTGGGGTTGCTATAAACCATATGTGCTACATATTATTTTTCCA
This sequence comes from Brachyalestes nurse, assembly GCA_037974405.1. NCBI lineage: Eukaryota > Metazoa > Chordata > Actinopteri > Characiformes > Alestidae > Brachyalestes > Brachyalestes nurse. The sequence goes on along the minus strand of JBBPCY010000001.1, from coordinate 31,389,981 downwards.
TAAGAAATAAGCCATTCGTAACTGTATCAAGACGGCTATTAGCAAGTAATACTGAAAAAGCCTATTGAGTTTCCTGACTTGTGTGCTCCAAGGCAAACATTGGTCCAAGCTGAACTTTAGGATGTTTGCATTCATTGATATGGTTGTTTAAAGGGCCTTCGGTGCAGCTTTAGACAAACAGTGGGCACCGTGTGTAAAAATCTCGCTGCATTAACGGACCCTTTTCATCTAACAAATCAATTTGGATTGATCACCATATGGTATACAATGGGACTATTGTGCTTCATGTCCTGTATGTTATGAAAGTCTTTGGCGAAAATTTACAATATGGTCTGGAGGAGCGTCTTAAAGAATCGTGTGAAGATTTAGGTCTGTTCATACAATGTCCGACACGTTTAGATAAGCCTCCTTCAACAAACACAGACTACACAGTATCAACATGACCATCTTTTTTTTACATTTTTTTTTTTAAACAAAATCTGAGCTGAGCAGTGGGCTGGAGGTGGTTCAAGGCCAAACTCAGATCAGCTTCAGAGATGTGTGAAAAGGCCGATTCATTTTTGACATGTCAGACTGGGAATGTTAATGTAAAAGCCAGACCTGTTGTGCCTCCGTTCCTTATGAAGAGTTTCTGCAAAACTCCTCTCAACCAAACAAAAGGGCCTCAAGATCAACAGAACGGTTCGGTTCAGTTCAATGAGCTGTTGGCCGCAAAATGTCAGCTGACAATTTAACTGGGACTACAAGTGCAGTCAGAGCTAATCATGACTTATGAGATCCAGCCTGAACTACAAACTCCCGAGGTACCACATGCGAATTTTGGGTGACCATGTGGAGGCTTTCTGACGCAGTTCTACCTACGCAGTACACACCGGCAGTGCCTGAGGACATGTTTTTCTAACCGTAATTCAGTAAAAGCCAGCTGAAGTAGTTTTCTCACTCCCTTTGGTGGTTCCAACACTGGTTCATTTTTCTAAGGAAGCACCTGCTCTACAGTCCCATATATTGATGTCTAGACATGCAGCAGGATGCTGCAGTTGAAAAAGGTAGAGCATAACATATATCGTACAGTCAGAGGCATTTAAGACTGGCTGGGTTTAGCAATGCCTTGTCACTTGAGTGAGACTTCTGTGCTTGAAGTTCTCCAGAAAATGAGGGTGGGGAGAATTGGGGGCACAGACCACACATTTTTAACAAAATGCAGTTTTTATTCTCCAAGACCAATGATACAATCATTTGACATGTTTGACAAGCTCACGATTTTTACAGGATTGTTAGTCCCAAAGAAACTGGTGAAAGTTCCACAAATAAATGAATCAAACCGATGAACAACGTGAGACGGCAAACCAGGATGACTGACCAACTTGACGAAAGGACCTGTACAGTATGTGCATGGAAAGCAATTGTAAAAGTAAACAAGAAATGTTCTGCAGCAGTTTACAAACTAAACATTTATGAAGATTATTTAAAAAAATGTATAGTCATGTATAAAATCACAAAGGGTTTTTTTTGTCCAGAATATTACTTACAAAACACTGCATTTGAGAGACATGTTCTTATGTTAGAGTGCAAAGTTACAGACACTGCGCAGAAGCGTTTGCTGTTCTCCGCCAGCTGGTTTGAACTTAAACTTGCTGCTGAACTCTCTAAACTGGCCAAAAATGAGATGTTCTAATGCGAAGGTGTGAGTTTGCAAATGCTTTGGAAATAACGGCATGACTTCTGTGAGATTTTCATCCACTCCCAGCCTGATGCTACACCGGAGAGATGTGTTCTTGTTAGGTGATTTATGAAACCCAAGTAACCCCTGAAGACCTGTGAACCCCACCAATCAGATGGATCAGCTGGATTTCACATACGAATGACAAATAGTGGAAGTGAATTCTGCTGCAGATTTTTCGACCACAGTTTCTTATGAAGATGACTAACATGGGCATTTTGAAAGCTCAGGATTTCAAAGCTACGCATTTGTCAACTACTTGACGTTGTAACTCAACTGTTCATAATCACTCGCATGACTTTGGCTTGGAGTTGCAACCAAAACACATTATTCTGACAGACAGAGTCAGTCTTTTGGTAATATTAAACACTGCCATAAAGCAGAAAGCAGAAATCAGTAATGACATGGTAACAGTGCACAGGCTTTTAAGTCCCCTAGCAGTACTGTAAACATGTTCGCTCTTCTCACAGCCTAAAGACAACAGTTAAAAAGAAAAGCAGGAATCAAACTGAAGGACGGATGCAGGAAAGCCATGTGATCACTCTGAGGGCTAGAATCGTTAATGCAACCTCGCCCTCAGCCACTTTACCCATTTTCGCTCTAGTCAAAACCCTGACTATTGTAATTGAGGCTTTTATTTCTGTACCTGTATTGTAATACAAACACACAAACATACATACACTCATGCACACGTACACACACAGACATAAGGACATTGATTACTGTGGATTATGACTAGCTCTTATTACGACTTGTTCTTATTGGTAGTTCACCTACCAATAAGTGAACTCAACTCAAAGTGGGCCGACCTGCTTCTGTAAGTGTGTGTAACGGATCAGGTGGAAGCTCATTCTCGCAGTAGTGCTGTGAGCCAACTATATTGATCTTTGAGAGCCATGTGATGTTCAGCTGTTTACATGGCTAGTTTCCCTTTTCATCATAGCATTTCGGGTTTCATTCAAAAAACGAAGGCTAATAAAGGAAGAAAAAAGAAGTGCTTTGTACCAGGTAAAACTAAAAAAAAAAAGAAGTACATTGATGTCCCAGGGTGCTGCCCGCAGCCTTTTAACTTACAATTTAACAATGAAGTACCACTTGTTATCGGAATCCAAAAACATACACACATATTCAAAGACTTGGATTAAAACTCGTACAAAATTACATCATTACAAATATAAAGTTGATGACATTATTCCAGATCTCTTGCAGGAAATCCACCTTGACACATCATGTTTTGTCGAGGAATAAATAAATTCACAATTAGAAACAGAAAGGAGAGGTCTTTGCTCAAATGAACCACATTAAGTCATTTAGACCAGTCTGTGTGTTGTAATGTCTGCTTACAAAATTTGCCTTAGGAAATATAACATCTTCAAATCTTTGAGTCTAAAAAAAGGCCTGACCTAGAATATGTGAAATAACTTTACTTTTCCTCCTGACTGCACAGTTATACTTCTGAGATGCATGGAAGCACATTCGCAAAGATACATTTGAGATGCAAAGTCACTGGAAATCACTTCATAGTTTGTGTAGTTCGAACAGTTCTTGCATAGTGTTCACCTGACTTCATGAGCACACAGTCAATGGTCCAGTTTAAGAATTCAAGGCTGATCACTGGGGTGAATCATGTACATGCATTGAGGCTATAAGTCGAGGCTGTAAAACAGAAATGCAATGCGTATTGCGGTTGTACGGGCATGATTGATGTAAACTGAAAGGGAACATTAACGGTAGTGTTAACAGGCAATCTCCATGTGAACATGGAACGACTGAGGCAACTGCTGCACGCTATTGGTCTTGCTTGTAGTCACTCAACAACATTAAATAAAAAAAGTCATTTAAAATAAATTAACTTGATAAACATTGGATAACAAAGTCAGAAAAGGAACTGAGAGTGGAATATGCCACATACTGTATGTGTAAATAAATGGTTCACTCAGTTCAAGACTTGGGTCTTCATATTTTTGTAAGTGCCACTCATTTATTAAGCCCTCCATAAACCCAGTGGTTTGGAAGGAGGAACATAGATACATTTGTTCTGAGGACAGAGTCTGACAACTCTCTTTCCTTCATTGTTTACATATCGGATATCTGATTGCTTTATAAGCATGATAAAACAAGTTTTTAAATTACTAACGAGTAAATATACAGTTAAGTTATTCATTGCCCCAAAAAATATTAGTCAAACGTCTTAAATTTTTGTCCCTCTAACTGCTTTGCAGATTTATATGGCTTATACTGCTTCTTAATCAGAACCTATCTGCTACAATTTTATACATAAATTAAGGAGATCCAAGGGCATATATAGTCACCAGGTATGGTTTAAAATAGCTGACCATTCACGCATAAATAAAAAAAAAAGTTCAGTGTAAAAAAAAAATTGCTAAATTATACTAAGTTAGTATGAAAATATTCTCAGTCAATAGCCTGGAAGACACATACCTAAAACAATAACAGTTCTTCTATATGCCTGTTAAATTCAGTGACTGATTGCTTGTACAGCGAGCACTGATTCTGCAGTGGAATGTCAGATAGCTCAAAGTAATGCCTTTACTCGTTCCCTTTGAGGGTGATGTGAAAGTCTGTAGATTGTAATAAAGATGCACTGCTCTGTACACTGTGGCATTTTTAACCATCGTTCCTCATAAACAATTGTGCTTCGGAAACCGATTCCATAAAGACACGTATTAAAGAAAGAGGCTCTAGCATTACGTCAGTGTTTCTCAGTCCTGGTCCTGGACTCCCCCTGCTATGCATATTTTGGTGTTTTCCCAGCCCTGACACACCTGTTCCAACTTTTCAGGGTTGTAAAAATGGACGCATTGATTTGAAAATTGCACGGACTCTGTCGAACCCCAGTCATCTTTAAGAGTCCATAATTTAGATGTCAGAGATTTGTACCCCTATACTTTCTTGAGTAAAGTGGGTGTGTTAGAGGCAAGAAAATACTCAAGTGTACATGACAGAAGTAATCCAGGGCCTTAACTGGAAACCACTATGCTGAGTCTTCGGGGTGAGCAGTGCTGCATTGGCCTTTGTTGACCTGGTTTCCCCAGGACCCTCTTAATACGGCCGCCATACGGACTCGTCCATCCTACCGCTGGTGCTGAGGACGGTGGGGGAACTGCTGTGGCTGCCGTCCGCCTCTCCTCCCTCTGTCTGATTGGGCAGGTTGGGGTTGATCAGGGAGCTGCCTGTTGAGGCGCTAGTGCAGGGGGGCAGCATGCGAGAGGGCGAGCGGTCACCCCCTGGCACCATGGAGAACTGGTATGACCCGGACGAGGTACCGTAGTAAAGGTACGGAGTGCTGCTGGTCTGGAAGGGCCCGCTCTGGTTCTGGGTGGAGCCGGGGTAGGGGGGAGGCAGGTAGGTGTGGTAGTGGGTGGTGGTGGACATGCCCAGAGACATGCCTGAGGTGACCGGGGTGGGGGTGTAGGTGAAAGTGGCTGGGTAGTGCATCCTCGGACTGGAGAAGCGGGTCTCAGTGAGAGAGGACAGACTGGGGAACTGACGCTCAAACTGCCTGGGGTCAGCCGTGAAAGGGCTCAGATCAGACGTCCCTAAGAGTTAAAAAAGAGTAAGCATTAATCAACAGCTTTCCAGATGATAATGAGTAATACCGTGTAAACCTCAGACGTCACTTGCATCACTAAAACACTAAAAATTGTGCACTTGCATCACTAAAACAAGCGAGGAAATGCAAATGATGGTGTAATCATTAAACCAAAGAAACATTTGTTTTTAAGAAGAAGAGGAGATATTTCATTATGAATTAAATTTGATGAGCAGTCCTTTACATTTTTGCCTTGTGTCTGTCATTGCGTGAAATCAAAACGAAGGAAATAATGTCAGATCATGTCAATGGAGAATTTAAATCCAATGCAAATGTAATTCATGAGGAGACTATGTGATTAATTATGTAATTATATTCAAATAGTATAGTACAATTACGATAACTGTAGACCTAGGATCAACCCGAACACCCCATTCATGGACCACTTTAAAAAATAAATCTTGGGTTAGACAAAAGGGGGCGCTGTGAAACATTTATTGTAATCCCCACTCCAGTAACACTAGATTAGTTCTCTTGCTGTGTTATCACCCTTCTCACAATGGGAATTGTGTTATTATCGAGTAATGAGAGCTCTAAGTGTCAAAACAAACATAGTAAGTGAACTATATAAAGTTAGCATGACAATCAGTCTTAATATTCACCAATAGTGAGAACAGCTGAAAACCTTTTGGACAGGTAATCACTTTCTGCACCCTCTCAACAAAAACCCGCTGCAAGCACTAAAGCCCTTAACCGCCTGCTATTAGCACTGACATGCTGAAAGAATATAAAAGCCAGTCTTGTTAACACCTATGTATTTCTCCACTATTGCAGAATGAAACAATCTCCCTTATCTTCTAATGTTTGTGTGTGAGTTTGTTTTGTGCATTCATGTGTACGCACTCATATATTCGTAAAAATATCAAAGAGGAATAAGTGCAGGATAAAGCGGGAGCACATATGGAAGCAGTTTGAGGGGAAAACAGTTTCCATGGGATGCATAATGAGGAGCCTCAGATGTGGTTGCACGTCTGCGATTAGCCAGAGAGAAGGGCTGATCTGCTCTCTCAGACCCTCACTTGGCTTTTCTAAAAATTATAAACCACTAATGGGCTGTGGCTACCAAAGCACTGGGCCAAAAGAGTGCAAATGTAGAAAAAGGCTTCCCTAAGCCTCTTCCCTATCATCACCCAACTCCCCCCCCCATCCCACAGCGGCCTTTCTCTTCTCTCACCTCCGGCAAACTAGGGATGCATAATATAGACCAAATACATTGTGATTACAGAACTGCTTACTGTTATTGTAATATATGTGCAGTACCCTAAAACACTCTAGAGACACTTGATGTGACTGGAAACCAAAAGTATTCATTATTATGGTTATTAATTATTATTATTATTTTGTGGAACATATGAACACCTTGATTCTTCAGAACACCCTTTTTGAACCTTTGTGCTTTGTCAGCATGCTCAGAGCACACACTAGTTATACTGCAACTGCTTGTGATATATCAGTATCGTCAAGGACAACAAAATAGCACGATAAACTATGGGCCCTACAGCACACACACACATCTTGGCCTTTTTTATTCACAGCCCTCCACCACTCTCATCTTTCGTCTCTTTTTCTTATCAATTCCTCTACTGTCCTTTGCATAACCCCAATGTGGGGGTTCAGCGGGGTCAGTTCCGCACTGTCGTCGCTATCAGTGCAATGTGTGTCGTTGGATAGATGCAGCCCTGCTGTCTGCGGGCCTATGAGTGACGGGTCGGCACGCTTATGAGAACATGTGTGGCCAATTACACACACATCAGGTCCTCACGTTATCAGCTCCTCGCCTTTTCACATCTAACAGGAAATACTAGGCAATGCAACAAAGAGGGGCCCATGAATCAAATCATCTTCTACCTCTTCTAACACCTTAAAGGACCCATATCATAGATTGTAGTTTCTTTGATTTTTTATTTTATTTAAATATGAAATATAAAACTACATCTACCATGTAAACACTGTTGACGTTTCAAAACATACACTTTAGTCTTGAGTCTATAAATGGAAGCTAAGCTGTAGGCACTTAGGTGGGCCCTTTTAAATGAATCTTGTCAAGTTGTGTAATGATGTCACAGCTTTGAACATGTATGCGTGTGACTGCTCTTTCAGCCTGCGGCAGATAAGATCACCTGATCAAGTTGTGTGTCCCTGTCTGCATTGTAGTGTCCAGATAAGTGATCAGAATGTCATTTTGTGCTGCTTATTTCATTTAAATAATTTATAGACTTCAGTCTTCAATGCACAGTAATGAGAATAGCCTGTTTAATTCTTACTGTTTTTGTTTCATAAAGCACACAAATTGTGTCCGTGGTGTTCAGAGAAAAAATAAAATTCAAAGAAAAATAAGAAATTGCTTAAAATTTTTGCTGTAAGTATTTGTACTGTACGCTTTTGTACTTTAAGATTTTAGTCTTTATACAAGTTCTTCAATCTCTTGGAATGAAAATGAATCATGTGGCTAGGAAGAGACAGCATATATACCATGAGATGTTGAACAACACGATGCGATCTTAATCTCTTGCACTCATTTTTAGAGTGAATTTTACTGAGGACTAGTCCCCTCCTCTTGTGGCGTGTGTTAAATGCCCTGCTAAGGCGTAAAACAGACATGGTCGGCAACTGGGACGAAATTCAGGACATTCGGATGTGCAGCCAACTCGTCTGACAGTTGGGCCAAGTTGACTGGCCACCATATAGTCTATGAGGGATGAAAAATCTTCACATTTTCCCAAAAAAAGCAAATAAATATTCCTTTGATGAAACGTAAGTTCAGTTCAGAAGTAACTTCTAAAACGTACAACTATTGCATACAACAGTAATAAATCGTTTATCACTTATTCTTCTCTGCCTCTCCTCCACCAGCGTTTTGGGTCTGAGACTTGGTGAAAGAGTAAAGAGGCAGAGTGAAATGTGAGCCGATGGTGGAGAAGAATAGAAAAGCAGGATGGGACAGCATGGCAGCTGCTCAAAATGAACTGCACTGGGACGTCCCCTCCTGGTACGGGGACATTCACAGCCTATCAAAGGAAGAATAGAGGGCGTTAGGACCAAGAGGTGCGTGTGTCTCTTTGAGGAAAGAACAAAGGCTGACATCTCTGAGATGAAAGCGGGGTGAAATCTAAACTAATCAAACCCAACAAGGCAGCTGGCCGGGGTTCAAAAAGCAGGCAATGAACAGCCACACTGAGGAGTCATTTAAACTTTCACGTTTAGCCTGCGCTCAAAGAAAACAGTTAGGGTGGGGAGCCGGAGGGGAAAAACGTTCAAAAACAGCCTGGCAGAGAGTCAAACAGGTGTATCGAAGGAGATGTTCATGCTTAGTGTTTGTTTCTAGCGTCGCGCTTGTTCAGTTAATAAAGGCACGGACACACAGATCTTTTCCACTCATGGAGCTTCAAGTCTTTACAGCTTTTACCTATTGAGGTGTATGAGTCAGAAACTCTATTCGCTTTTTATTGTTCCTTTTCAAGCTCATTCAAAGGGAGTTTTTCTCAAGTTCAAAGGCTCAAGTGGAGGGAATGGGGCAAGGGGAGATATACTTTCATATTCTCTCTATTTTTAAAGGTGCTATTGGTTGAAAGATACTTGCCGGTGGGTATGCTTTTCATGCAACAAAATGCTTACAAAGCAAAAAGTGGAGAATGGAAAAATCTGCTTTGATTTGACTTCAGTGGAGCAAACGGGGGAGGGAGAGACTGTTTGAACATTTCGACAAAACTTCACAGCTAATGTGATCGTTTAAGTAAGATAATACTTGTAGACAGGAAAATATGAAGACGCAGACACGTACATACACACTCACTAACACCTGAAGACACACACACACACACACACACACACAGACCCACAAACTCCAGAACATAGTTTCTCTCCTGTTAGTGTTTGCAAGCTGGGACTGCAGCTGGATGTGGGTGGTGTTTGTGTTTACCTGGGAGGCGTCTTGGCACATCGCTGATGGCGGGCAGGCCTGTGGCTCGAGTGGAGGACAGCGGGGTGGTGGAGTGGATGGAGGGAGAAGTCATCTGGCTCAGGTAAGGTGTGTAGGGCTGCTCGTACGACCAGGGTGGAGACGACTGAGCCTGCCGGGGGTCTGCACACACAATCGGCAAAACAACAGCAAGAACAAAGATTTAGAGGAATAGCTTGGAGACATTTACACACATTTCTCCCTAGCCGGTGTCCATCGAGAAGTACAGACCAAATCCAGGCTTCAAGATGGCTTCTACAAATTGTTTTAGCAAAACTTTAGTTTGAGAGAACTGTAACAATTGGAAGCCTATGAGATTAGATTAGATTCAATACAATTCAAGAAGTATTACAGTCCATTAAGGAAATTTGCTTTGCTTTGAGCCCTGTATCTCTAGTGCAAAATAAAAGAAGCACATTTAGACATTTAGCATCTTAGGGTCACATTTAGGTCACAATTGTGCATGTCTTTTGGATTGTAAATGCATGTCTATCCTTTTTCACATTTCTCACATTATTTTATATAGTTTATATAGTTTTTTACAGACCCAAAACAGCGGACTGTAATTGAATAGTGGCTGAACTACAAAGAAATATACCACCACAAACATCAAGTGGTGGTTTATTTCTTAGTAATTGACTCTGCAGATTCTCTCTGCTACCTTCATGTGCAGAGTAAATCTTGTGCTGTGTGAATACAAAGGTGTGGCTTAGAGTATGCAAAGAGTTTAATAGCAATAATGTGAAGAGCAAGCCAAGAATGTCTTCCTGTTTTCTTTCCACATTCATTTGGTAAACATTGTGTCTACTCTGCCAAGCTTCGACCTGGAGGGAGTCCAAGTAAATGATAAACATTTGCATTTAGCTCTGAAGTCGGACGAGCGTGGAAAAAAATGCAGCCATAACGTGCCAAAGCGGAGGAGGAAGCAACAGTCAAATATTTTGACAAAGTTAATAGAATTAAGGTGATGTTATCAGACTAAACCAATGAAAAACTGATTAAAAGTGGCAGGATCAGATAAAGCTGTGTGCATTATACATTACCCAAAATAAACAAACATTACCATGCTCCTACTCATATTCCTTTTTTCTTTATTCCGAGTCAGCAATACCTACAATTGTGTAAGATATAGAAATATTTCTTTCCAGTGGACATGGTTGACTCATTACCTAAGCCCTCACTTAATCAGACATTTCCCGCCCTTGCACAATGTATCATTTCCTCCATGTATATCTTTAATACTGTCTGACCCAGTTTAATCCTGATGTCTGCATAGAATATTAAACAATGTGATAGTCTGCCAAAAATCAATTTTCCCCCAAACTCCAGATGTAGTCAGCCAAGACAAGTTTTGCACTGAAGTTATGATGCTAATGTGACTTACAATTAATCCAAACTTATGTACACCAAATAGTGTCAAAACAGCATGCTGACGCTATCACGCACTTGCGTCCAACCGTGTCATGCTTATACCCTGTTAGAAACAGCAGTAGCAGCTATCAAGATGCTTGAACTCTGTCTGTGCTTTTGTCCATTTTTATAGATAATAGTATTCACACTCCTAAAAAAGCTTGGGATCTTTGAGTAATGCTGTAAAAAAATATTTTGCTTCCCTAAAGTAGGAAGTTTGGTGAAGAGATAATTTTAAGGCCTTATTTGGGGTAATGGTGAAGCTGAGCTGGTGGAGGAGAGCTGAGCACTGGCGAACCCTCTCCTGTACCTGAGATTTGCGTCTGTCCCTGTGGGCTAAAAGAGTTGGCTGCGGTGTTGAGGGAGGGCCGAGGGCTCTGCGTTGGCACGGCGACCCTCATGGTGGTCTGGCGGAGGCGCTCCAGCTCACTCAGGCGCTCTGAGAAAAGTCCGGGCTTAGGAGGGTCCTCCAGCTTCTGCCGGTGTCCTACCAAAGCAAGCAAAGCAAAGCATTACTCTGTCTGAGCCAGACTTTACCGGAATCAGAGGTGGGGACTCCAGAGAGCACAACAAGGCTCTACGTTTACCAGATACATGTTGCATAAGAGCATGGAACGAATCAGCATGGCTGGAAAAAACAGCAAAAACGATTTGATGGCTGCATGCTTGTGGCTTAGCACAACGGTGTTTATCCAACACTCACAATGAAACGGCTCAGTGGCTGTATTTTCCTATTATAAAAAAACATTAGTTCATGTATGTGTCATGATAGGGAAATGATCTGTTTTTTTTTTTTTTTAAGAAGTCATCCTCTAATAGAGAGAAGCAGTCACGCAATGATCACTTCCCCTCAGCCCAGGCCACTCACACCTTCTCTGGCGACTGTGCTGGAGTGCAGCAACACATGGGATCCAATATCCCTTCAGTAAAAAGCTATACAAATGAAATAGCACTGGAGCCTGGCCTTTGTGTTGGTACAGAAGGATACGCTTTAAAGAGGGTCTTTTTAAGTCTTTAAGTCTCTCTCTTTGGTCAGAATGTGCCTGTCTGTCTGTCTGTCTTGCCCTGCTCTGCTCCCCTGAATGGCTGTAAAGTAAATATCAAACAGAAGAAAAGAGAAACTCCTGCTGAAGCTTGGCGGCCCTCCAGCTGGCACAGCCAGGGCCGGCTACCTCCAACCTTGCAAAACCTGATTGTGCTCCAGAGCTAAGCTGAGCAAACAGCACTTTGTGAGAAGGAGTCCTCATTCAGAGGTTAATGTCTGCCGCACGTAAGAGCCCCTCCGCATCCCGAGCGGGAGCGTAATCCCTGAGAGTATTCCCCGTGCATGTAAGCACCAGGGGACGAGTAATAAATACACGCCCCTCTCTGCCGCCGCTGTGAAGGAGAACCAGTTTAATTTCATTTAGCCCAGACTGAAAGGGTGAATGAATACACCTCTGTGTCTGTGTGGAACTAGAGGGCTGACATGCAACGTGAAATCCTATCTGCCAATATTCTCACCATGTTGAATTTTATTGGAGGCATAAAATCATTGAGGGTGTAATGCTCCTTGTTCCATAAATATCAACACAGGATGCACCACACAAACCTGCCATTGTATTATTAAATAGGATAGTCATTCCTCATCACCATCAGCCAGCAGCTAACAGCTGTGGACAGTGCTGTAAGCATACAGCAATGCCAAGTACGGCATATGAACCCATTGCTCTTCTCTAAAATATCTTTAATACTTCAATAATACTTTTAGGGCTGGGCGATATGGTCTATGAATAATATTACGATATGTTACGGCTATACATGATTCTCTTTCTCTCTCTCTCTCTCTCTCTCTCTCTCTCTCTCTCTCTCTCTCTATATATATATATATATATATATATATAT
>JBBPCY010000001.1:31361757-31371832 GCA_037974405.1 Brachyalestes nurse | reverse complement strand
GAGGGAGAGGGAGGGAGGGAGAGAGGGAGAGAGGGAGGGAGAGAGAGGGAGAGGGAGAGAGAGAGAGAGAGAGGGAGAGAGAGAGGGAGAGAGTGAGAGAGAGAGAGAGAGAGAGAGAGACAGGGAAAGAGAGAGAGAGGGGGAGAGAAATGGAAAAAGGAGAATACTTGAGCATAGTAGGCCAGACAGACAATGCTCTAATGCTTTAAATCTTAGTGTTGAAGCCTTTTAAGCGGAGGGATCTAAGAAAGCTGTTAGGGTTTAGTCATGTGCAAAGACATTTCCAGTCGTAAATTTGTGAATGTTACATAAAGAACACTAATCACAAATTGATTATGCCAAATGTAATTGGTATTGTAATAGAAATGCAGTGTAACTATTCATGCCCACAAATAGGTTATTTTCTAGCAGCTCTTTTGAGGCCAGGCAAGTTTTATTGATCGCTGGCAAAACTCCAGTTCACCATAATGAGCATATGTAGTACACAGTTTTCACAAAATTACCTTTAGTTTGCATTATTAATTTAGAATAGTAGAGCTACAGCAAGAATAATAAATCATCTTCGACCCATAAACCACCCTCTGACTTTATAGCTAGACTTTGTGTGGCTTATCAGCTTTCACTGGGATCTTAAGATTTCAGCATGCCATTGTCGCGTACTGTTGCTTTCACCAAGTGGCATAACTTCACTGAGTCAGGCTATTAAATATGATTTGATTGCACTTGTTTTTTATAAGTTTAAGCCTTTTTCTGCAAAAGATTTCCTTAAGACCAGCAAACTAATGTTGTTGAATGCAAGTTATGAGTTATGAGGTTGAGTTTCCCAGCTTAGGACATTTTTGAATAATGATAATGATGCAATTTGAAAACTTTACTCTCTTAAATTGTGATTTTGATATTAAAATGATGAATTGTTCAGTCCTGCTTAACACAAAAACGTAAAAACACTTCGTGAGTTTACCGTAATCTCTGTATACTTGGCAAGTATGACAGGAAAAATATTGTAGACAAATCCTCTAGAGAAACACTGCCGGCCAAAGCTGGCCTGTAAGGACATTTGATTTGGTCCACCAGAAACCCTAAATCCACCCCCTCACAATGACGAGGGTACTATATAACTAAATATAATTCTTAATTTTCTTTTAAAATGTTATTTGTGAAATGTGTTGCAGTAACAGATCATGGTTTAATGTTATGAAATACATTTTTTATCTGATTTCAATGTAAAACCTACCTGCGTTCTTTAGTTGTATATTGTCTTGGACCACGAGAAGTACTGCACTTTGGCTCCCGAAGACAAAAACTTCAGCTACAGTAGCTAGAGGTATATGTTAAAACAGCTCCCACCACATCAGTAAAGTTTCTGATTAGCCTATCGACCTGATATTTAATCCTAAAAGCCTCTATTACACATTATAAACCTTCACCCTGGAGCTGCACACTACAACTGCTCATCATGTTCAATGAGATTTTGGGCCAGTGTTCCGTAAAGCGTGTTTGTCACTGTCCCGGTCTGCAGTCCTGCAGTGTACACAAATACACTCCTCACTAAAACCTTTCTGTTTACATGATCACTGGCCATTTTGGAAAGTCATAAACTTCTATTTTCCCTGTGAACTGAGTTGGAAAAATGGGATGAGCCGAGGGTGTGTGAGATCAAAGTCCCGTCAAATCAGTGATGCCACGGGGCACTTTTAATCCAATAATGAATCATGATCATGCCCTGGTATGTACTAGCTCCAAACCTCTGGTGCCAGATGTGTTAATTGAGAAGAACGGGGGGTCGATGAAGGCAGAAAAAAAGAGAAACTGCTTGTGAAGTGATAGCATTGATTTTGCAGCCAAAAAAATCTAGCGGATAAAAAAAGTATCTATCTCTGTATCTAAGAATAAAGAGCCTTTGGGAACAGCTGCGTGTGAGGGCTGCTCGGCGCAGGCATCCCGATTTCTTCTTTCTTCGCAAAGGCCCCAGCACTCAAAAGTTGAGTGCACAGTATGCGTGATGATGGATGGCAGAAGTGTTAAACTGCGACTGCAGAGCGAGGCACGGATAAGGAAGAAGACGGCAGATTCAAAGAGAAGTGTGAGGCTCATATAGGAATACAAACCATGAACGTTCAAAAAAAGGAAGTAAACAATCTAACACCATCACTTACCAAAACACGAATGATGTCAGAAACCAGTTATTAAGAACCTCCGCTAAACTGTAAACACGATCGCTAGGCAGAGGATTGTAACAGTTGTGTCATTTCATAAAACTTGGTTCATAACTGAGTGCAATAAATAACGGTGTGTATGAAAAGCAGAAATGATCCTTGCTTTACTACCCCACAGCTGTCAATAATGATTACTCAGTGATGGAATTCAAGCCTGCTTTATAAGGTTTGTCTGCCACAAAAGGTTGAGTTTTGCAGACATTTGGCCACAATGTCAACCTGTGACGGGCTTTAATATAAACACTCGGTGAGGCAAGTCAAACTCTATATGGTCCTTGTTCTCTTCTGCGCCACATGAAAGTCATTCATGACAGCTTGTGTGTATTTACAGCTTCTGGGGCCCCATGTGAAAATTGAAATTTGGGAGTGTTTTTTTTTCTCCAGGTACAGAGAGCACACATGAGCTGTGAGAAGAGCTGCGCTCTGCAGGAAGTCCAAACGCTAACTTTAACGAAAGCTGAGGCTTGTTTAGCTGCCTGATGTTTCTCAGAAGGAGTACACACCCTTCACACTGTTTGAAGTGACTTATATGAGGCAAAATTAAGAACAAGGACACATTTTAACATGTTACACTGAAGACCTTTCTTTAAAAATCATATTATTCAGTAACTATAGATTAGGGGAGTGAGTAATTGAATTGTAGATTAAGGGTTTGATATAATGCATATTATTAGTTTCTCTGAAATTGTAACTTTTGTAATTGCAATTAATAACCTGTAATAGCCTTTTAACCTACTCATTTTTTCACAGTTTCAGAGTGGTTTGTTGCAAAATGCTTTATTGTAGGCAAACAGTTTTCTTTACCACAGTGGTGAGTGGAACCAGGAAGCTACAATAGACTAACATGTGTCTTCTTGGACTTTATATGTAAGGTCAATAGCTATTAAACAGAACTAAATCTGGGAGAGTTTTTGCTTTACAATGCCCTGCATCTTTCCTCTATACTTTACTGACACAATGTCTCATGGAAATAGACAATCATTTCATGCAGTGGCTTTCTGTAAAATCATAAAGGATTTCAGCGCAGAACTCTATCAGGGAGGGCCTCTGGGCTGGATGAGCATTTTTGCTCAGTGACAGGCAGAGGTGATGGGAGGGGGGGCTGAAGCACAGTATTTTCCCAGCATGGTGATGTTGCCAATAAATGGTTTAGAGGTGGGCGAAAGTCATTACAATCAAAGCATGTAGAAACACAAGATTCTTGTTTTGTAAATCATGAACATTGTCTCTTAATCACTGATCCATGCTTGGTGGACCTGATACCTGTCCAAGATAAAAAAAAAAAAGATGCTCCCTTTAAATTTTCCACAAGACGAGTTAGGTCACATATATGTCCTCACTATCTGCAGCAATATCTCTCTGTCAGGTTCATCTGTGCAGGAGCTCTTGTGTATCACTGTAAAAAAGGTGCACGGGGTTTCCTTTACCCTTGGATATACAGTACTGTGATTTTCTCTGTGTGGATGTGCAAGCTCATTCAGATCACATTTCAGAATAGTAAGCACTTATTTGGGTCTTCTTTTATCAGGGTACTGATCATATGCAACTGATATTACTTATATTACTTATATCATCTGTGAGATAAATGAAATAAATATAACAGTGCTGAGAACCCAAGGGGTCCATGTGACCAGGCACATGAACTAACAAGATAAAACAAATGGCCAATTATGCCATTTTAAAAGAAAGGTAAACAAAAACAATCAGTGGAATTTACATCAGTGTCATGCTATGCCATGAGGACCATTTCTAATGATTCATTCATGAAATGTTCACACAATGTAACAACCACTGGCATGTACTGTGTTTACGATTTTTGTACACAAAGTCTGCACTGGGCTTTTGATATGACAGTGACAGTATAATATTCTGCCTTAGATCATTCATAACCAAACTTTTGCTTCCTCCTGCCCATCCTCTGCACAAGCAGACCTTGGTAGCCAACACTAGCTTTCATTTAACTTCCAGACAACCCTTGTTTATGTGTGTGTGTGTGTGCAATCTGAAGAGGGAGCTTCAGGTTAAAGGTTGAGAGGCTGGCGCTACACATTGAAGGACACAGACGAGAGGCAGATACGGCAAACATTTTGGCAAGGCGAGCGGCACGGCGGCACGTGTTTGTGTTTGCCTCTCACTTAGCACGCCTGTTGCTACTCAAAGGGTGCCTTTGTGCATTCAGGCATGCTGAATCCATTTTTTAAAACAGTACCCTAACACAATCCATGCATCCATTCATTCATCATTCCCCCCACCCCTCGAACCAGCAGCCACTTCCCACCTCTGGGCTGAGGAAAGGGGCAGGATGCCAGCAAGGCCGAACGTGGTTGGACACCATCATCCATCTCTCGCAGTGACTTCAGATGCATGCACCTCTTTGTGTTAATCGTTATCACATGATGGGCGATATTGGGGGGGGTACTCACTTCTTGGCTCCCGCGGTCCGTCCACTGTGACCTTTATGGCTCGGTGGTAAGTAGCCACTTGGGGTGGGTTTGTGAATACTGTGATTGTCAGAGTGAAGCTCTTTCCTGCAAGACACAAAAAGGTTCATAGCCCGTTAGCCCTCGGCACAATGTCCCACATTCACTGCGCGCTGTGCATTTGCATTTTCTCGGTTGCTGATGATGATGGTGACTGTGGGCTTTTTACTGCCATGGGAGTTAATACATTTGAAACAAACAATAGACAATAATGCTATCAAACGAAAAAAAAGATTTCAATTGAGAAAAAAAAAATTATCAGCAAGTTTTATTAATGGTGTTTTAGTGCATAAAACAGCACTTAACACCTTTGATAGAATAAACAGTGCACATTTAGTGTTAGCACTATAGCACTATAGCATTACTTCATAGCACTATGTCAAAATAAACTGCCAAAAGTTTTTCTTCAGTATATTGCTCAGCATGGACCTCCATTTCGGTATTCTCAGGTCGAGGGTGTTGAGGGTGTTCAATGTAAGGCCAGTCCACAAGCCAGCCCCATTAAACCCTCGCTGTCCATCTGTCCTCACATGACCTCTCAATCAGTGAAAAGCCTCTAAACCATGCAGGTATCTAATGTTCTCCTCCTGCTGTAACTGTAACTGATTCATCACAATCTTATCTATGGAACCTTGAGTTACTATTCCATCTATATAGTGATCTACAGATAAAGGGGGCTGGACAGCAAGGCCGTCTTTCATAACATACACAGCTGTGCTACTTAGATGTTGACATACAGCAAAATATGATAAGATGACACTTTCTGTTAGCATAGCACAGGAAGCTTCAAGAGGCTTCAAAAGTAACAAATTCAGCAACAAGAGTAATCTGCAAAGTATGCTGTGAAGTCAGGCATGACACACTCTCAAAGCTGCAATCTGCTGCTGAGACAGGAAGAAGTGGGCGGAAAATGGGTGACTCAATAAAGCAGCCAGCTAAGCTGTATGTGTGTGTGTGTGTGTGTGTGTGCGAGAAAGCACGACTGTCTCCATGCTTTCTTGATTGGCCTTGCTTTTCATTAGTTCTCTCACTTTGCGAGTCTGCAAGAAAATAGCTAACCCTGTTAGCCGCACTAAAACTAGTGATGTAACAGTATCAGGGACCAAACAGGTTTGTCAGAAGCTACCGAAAATGTTTTAAAAATACATCATACCAATAATGCAAATAGAAAATCATAATATCAATAAAAACATTTACCATTATTTATTCTTCCTCATAGATGGGCAAAAGATGTCCATAGTGATCTCCTCTCCATCATGGTTGTTGATTCAAATAGTGCAGTCGCATTAATTGTCATAATTAATACAATGGTCATGATCCACGGTGGATTTTCACATGTCCACAATGCACAGTGTCAAATTTTTGCAAGGAAAACAACAATGTTTCAATGCATCTTTATAGCATTACTAAATACAGTCATGAGCAGAATGAGTGTCTTTGTTTTATATAGCAAAATAACATTATCAGTACTTTAGTACTTAATGGTGGAATATGTACCACATGAACTACATATGCTACATCATACCGTCACTACAGCCTCAGACAACGACCACAAAATATCCATTTTAGAGTCCAAATCTGTGTATTTTTAAACTCAGCTGACCTTGCCTGCTTTGACGAAGCTGTTACTGTAAAGCTCAGCCCTCTTGCTGTGTTCACGCTTGCTAAAGTCATTCTCATTCTTTCTCCCTCAGGAATCTGTCCTTAAGCCCCCAGATGCAAGTTTGTGTCCAACAATCGAACCCAACCCAGCCCTTCCCAGTAACCAGATCCCAAACCCACACCGCAAGGCAACCCAATGCCCAGCCACCAGCCCAACCCCTGCATCTGCCCTGCATCCAATAACTGCACACCATCAACTAAAAATACCAACCTACTCCCATTGCTCACCACACTGTCTTGGTCAATAGGTTCAGGGGTTTGACAATGCTTTCCCGAACGCTGCCCAAACATATGTAATATGCATATGGACACTTTACATGAGTACCTGTCATTTTTAATATAAATAGAAACCTCAAAAAGGTTCCAGTTTTGTTTAATAATGATGTATCTAGGGTGACTTACTGGTACTCACAGGTCGGCTGCAGAATATATCACTTATTGTGATATAAGCTTCTGCACAAATAAAATAGTGTCCTGCAATTCAGCTGTCTTGAGAAGAAGATAAAAACTTTTTATTTTGCTTTTATTTTTGTTTTCATTTGTAATGAATCCAACAAATTGTATTCATTTAAAATACTAAATAATATGTAATAGCAAATGTCAATAAAATCAAACTGGTCTCACACCCTGTATTGTTTCTGCATGTTTAATTCTAAACACAAAAATGTAACTGGCTAACAAAAGAGCTAATGCTCAATCAAAACGTGACTGGAGTAAAAAAGAGTAAATCCACAGTCGAAAGTGACAGTGGTGGGATGGAGGAGACTCAATGTCTGCCCCGAGAAAACAAAGAAAGACATATAAAAAATGAAACAGAGGACAATGGAGAAACTCATATGAAACTATAGAAGTTATGTGCAAATCATGGACAAAATAACAGCTTTTTAAAAATGTAGCCTAATACAAAATAGTATGGTTCCTAGGTTAGATTTGTTTTAGGCTTTTCTCTGTTGCAGTAGTTCTCAACAAGTTTATTTACAGGAATGTGGACTGTTTGGGGGGGTCCCTGGAGACCTGTCTGAGAACAACTGCCCTTTAGGACTAGACTCCATGTAATGTTCCACGTATTCGATTTACAGTTGGTTAATAACAAAAATGTGCTGTGATTATTGTCTATTGTTAAATCTACATCAGTTAACCCTCGCCTACCCCCCCCAAAAAAAAAACAAAACAGAATAATCCCATGTCCTGCATTGACCTAATACGGCATGGTCACCCAAACTCTGACCACTCTCAGAAATTCACTATGAGTTTCGGGGCATGTTCTGATAAATATGTTCTGTCAGTATAAAGCATGCCAATCAATATAACCATATCATCACAAGCTGACCAATGTGTTTTAATATTTGGGAAGGCATATTCCAATTGAAATATGTAGCAGTATAAATATGGTAAATTGTACATACTGTGAATATTAACAGAATATATTCGTCTAGAGTTGTCACTGTCGACTATAATCAAGATGTTGCTGTTTTGCTGATTAATTGTGTAATCCTAAACAATTTATGTCAGCCAATCTTTAATTGTACTTCATATGCATGAAATGTAAAACTACAAACATATTTGAGACATTCTGCCAGCCAGTGGCCTCTCTTTCAGTGCACATGAAAGCAAGCTCCCCCTTGTGGTGAATGTTCAAACTGCTAGGCACAACTTTATAATGGTCTGCAATTTCCCAGTTAATCATTCAAACAGCAATCACTAAGCCAATATTGCAAACATGCATTTTATTCATACAGTTGTGATATCCCTATATTTGTTATTTTGAACTACTGTCTAAACTCACCCGCTAAACACAATTTCCAACGTTAGAGTGTGAATTAGCTCAAGCTGGGAAACGTTTATCTGTTTTTCATTCAACCATGACATTTTTCACAAAGTATCTCCAGTCACAATGCGGATTTTTACTAATATTATTCGGATCAAGTCACAGTAGAGAAAAGCTTCTGAGGATCTTAAGTCCTCACGATAAGGTCCTTAATCATAAGTCAAACACAGTATGTGTTGGCTCAAGGTAAGCTGAGGCTTAATGCAGTCTGAGGGGTATAAGCCTCCTGCATTATGTTTTTACACTCTAATTTGTTGATTTTGGGCATTCATATCTATTTTAAATCTGTTTCATTGCATGCGGGATCGTTTTCCATATTTAATTTCCTTATGCTCTGCTATCTCCTTTGTGACTTCCTCCTGCAGATCTCATGTCAGAGATAGAGAAACCCAAGCCCGGCGAGGTGTGGGTCTCCATGCGGGCCAAGGCCCTCTTCTCTGTGACAGCTGTGAGCAGATAACACACACACACTGGCTCTCTCGCACACTCACAAACACACACCAGGGGTGTGTGTCGGGATGTGCGATGCACAAAGAATGTGCTGAGCCCAGTGGTTGGAAGCGAGTCAGACGTCTGTCAATGCTGCCTGAGCAAACAGTGTTTGCATGACCATGTCCATTCTGACAGATGACTGATGTGTTTGCTCTGTTTCCACAGAGAGAAAGCTTACATATTGACTGCCACATAATTATACGGCCTCCTTTACCTTGCAGCCTGGGCTTTTGTGGGGCCTTTAATTGAACATTTATCAACACATTTCAGTGTGTGTACTTCCAAGAGGCCCTTCTGGGGATCCCAAACTGAACACCTGAGAGCTTAACTCGAAGGGCCTGTGAAGATTAGGAAAGGCAAGTCTAGACTTCATTCCCTCAGACTAGGCTGCCTCCAGCATCAGACTGCCTGGTCCTCTGATCCATCTGCCTGTCCTGTCTTC
Organism: Brachyalestes nurse; assembly: GCA_037974405.1. NCBI lineage: Eukaryota > Metazoa > Chordata > Actinopteri > Characiformes > Alestidae > Brachyalestes > Brachyalestes nurse. The sequence goes on along the minus strand of JBBPCY010000001.1, from coordinate 31,362,712 downwards.
TTCAAAGGCCTGCTCTCTGAACGGGGTCTTCCCACAGGATCACAAGGGCTGGCTTTTTTTTTTGGAGTAATTGCTCCCATATCAAAAGCAGCATTCATCTACACATGACCAGTCTGAGAGCATTTAAAGCCTAGTTTCGCATATAAGATAATACACACCGCATATAGCACACAATCACCTCACTGCAAACTGTATGTACATGCAGTATATAAACAAGGGTGTTTGTAACATGCCATCATAATTAATTATCATAAAAATCACAAGAGCTGACTTCAAAGGCAGAAAGATTCAAACACACCCACTGCTTTCTTGTCCTTCAGCCTGGAAGCGCTCAAATTACTGTCTGCGATATATAATGTCGCCATCCCTCAATAACCTGTTTACATGTTCTTTCAACTGATACAACTTCAGAAGAATATATTAAACAACTGTGGACTACAGTATTTGCATGGAACATATTCATGAATTCAAGTCATAAACTGTTTACAAACCTACCCTGGGTATCCGTGGTAAAAGTGCGGTTTAGTATCTCGACGGATAATCTACCACATGCAGAAGTTTTACTACTACGCCCTATTTCTTGCCTTGTAAACATGAGTTGCTGTGTGTGGTTTTTTTGCTGTGTCATATGATACAGGGAAAGAAAACATGGCTTACGGTTATGAATAATTATTGAAAACCCATGGAAGACACTGACCTCGCCCACTCCTGCCGACGAACCTCAGGTCATTAAAGCGCGCCACTTGGTTCTTCATGACTGCAGAGGCATTCCGCAGCTCGGCCGAGTAGTTCTCATCATTTCCTGCCATAACTGTTACCACCGTTCCATCAGGAACGTCCCCCAGTGCAACAACCTGTGGCATGAGGGAGAACTTAGTCAGTCCAGCATATTATTATTATTAAACCAGCAATTTCAGCCTGTTTTTGTCATCAAGAACCACAAAAAAATCATACA
>JBBPCY010000001.1:31311470-31361657 GCA_037974405.1 Brachyalestes nurse | reverse complement strand
ATATGTGTGTGTGTGTGTGAGTGTGAGTGTGTGTGTGTGTGTGCATGTATAAAGTAAAAGGGTTACAGACATAAATTGCAATAAAACACTCAGGACACAATATGTGCCTTAAGCAAACAACCATTTATCATTAAAGTGTGTGTACACACATACAGAAGTCTGTTGACATTTACCATTAATACAAGAAAATGAGAAAGCCTGGAGCTTCATCACAATTAATTAAAGTATGACTAGGAATGTAGTCTCTGAGACAGGGGAATACAGTACTGCTACATAAACCACAATTATTTTCTCATGAATACTGCAGCCTGCGTGTTAAAAAAAAATAAAACAATAAGATAAAATGAATATAAAACAAATTTAAATAAGATTATTAGTTATATCAGATTACGGAATTTACAGTAATAAATATATTTTCTGCATTTTAATTTCCGTTTAAAACTAAAGACCTGGAATTATAGCCTTTATAGCCTAAATTTGAATTGTGTATAAATGATGTTGGCTATATTTTTTCTGCCCTTCTCTATACCTGTATTTTTCAACACACTTTTCCAGCTGTTCTGGGGTCCCCCACGGAGACATGAAGTCCACAAACCGGGCCTGTGTGTGAGGAGCACTTCTAGCAAGGAACTGTTTGATTTACCTGCCTTCTCCAAAAACTGACTTGAGAAAGTTATTTCCACTGCTCTGCTCTTCTGAAAGCCCTCAGTGCGGAGTCCACCCGCCGCGCTCGCTCGGGCCGGATGGACGTAAAAGATCCGCAGTAGGTGTTAATTCAGCACTGCGGGTGTAAATTAAACACTAGGGACTTTCCTCTGGACTCCACTTTATTTTCAGTGGCTTTTCCTGAATGGGTAAAAAATATAGTCTATATATATTATCCAGCAGCTAATTTAAAATGCTTTATTACGAGGAGACGGTCCGCTCTTTACGCATTTCTGCTCCACTTTCGTAAAGTTTGGCTGATTTCAGCAACTTTTGTCTCACACGCTTTGTTAAGGCTCGATCGTGCTAATGCTGGCGCTCTCAGGCGGGTGAAAGTTGTAAAAATAGAAAAGCACAATCACGCACATAGGGGACTTTTATTCTCACCTTTGTCCATATGCATCTCCTCTCCTTACTGCACTCTCCTCGCATTACTATTGCATAGAGGATTTTAGCGCTTACTACTCTCCTCTGGTTCTTACACTGTCCTGAAACTTGAATGTTTCCTCATTTTTTAATAAAAGCGTCTGTCAGATGAATGTAATATACAATATATACATAGCTATTATATATTTTTTATATATAAAATAATCGTTTTAGACACTTTACAGAGCTAAACACGTATTGCACAGTTCACATGCATGCACCAGGGACCCCCGAAGCCCACCTTAAGCGCGCGCTCACTCACCTTGAACGCCACCGGCAGGGTTTTGTTGCACCTCCAGTGCGAGGGCAGCACGGAGCACAGAAAGTTGGGGCTGTCAGTCCGCACCAGCTCGGCCGGGTGGTCCGCGATGATCTCCACCATGCTCCTGTTGTCGTGCGCGCGCAATCTGGGGGTCGCGGCTGGTTGCGCCTCGGGCTGCGCGCCTCCGCTCACATCATTCCCTTTCCCGGGCAGCACGCTGTTGGAGGGCGGGCTGAACCTCCGGGTGCCGCTGGGCTCTACCGGGATACGCATCACAGAGCAAAGAGGTAAGACTTCTTCACATAGACCACCTCGTTCTGTCTCTTTTCTTTCTGTTTAAACCTCGTTTTTTTGGTGTTTGCTGTAATTGTTCGTCCCTCAACCGCTCCACGTTCCCTTCGACTGAAAACGACACGTTAAGCTGAACGCAGTTGATAGTTTTTTTTACTCAAACTTTCACACACATGTTTCAGACTGGATGCTCGCCCCGCTCTCTCGAAAGTGATCGAAAGTTCAGCCTTTTTCGCCTAAAGTCTATAAGGAGCGTCGGTCTTCTCTTAGAATTAAATTAATGTATATGAAATCCCCCGTCGAAGGTGAAAGGTGCGTAGAACCGACTCCTTTCGCATCCTGAGCCTCGAGGGAAACCTCCAGAGAGTAAAAAGTAAAGAAAAAACGCACGCCACGTCCAAAACAACAAAAAGTTCTAATATTTCTAACGCAGCTCTTTTAAAAAGTCTTTAAAACGCGTTCATGTTTTCTCCTCGTCCCGAGCGGCTCGCCCACAAGGAAGGGTTAAAAAACGGGACTCCAGAAAGTTGTGGTTAGAGATGAAGGCGAGCGTTTTTTTGGTGTGTATGAATGGGTGTGTGTGCGCCTGTGCGTGCGTGTGTGTGTGTCTGGTCGTGTGGTTTGTCTTTGGAGGCAGGGACTTAGCGAGCTCAGGTTTTTGTGGTTTATATACGCAGGAGCGGGACGATTATTATGCTGATGAGCCTCGAGCACGTGGTGCACAGGAGCGGTCACTTCTCTACATCCAGATAAACCAAATCCCTCACACACTCGTGTGTGTTCTGCTTCTGGACTGTGTGCAGTTTTCCGTCCCAGACAGAACTGAACACGCAGTGCCAGAACTGAACACACACAGTGAGCAGCCTGACTTTACTGTACAGGTCTGTTCACACACAGCAGTCAAATCAGGACAAATAATGAACAACAGTCACTTAAAACCATTATAAACTCCATCTTACATATATGAAAAAGCTCTGCCTAGATAAACACATTCAGATGTACTTAATATGAAGATTATTAGCCAATAAATTAGCAATATGCTACAGCAATATGCTTAACAAGGTGAAGGCCTGCTTGGACTTTAAATGTAAAGTAAAATGCCGAAGACTTTTGTCTAGTTATTATTAATGTTATTATTATTATTATTATTATTATTATTATTATTATTATTATTATTATTATTATTAGTGGTAGTGGTTATTATTATTATTATTATTATTATTATTATTATTATTATTATTATTATGTATATACGTGTAGATAATACTATATTATAATAAATAAGAATGTATTATGTATTATTTGGAATATCATTTAAATCTACTGCTCTCTTATCCTATCAGAGTTTTATTTGTGCTGAACTGATTTATATTATCCAGACACAAAATTCCTAGAAACAGATTCACTTAACATGGGTTCATGAGTTGTCTCTCCTTCAGGTGTCAACAGGCTGCTTTATTCTGTCCGTCAGTGTGAAGATGGGTAGAGAAATGAGAGCGAGAGAGAGAAAGACCTTTGGGTGGCGCTGTTGAACGCGTGATTTCGTCTTTTATTGTGCGACTCGGCCCTATTGAACTACAGTTTCTGTCTATGGCCTCGTTTAGCGGTAGAAACTACAATACCCATGAGTCAGTGCGGTGCGTGACGGCAAAAGCAGTCTGCCGTTCAGAATCTGTGTTTGAATTTTAGGATTCGTGTGAGTTCAGAGCACAGGAGGAGGGATTCAGTGTGCAGTAGTAACGCACAGAGGTAAACGTATTCTTCCTGTTAGAGTGTGACAGCTTTGGACTCTTCAGTTCATGTGCTAAGGGTCTATTTTTCCTCAAGCTTCATAATGTTAATGCACTGTTTACTATTGACTTCATTCAACTTCATGCAAGTTCATGCGCCACCACAAACCTTTAGGGTTCTGCAGAGTAACAGTCTGTGTCTTACATTGTTTATAAGTTTGAAAATCATATAACTTTATGCACTTTAGATTTCTCTCCTTGCTTAAATGAACTGCTACTTTGATTGTTTCAAAGAGAAGACATTCACTAAGGCATGGAAAACCAAAAAGGCCCCATTAAATTATTGCTTGCCACACATTTGTGATTATTTTCAAAGTTATTTAATCTGCAGACAGACGAGACAGAGGAAAAAAGGTGGGGTGGGTGGGGGGGAAGCCAATCACAATCTGGCATTTGATAGCCACTGTGAAATTCTGTAGTTTCCTGAAGGGGATGTTGTAGTTAAGTTAATGGCTGTAAAGGTGGGTGGGTAATGTAGTTTCAGAGTAATTGCAGATATTAAAGCTCTGCCGATAACTTACTTTTGCACATGCTCTTAATGTCTTAAACTGCGTGTGCCATGCAGCGAGTGAGGGAGGAGGAGAGCCCAGCCAGCAGATGAGGTGCCAGACTTCATTGTGGAAACATGCAGGAGGGGAGGCACTGGCAGAGTGCGAGTTTTACTGCACTCACTCCTCTAACCAGGGGCTTATTCCACCTATTTCTCATTTGAATAGGCGCCTGAGACCCTTTAGTCTGCTCTTGTGGATGGAGGGGCGTGGATTTAGCATGGTTTTCCTTCTTTTCTTTTTAACTAATGCAGAGAAGGGGAGGTGGAGGAGGTCATGTAGAGCTGTGTGGGGCGCTGTATCGAGGATGTGGCAGTGAAATAAAACTTTGAGTAGCACCACATCACTTTCTGCCACATCATTATGGCCCAAATGGTGCATTTTTTAGACACGTCTCTTAAATCAGCAGCTTTGAGTTCAACGTTTTTCATTTCTGACCTAAAGGGATAGTCAGCCTCATTCATGGATATTGGATGCTACTTGTTGTAGTTGCGTTTACAGATTCATTTTTAAGACTTTTTATTTAAGTTTAGTCATGTTTTTGCCTGCACATTATGAAATTGTTGGCTAATTAATAGAAATGATAAGTGATAAGTCTGGAGATGAGAACATGGACTCATTAATAGTCTATTTGTTTAATGGCTCTTCACTTCATCAGTTAAACATTTCAACAAACATGAAAATAGTGTCTATTAAACCACCATGAAACCAAAGGTCCAGTCAAGCTTATTTATAGGCCTCTACCCGGTTTTACACAGTCAGTTGAATATGTGTTATAATTACCAGTTAACAAAACAGGATTTATTGCTATTTGTGATTTTGTACGGGGATATTTTTGCTTATTTGTCTTATTTGTGCAGATGGGGCAGATACAAATGTTTTAGAGAATTTGTTTGGCTGAAAACTAGAGGTAAATGATTAGAATTGGCCGTGACTAAACTTATTGTTGCTTTAGGCATGTAACTGGCATTCAGGCTATCAGTTATTTTTACTTTGGTCAGTTGTCTTTGTTGTAATTTGAATAATTATAATAATTATAATCATTTCCGCTTAACTATGCGCAACACCATGTGCTAAATAGCCAGTTGTCTCCTACTTTTTTGTTTATTTGGTTTCATGTAATGTAATTAGGCAGCTGCATTCTTTTCATTTTGCAGGGATTTGAAGTGATATATTTAACTCATTGAAGAGCAGCTCATTTATCATTTTTATTCAGACGAAGTTCCAGAAATGTGTTCGTTTACCTCACACAGTGTGAGCTTGAAAAATAAAAGACTAATTAAAACTGACCCAACAAAGTCTGAAGAAAGAAATCATAATTGGTGCATTCCTCTTGCAAATGTTATATATAAAAAAACGTATTTCAGTAGTAATCAGTAGTATGAGCGCAAAAAGCACTGTGTTAGACTGCTTCAGCTTCTGCACACTGGATTGTGTGCCCAAGACCGAATCAGTAAATTAACTAGGCGTCTGTAGAAAAAGAAATTTAGAAGCAAAGCTATATAAAAGTCTAGTTAATTATAGAGAGGAAAATGCAATAAATAGAATAGGCTCCCCTGTTCTGCTCATTCAAAGTGAAGCACTCTTTCAGACCTTTGCATGTTGAAGTAATCTTGATTCATTTGCCACATCTGAATTCATTTTGCCTAGTATGGCGACCATCTGCCTTCACAAGTCAAAGCAAAGGCTGGAGCTTTCATCCAACAGAGGGGGCGAAAACAGAAGGATTTGAAATTTTATGCTCGGATGTATTTATTGGGGAAAATAGTCCTGTCTGTGCTTCTGCTCTCCGGGCACTTTGAATCATTTAGCTTTATGTCTCTGAGTGCAGAACTAGCATTTTTATGTTTTCTGTGGTGTTTGCTCCCTGCTTTGATGTCTGCTGAACATGAACGGTGTGCATTTGGACCAAGAAATGGTATTTACAATAAGGCAAACTATTCTTTGCCTAGTAAGGTATTGTCCTCTGTTAAAAAAAGGTAGTACACCTGTGTGATTTGGTAGTCTGATGACTTGGCATGCCATAGGAAGGCTGTGGTTTTGAATCCAGTCAAGCTGGCAGCTGGCCTTCAGGTGATTCTGTTCAAATATATCTGGTGAGCCATCAAAACTCATCTGACTATGCTTCCAAATGTAAATCCCTGCACTCCTGACAATGAAAGCATTTACATTTTTCAAGGTCCATTTCCAGGTAAATATCAGCATCCTGTTAATTTGTTTTTCTAGCAGGGGTTTGTGTTTAAGGAGGCCTAACTGCAAAATGTGTGAATAGCTGTGTAATGAATGTTATCTCTGCAGTAAACACCATCAGAAGCTCTACGCTCCTTTAATCACGTACATAATTAGCAATTGTTTTCTTGTGAGACTGTGGACAAAGGTCTGGTTATACTGACCTATGCGTTAAATCTGTTTTTCTGGATTATTATGTAGATTATGTAAATAAGACCTATGGTGGTGTTAAGCCTTACATGTCATTGTAAACCGAGACGTGCTGATGGAGATAAATGACCTTGGCACTAATGATGCATTTCAGTACAGGTAATACTGCCACGATCATCTCTCCTGGAACTTTTCAAGGTTGAGAATTTTAGATGGGTGGGAATTATGTGAAACACATTCAGTGTATATACTTCTAATGATTACAACTATGTTATCGTTAACTATCGTTATCTTGGGGCTGGTGGGTGTTTAATTTTGGGTACCTTGAATTGGTATCGACAGTGGAAAAAATTCTGTTGGCGCATCCTTAAGTAAAAGCAGATGTTTGTAATTCAAGCCTTTTTTTTGCTATTTTTATAATGTTTCTCACAAGGGAATTTGGTGTAATTTTGATTTCAGTGACTCAGTGATGAGTGTGCATAAAATGTGAATGATTTATGGCCATATACCAATACATTTTTGCCGTTGGAACCAGGATAATGAAAATTACAGTATTTTGCCTCAAGCGCCGTTCAGTGCTCGCCGAAGTGGTTTGTGTAAATAGCCTGTTTGTGAGTGCTAGAACATAGTTTAATCACATCTGAACGGCTAGTTGCTTTGAACCATTCATGTATCGGGAATTATTTCCAAAGTTCCACTGACTCGCCTTTACCGGGGGAATGTGCTGGTTTTTCTATTAGAATAATTCAGCCTTTTACACTTTAAAGTAAACATTGCATAGCTGCATTTAAGTCTAACCAGTATTGTATTCCTTTTGACATCTGCTGACATTAGTGCCATTTCGGAGTGTCTTTTGTCATGATTCAGGTTCAGTCTCGTGTGATGTGTTTTCCTCTCTGTCTGATGCATCAGGAAACGTTTTCTTTGGAAGTGGGTTTATAATTGCGCTGGCTTTGATGGACCACACGGTCAAATGAGCGGTGCATGAAAGCCTGTGTTTTGTGTGTGTGTGTGTGTGTGTGTGTGTGTGTGTGTGTGTGTGTGTGTGTGTGTAACAGATGAGCAACAGCGCTGCGAGCCCCATGGCAGCCAGCAGCACCTCCATGGCAGGGAGAGGATCCGGAAAGACCACCAGTTTCATCCCAGAGCTCCAGAGCATGATGTAAGTATATGAAACGTTTTACCCATCTATTGCCGTGCACAGTATTATCCACCATTCAGCTCAGGGTCCTCTCAGTTTACAATTCCTCAAGTTCATCCCTAGCCTGCTAGGCACCAACGCAAATACATCTGCAGCCCCCTCTTCTTACAAACACATATACCTCCTTTCACACACTCATACCGATGCGTGCACTAATGTCACCAGTCATCGTGATGATCATTCGGTTTGGTTTCAAACCTGGTGGTTGTCTCGCACATGACAGTAGACCTGAGCCACATCTGAGGTGAGAAATTCTCACACTGTTCCCAAAACCTCAAAGCACTGCATACGTCCAACTCTCTGCACCATCAAGCAGCAATTAGCCTTAGCTCAGACATTTTGCTCATCACCGGTATAATAAAGAATATGCAGGAGAACCACAGGCCTTGTGCAGACAGTAAGAATAGGTCTGGGTTGGCCACTATCCACTCTGAGGCATTGCTGTATAGTTTGCAGATGTATCAACAATGCTCCGATCAGAAAGTTTTATAGTGGATTCTGGTTCCCATACAAACGTGTGACCTAATTTTCATGTTTTTGAATGAACACACGAAACACTCTAATCCATCTCTGTTAGCCAAACTTGCAACACAAACAACTTTATTTGCTGTACAAATACACTAACTGGTGTTTTACTTTCCAGAATAAAAAACAGTCACCTTTTTAAAGAACAGGAATCAAACAACTGTTCCTTCAAAAACTGAGGGGACTGGCTGTTTATCGCAATTAATCTCGCATAATTAGGTTACAATATTTTGGTGCACATGTAGCGACAGCATTCAAATACAAAGTGAACGCACTATCTATAGTTTTCCACTTATGCCAGATTTAATTGATCAGCCAAGAAATGTTCAGAGTGCAAATTTTGCTTCTTTAGGTTAGAGCTTTAGCTACAAGGCTGAATGCTAATAAACCAAATCTTTTTATGTAAAAAAAAAAAAAATCCACCCCCATTATGATGGTGCGGATTTGTTAGCAATGTTCACTGCACAGCTCCGGCTTTAAAAAAATTTGGAGTCCAAACATGTCTTGGCTGATAGACATTGCTCTTTTTGCAATGTTTTCTTTAACCTCATTGAATTACAATATCATAAAAAAATTGAAGTAACTAATTGACACCTTTGTATATTTTATGCAGAAATGTGCCCATTCTGATCTAGATAGATTCTCATGTTGCATCCCTAGTTATACTATAAGCATTAGCATTGCTTGTTTGTACTGTAAATAATCAATGAACCAGTTCAGTTCTGCTTGATTGCATCTAAGCCAAAATATTAGCCTGGCTTTCCTTACAGAAGGCTGTCGCTGAAGCTGAAGTAAACTGATGCCAGTATCCAAATCTATCAATCAAGCTTACTGAAGAAACCAAAGAGTCATAAATGGAATTTCCACTGCAATATACAGGCCTCCTTCCAACAGAGTATTTGTGGTTAGTAAAACCACAATGAAATTTATCCTGCTGTGCTGCCCATGAACTCCACCTTTTAGTCTTCTCTACATTGTCTTGGCGTAGTAGAAACAACACACAGGCTACTGCAAATATGAAGATTTTAAACAGCAATCTGTGTGCGTTTTACTTGCTACTTTCATTCCTTATCATCATACTGTGGGATCTGTGTTAGAAGCATTAGTCTGTAAATGAGTTTAATGATATTTAATGTAATCGAGCTGGTTCCAAAGAAATGTTTCAAAAGCTGGCACCAGCCTCGCTCACATGCCAGAGTTGTCAAAACCGGACAGATTTATTACTGATGCCATCAGTACAAACGAAACAGCTCTGGCATTCCTTGTGAGAAGTTTAACTTACGTTATTGACAAGTCACACCCTGCAGCATGTCTAACGTTACATTCAGCTCCTTTAATCTGTTGTTTCTTCTCTTGCGCACACAGAATGTGTTTGTGAAATCACGCCCCGCATTACGAACTGCACAAACACTTTTTTTTGTCTTCTCCCCTCAAGCTCCTCTTTGTTGAAATACAAAGTTCATAAACATATGACTCCATGAAGAGCCCCACTTTGCAGTCCTGTATTTTGCAAGACATTTAATTATAGCTTGCAAATGACAAGTGCTTTTGACGGAGTGTAAATGGCTTCAGTTTGAGTACATTTCATTCCCCTTCCTGGCAAGCTTTGTGTTGTGTTGAATGATGACCTAGAGAAATTATATTGTCTCATGCAGTCCTCTTAACAATGTATTACAGTGGTATTCCTCTAGCAGCACTCTTTCCTGTATTTATCATGTTTTTATCCAAGCCAGCATTAAGAACTCTGAACTGGAGCTTCTTCCAATAGGGAGGGGAAAAGAAAAAAACAAAACAAGATCAGCGGCGAAGTCAGCCAGGATGACGCTAGTAAACTGCGTGATTCTGACATTTATGTCTGTGTACTGTAAAAGCAGGCACGTTTCAGAGCGCGTGTTTTTGATGCTGTCTACTCGGGGCATGGTGGCTGTCTGGAGCAGTGAGGGAGGAAAATGTAAAGACAGTTTCCTCTGGCTCCTGTTGCCATGACTGTCTGCCGCCTCTTGCCTTCATGGAGGTCCCTAATTGAGATCACTTGTACTTATAAATGGCAGGAAGTTCTGTGGTTCATGTGAGAAGAAATGGAACTGTAGTGTGCCTCTTAAAAGAGAAAGAAGGCTACTGTCCCAGTGATCTAACTTCGAGCCGAGAAGCATTTTAGTTATGATTCCCTTTTTCCATGCCGGTATCAAGATTTCAGTTTGCTATCGTTTCACGGAAATGAAAAGACGACGCCATTCGTCCCAAAGGACCCTGCTGCATGAGATCAGTTGAAGATTTTCACGAGGGTGGAATCGAACTTTATTAACATCAGTATCCTCAGTCATACGTGAAGACGATCACTACAGGATCGATATTGATCAGAGTGTAGCTGCTAGGGCCTGACTGATTTATCGGTTGGCTGATAATATTTGATGACATCAGACATCTGTGGCTTTATTGGTACCAGCAAAAATATGACACTGATATTGTATGATTCCTGGGATTCAGCCTCATTTCTAAATGAGGTGGCAAAACCTTATGGTTGTATCGCTTAGGAACTTAGTAAAAATCCTTTACTGTGTCTAAGCATAAGACGTTAATACAAACTGAACTGGTGAATTCCATTACAAAGACAGAGTGTCTAAACATAAATTATCATAAGACTGCTAAAAAACTTTTTTATGATATAACTAATGAAAAATAAGAGGTATTTAACAGAAAACAAGCCTGTCTTTTAAGAATTCTGGGAGGCTCCAAACCTAGGACCACTAAAACTTTACTGTACAGGTCAGAAAATTAACAACTCAGAAGTGATGATTTTGTCTGTAAGTAAAGTACTGCATAACATGTGCAATTAAAATCTAAAACATAAATAGAAAATGAAAGTCTGTATTAAAGGTTATTGATTGGTTATTTGACTGCTCAAGGTATAGGAGCTCAGACTTTAGTTGCATTGTCTCAGGATCTGTGCCAGTTATTTTCTTCGTCACCCATGAAATAGCCCCTGTGCTGTTAGGTGTCTCTGGCTGTTCTTGCTTCAGTGTTTTCTCAGTTACCAGACAGTACAGATTGTCAGTTTAAAATTCTTTCAAGTCACCAGTAGACACGTCGCAACGTGGCCAGGGTGTTCAACAAATGACAAAAACCTGTCCTTCACTCTTCCTCCCAAACTGTCCTGATATGTTATATTCCAGTCTGTGCTGTAAAAGTGCTTACTTTGGACAGGGAAATTCCATACTACACGCATAAGGTGCTAAAGATAACACAGACAGTTGAATATGGCCAATGTTCAGCTTTTTCTTTCTTTGTGGATTTGACTCGCCTACATCCTTTCCCTGACTTTCTTGTGCAGTTTATATACATTTACTGTGCATCTATAAAGTAAGCAGTGTCTTGTATGATTGATGACTTTATTAGCTTTATAGAGCGCCAGCTGTACGAATGCGAACATGTGGTGCTCATGTGACTGTCTTCAAAAGTTTAGTCACTGAATTCTGGTTTCTGTTTTTTGATAAACTACTGTAATTAAATGAAAAGTGTTTAAGCATGTTCAATATTAAATCAGAATTGCTGATGAAATAAAGTAGGCCATTTTATTAATGATGGTTTGTCAACATGGTTGTACTACTACATGTTTTGATGCTGAACTTTTTTTTTTTTTCTGTGCAAGTACCAAATTGTGACCCTTCTAAGGCCAGACCGATAAATCAGCGAAATAGTATTAAGATCCCAGGGATTTATTGGTTTCTGCAAAACTAGTCATTTGTTTTATATTGCGACAAACTGCTGACATGGAGGCTGTAACGGTTTCATGCTTGTATGCCAGTCTTTAAAGAGATGGCTAAGCCTGCAATCTTCAGTGGTTAATTGTTTTACCACAAGATGTGCTAGGCTGGCAAATTTAAACACAGAACATCACTATGAGTGTAACACAAACACACAAATCTAACTTTTGGTGTGAAGATATGAGATGATAAATCTGTGACAAGAATATAGAGAAATAAGAACTCGATAACATAAACCTACTACATTAGTGAGGAATATGGAGGATCCCACCTCACTGTGCTGTAGTATGTGTGTTCATTTTTATAATGTACATGTTTCTGATTTGAGTTTATTTGGGTTTAAGACACATAGCAATTGAGAACCTATCTGGCAACTCATGACAATTTTATCAGGCAGTAAAGGACTGAAACACTTGAAACTGGTTTAAATTTGGATGATATTAAATGGTATTGGGCTGATATCAGTTGTTGTAGCTCCTCTAAATCAGTATCTGTATCAGTGTTAAAGTGTCTGTATTGGACAGGCCCTGATTTGTACTCTGTACCCTCTGCCAGGCTGGCTGCTTGTGTCTTGTGTGAGAGCGGGTTCAGTATGAATTTTCTTCTTGTATCTGTTTGGGGAGAGGAAAGAGCGAAACTGTTCCTACAGCTCTACGTCCCTAAATTCCTTTAACTATTGAAGACTTGAAGCATATCATTGCCTGTGGCTGTAACCCGATCAGAGTGACTTTCTAAGAAAGCTTAATCTGAGCTCAGCAGTTCGTCGTCACTGCAGCGCCAGGAGCATGAAATAGTTCAAATGAGGTAAAGCTGGATTTTTGTGGCTGCAGGTCTCTACAGCTGATGGTCATTTCTCTTCGCGTTCACTACTGCACTCATTTTTTTAACAGCGCAAATTTAAAGCATTAGTACTGGACTGAAATATTCAGTTTCTCCTTTGGGCTCTGTACTATTGTGCAATACACAAATCTACACAAATATTTATTTGGCTATATTTATTTGTGGCATGGTGTTAATACAATGGTATTTGTATACCCAGACCAAACCCACACCAGCATTTTTGTGGGCTTGAGGCTGTCTAGCATTTCTCTCTATTTTCTGTTGCTCGTTCCTATCTGAAATGCTCAGTGCTGGGGCAAGAAAAAAAACGCTACCAGAGCTTTTACATAAACACTGTGGTAAATGGGCTGTATTTGAGAAGTAGGTGCTGAAATGTCAGTATGGCACTCTTACCTTTATCACATTCATTAAAATAATTACCCTGCCCTTTTCGCAAAGGCCACATTAAAATGGAAAAGCAAGGCTTCGCCTTAGCGCTGCCTTGTTGAAGTTGTTTAACAGTGACTGAAGCCATTACTTTGAAATGATTATTATTATTCTGCAAAACTAATGACCTCAGTCTAGAAATGAGGCAGTTTATAAGTTCTAAAACCAACACCTACTCATTACATAAAGACTTAAGTGAAATTTGATGTTTAGCCCATGTATTTGCGCTGTGTTTACATGGTAAGGTCAGGTTCCTGAGCGAGGATATTTTTCTCCGTATTTGTGTTTTTTCTCCTAAATGGAGTACAAAAGTGTTTCTGCTTCTATATCTGTGATTAGTGGCTGTGAGCGTTGGGCAGCCCAGCTGTCGCTACACCCAGGGGCTGTTTAGAAAACCTGTCTGTCAAATGGGGCCAGAGCCAGACCTGTTCCAGAGCACCCTGGTGATATACTGTAACCACTCACTGCCTTCCCTTTCCTGATGCACATACATACACATGAACTGCAGAACATTCATAGATGGGCAGCGTGATCACTTATGAAATTGTGTCGTGTCTGTCTGACTGGCTGGCTTTATTAGTAGTATTATTAGTAATAAAGGTTTTGTCTTATTAGTGTATCATGAACATATAGTCTTAAACTAGCCTTGTAAGACTTTCTGAGAGATGCACTAATAAGCTATATTCATATGGGAAAATATCCTCATTGCTTTTGTAGGTTGCATCATGATTGCCGTTTGTGTTATCACCCCTTTTGGATTTTTCTTTCAAAGATGTTGATGAGCATCCTGACTTGTTTTCCTTGTCCATTTGCATCCCCATATTTCTACAGCGCTGTGTGAAAGTGCTGTTCTTTCCCGTGACAATTATCTAGCACGTTAATCAATCATGGTAATTAAAGAACATTAAGTTTGAGTTGTCACTTCTAAGCGGAGTCTATTCGTCTGTCTTAGCCTCTTCGATATCGTTACTCTTCACCATTCAGTCTCGTTTTAAGTAATCTGCCATGCTTGGTTTGAGATGTTGTCCAGCACCCTTTGGGCATTTGCCTAATTCAGGCTACTGTCTCTTGGGCTGCTATGTCTATAAAACCTTCTTTACTTTCAAGGCCCCTTGAATGTTTTCCTAAACGTCCAAGTCCAATTGGAAGCAAGCTGCAATAATGAGTTGGCACACAGAGTCTCTGGTTAACCAGACTGTAATTTGGGGACTGAATAGAACCTCTCATCACTATTGAGTATTTGTTTACTGCACTTTGACTCTAGTGTTTCTGCTGAGAGTGCGCTGTGCCAAGTGCTCCAATTTTAACCTTTTTTTTTTGGTCTCTGAGATGATCCCGGGTACTTCTAGATGTTTGTCACTTACAAATGTGGATTTGTGCTACACTATTAACAATAAAGGTTCCTCAGCGGCTCTCAGACATATGGTTGCAATTGGTATAGAAGCTTTACATTACATTAAGGTTCTTTAAAATCCTATTTCACAGTCATATTCTCATTTAAAGACGGTTCCTTCGGGACCTGTTAAATGCGAATATTGCTCCTCTAAAGCCTAATTTGGGATTATGACAACCTCTGCTATTCTGTGGTAAGCCAGTAAGCCCCCAGGAGAGAACATCTTGTTTCTTATTTTATTTATTTATTGTTTTTGAAGAACACTGGTTTTGGACTGGGTTTGATCATGTCTGTCACCATCTTATCTTGTACACTACAGATCCAAAGTACTGTATAATTGAGTGAATCCCAAGTGCACAAATGCCTTACTTTGACTAACCATCAAGCCACGTAAAATGAATCAACGCAGAACACGTCAAGACAACAGAGGTGCATGAATAGCTGCAAACCTATTAATGATTAATTATATGATGTAAAAAAAAAATAATACTGCTGTGCCAAAACTCAGAACGACGCGGAAGCACTTCTAGCATACGTTAAGTTCTGCAGGCAGCTCATTAGAGACATGCATTTGGGATTTCTTTATTCAAAACATGCTTTCCAGGACAATTTCATCCGAGAATGCCGAGGCACACAAAGCGGGCTCTCGGTGCAGGATGAGGCGAAAAAGATTGTTTTTGATATAAATATAGAACTATTTCACAGCTTTTATTTTTTTTTGGTGTGCTTTTTTTCCCCTCACCAGGTTCATGAAGTCTAGCACATCAATATTTCAGACTATCCAAGTGATCCTACAGCAGAAGACTGTAAAGTGCCGAGCATTCCGCGACTTGTCCTCGCAAATGCTTGCCTTACCAATTCCCTTAGTTCTAGTTTGCACCTCTTCTAATTTTGTTCCTCCTGCTTTCATCTCTTATCCAAGGAAATCATGTTTATTAATGGGTCGCACTGTTAATATTTAGGAGCAGGGAGAAAGTCATGAACGTGTTTCTGTTGTCTTTGTCAGCAAAATGACATTTCCTGCGCTTAAAGTCTGAAGTCGTCTGGAAGCTGGAGCTTTTTCCTATTGTTTTCGTCGAAATTACCTCTGAGTGAATCAAACTCAAATGTTACCCCTCATTTTTGCCGTGGAAAACAACAACTCGGAGGATTTGCCTTTGGATGTCTAATGCATATTTAAAGCTGAGGAGGAACGTTTTAATAGACAGTGTCAACCTTGCTGCCTGATAAATTTTACATTAGTCCGGGCTTTTATACAGCGACAAGGAGCCCTTATTTCCCCAAAGGATTCACCGATATCCCGAAACAACTTTATAAGTAGTTTGGGCTTACAGTAAACACACGAGACAATGAAACAGGAGCTGCAGTGCTGGCCACAGTAACTATAGCACCCTCCTGAATGCCGTCACAGGATGAGTCAACAGCCATTCTAATCAGAAAAACAGCGCTGTTGACAACAGACTCAGATGGAGAGTTAATACTTAATGGCAGAGATGGAGCCGCTGTTTTCTGGGCTTGAGCTTAAACAGAGCCGCATTGACTCCCAGCAGTTCTCAGCGTCGGAGACCCTTTGTCTGACCTCAAATTTGCTGTAATTTAATAACAACTAAATGATTTCACATAGACTAAATGATTTGAAATTGCCCAGATTTGTATTTTGGGCCATATTTATGTATGTCATCACTCCTGTATCTGTGTTTTTGCGTAGTTATTTGTTCTATTTACATGATTAGAAAATTGTGAACACTTAATGGTAAATACATATATGTATAAGAACACAAGTTTGTTTCTTGACTTTTCCAACATTGCAGCCAATCATCACACAGATTTGTTGAATTCCAGCAGTGTCTTCTTCAATCTGATTGATCAAACCAGCTATTGGATAGCAGCTATAAGTAATACTGAACTGCCCCGGGGAGGAGTTTTGGAAATGGTCAAGTGAACACATTGACATATACATAATATTAGTTTAATATTCATGTCTTTCAGAGCCAATGCATAAAAAGCTCCAGTATCGCCACATTACAATACTGTAAATACAACCATTTTAATTCAGTGTTTCGCCAACTGAACTGCAGTATTAAACAATATCTTTCCATGATATGTGTAACACAACATTAACATCTTTATATCTTTAACATATTTATCTATCATCTTTATCTGGCATCTTTTGTCCACCTCTACTGCCCCTAACTTTTTTATTTTAATAATTTCTCCAAGTGCCTGAAACTTTCAAAGTATATAAGTTTTTTTTGTAACTTCTCTGATAAACAGTGTAATCAGTTTTTTAGCCCCAATTTTTCATGTACATTTTTCTGGCTGTTCACTAGTCACTTGTAGGTGAATCTCCCTGAAACAGTGTTAAAGCATCTGAGATTTTGCTCTGTGGCCTGACAGTGCTTCTCTTGTGGCCTGAAGCTCTTGAAACAGAAGTATAGAATTGGACACGGCTGAATGTGTCATACCTGTGCTTTTCTCTCCTGAGTGGTTATCTGATTCTCGCAGGTGTGTGCGCTGCTGTATGTGCTCCACTCACACACACTCAAGGCTGTGGTCAAATTACCATGCAGGGCTGAGGGGGGTGTTTTGTCCGGCACTGCTAATGGTTTGGAATCCACGTGTATTGAGAATGTGTGTAAAGCACGCTGCTCAAACGTCTAGCTTAAGTGGCTGTGACGTGTGTGTTGCTATGGAGGATGACCAGGCTGTTCAAGAGATTCAGTCACTTTCAGTCCACCATGCTGTCTCACTTTAGTTGTCCTCGGTCTCACCTACTCTTCTCTTTTTAATAAGACCGAGATGGAGAACCGTTTGTTTTCCTCCAGATCTGTTTCTCAGTCTCAGAATGGATGCAGACATGATATGAACCTTAAATATCAGGTTTTTCAGGCTAATTCCTTTGGAGACGCTTGTATTTTCGTGTTATCCCAGCAGTGGTATCGTGTTGAGCCCGTTTTTATAAAGGCTCGGACAAAGGCTCATCAGAATTCAGCGATTTAATCTGCAGTGAAAACAACTTTTAAATGCAGCTTTTTTTTTTTTTTTTTTTTTGCACGTTTGTATTTTTAAGGCTAACACTATACCAAGCAATCGGAGACAGACAGTTTGACTTCCAGTTCTTCTCTTATTGTTTAGATATTAAAGATGTACATTTTAAAAAGGAAATAAAGCATTACAAGGGCCCATTTGAAAACACTGGATTTTCCCTGTGGTGAAGCATGGAGCCACAGTTGGAAAGGGAAACCAAGGATGAGAGATACTGCCAATGCAGCGCGTCCGTTTCTCTCTCTGCCACTGGCTCGGCTCATTCCGTGCATTTTTACATTCTGTTTTTCCTTATAGCCCTTGTGTGTATCATATTATAAATATTTTAAAGTAATGCCCTAGTCAAAGAAAAATTCTGCATTCCAGCCGAGGTTAAATCAATAGAGTGTGCCGGCTTTGGCCGTGGCTGGTGTTGGGCAGAACAGGTAGAGCCTTGTTAAGTGTGGAGCCTCTGTAGTGTTGAACTCTCTTCATTATGGTAGACTCAAAACTGCCGTGTGTAGTCAAAGTCCACTTACCTGAACCTTCAATATTTTCCTCTCAAAACTGCCCCAGGCCTAAATTAAGCAGTGCCTTATTGCATTTTCAAATGTTTTCAGTTTGATTATTCTGTTTACGTACAACATCATGTTTCCTTAGCTGTGTCCCTCCTTTTGCTCTGAACAGTGCAGTCAAAAGAAATATTGCATGAATATGTCTTTCATCCATGGTAGACCAAGTATATATATATATATATATATTTTAAAAAAATGTGTAAATTGTAATAATTATTTACAATTCTTAGAATTGTATTTTTTTAAAGAAATATATTAAACTTGACAAACACAAAAATTGTGCAGTGATTTTTTTATATATATATATTTTTTAACAAGCAACAAAGCCAGTTTGTGAATGAACAGTGTTTTCTGAATGAAGAAGCTTTCCAATCAGATTGTGTTCTGACACTTTTACAGTATCGCTCTGATGTGCCTGCGCTGTCTCTGCGATCCATTTTGCAGATGCCTATCACATGTGCCATGCCACATGGCACGGGGAGCAATTAGTTAATGGAAGTATTTGCCTAAGTTGATTTGAGTTCTGTAAGCTTCCTCGAAAATGCATTTACATCAAGCACGGGCAACATCCTGTTATAAGATCTGCTCCCCCTGCGTTCTCAGTGTTCCTCACTTATTTACAGGCCCGACTCCATTAAACTGTGATGTATCGGAGGGATCGGGTAGGCTGCCTATGATTTAAGGACGGTTTGTGGCCACTCTGTTGGTTTGTTGACTGGGTTTCTATGTTACAGAAGTCGAGTTTCGGCGTGTTATGGGACTATTTATTGTTTCCCAGTTTTAATGTTGTGTTTGGCAGAGTCAGACTGCACGGTTAAGTGTTTGATTATTTTCTCAGAAGCCCTCCAAGTTTGTAAGAGACATCAATGCCTGCCTTTGTCATCTTGAGGAACACACTGGATATACTTAGTGGTGTGTGATTTCCGAGGAAGAAATGTCTATCATTTGTCATGTTGTGAATGAAGCACGCGTGCCCTGTTTGACTGTGTGTTCATTATTAGCACATTATTGACGTTTTGCAGATCTTTAAGATGTTAATAAAGTCAGGTGTGGGTTGATTAGGTGACTACGTAGTAAGTTTAGTTTTGAAATAAGAACCATGTTTTTCTGCAGTATTACAGCAGTGTAAAGACATTATAACAGGGTGTTGTTACAAGTCACAACAGTGAGTGAGTCTTACTGTATAAATATATCAATATTACTAAATACTATACACATATGCTTACTGTCAGAAACAGTTATTCTTTACACATCAGCAAACACAGTCTTTTCTAAGCTTGCTAATATAAAATAGAGTTTTTGGGGGATTTCTTGAGTTAATTTATTATATCTAAATCAGTAATTCTGTGTTAAGCTCCAGCCTGTTTGTTTCTGATACAGTCATTTGTCTTTTTGCATCCTGATTTGTGGGCATGATAGGGACTCGCCTCAACTTTGAAGTCATCTGGCTGTATCAGGCTAAAAAATTGGCTCGCGCAACAGTGTCCATATCAAGTTACTTTCCAATCCTTTGAAGAGTTTGGTCATTTTTCTTCAAGCCTTTCTATTTACCATGTGGTTCGCAAACCATCTAATTATGCTTTTTTTCTTTCGTTTTTTTTTTTTTTTTTTTTTGAAGAGCGTACCCCCGACTTTCTATCTACACAGTTGTCCTCGGATTTGATTAAAATTGTCTAAATGTTGTAGATGATTGCAGGTTCCGAGTCTCTGTATTGGGTAACTCCAAACATGATCTTACTTGACTTATTTGCCACACATAGTGAATATATTTCAGGCATTTGGGCCCCCATATGCACATCAGAACTTTTCACCCCACTGATGCTCAAAGAAAGTTCACTCTCTTCTGTTTAAGTGTTCATGCATGAAGCTCCTTTGTTGCAGCGCGCTAGGGACACGCACGCTGTGTCAGACACGTATGATTGAGGTCTGGGAAAAACGTCAGCGAGAAGATGTAACGCGCTTATAGATAATAGTGTGTTAAAGGACCCTAATTAGTCTCTGGAAACAGCTCCAAGCTGGTAGTCAGGCTAAACTCACCCAAAGCCTGCTGGCTCAAAAACGCTTGCGTAAATATAAAGGTAGGTAGGCGGAGCAAGTGTGCGGATAAAAATTCCCAAAATGGAAATAC
Organism: Brachyalestes nurse; assembly: GCA_037974405.1. Classification (NCBI taxonomy): domain Eukaryota; kingdom Metazoa; phylum Chordata; class Actinopteri; order Characiformes; family Alestidae; genus Brachyalestes; species Brachyalestes nurse. The sequence goes on along the minus strand of JBBPCY010000001.1, from coordinate 31,341,380 downwards.
ATCCCGTGGCTTTTAAAGTTACGTTTCATTAACCTTTAACTCCGTCGTTAATTATCCGTGCTTCGCTTGGATGTACAGGTCTCTCTCTCTCTTTCTCTCGCTCTCTTTCTTTCTCTTGCTCTCTCTCTCTCCCTGTGGGCTAGTTGAATCACCTTCCCTCCATTAATATTGTTTTTGCAGTGCAAAGGAGAGCTGTGATAACCAATTAGCAGAATTAACCCACACCATTCAGCCTGCAAGACCACCACGCTCCTCAAAACGAGAAGCACATGGACCTGGGAGCTGTGCAGCACGCTTGTAATTGATTAGTAATGGCTGCAAAAAAATGTGCCCAGAGTTTAAACATCAGCCCTCTTTGTGTGATAACTCTGGGGCCGTCCAGAAGACGAGTGGAGGTAAACTCCATCAGGTCGGCCTGTCACAGGTCCGTGCTCCTGTTAGACCCAGCCTCCTCTGCCGCTTAGTTCATTCATTGCTGGTAGTAAAATTATAACTGTAAACAGTGTGTTGAAATTGATGCCAAATATTAAATCCAGCCCACTGAAGTTCCAAATCACTGATCGAAAAAGTCACCTTTTTGTATTCTTTTTTTTTTATCTTGCACTCTTTAATTAAAACTTTAATTGGTATAGAATCTCTACATATGTGGAGGCTCTTTAAACTTTAAAAAGAGTTTTATATATATATATATATATATATACATACATAAATAAAAGGCTCTTTAAAGAGCCACCCATTGAAAGCTCTATAGGGAAAAGTGGTTCTTTTATACCACCACCACAGAAAAGCTTTATTTTAGAGAATAGAAATATTAATTTATTTAAAATAAGAAGTAAAAAAGACTTTTTAGGTGCTTTTTAAAATATTTTCACGCAAACTCAAAGCACGGCATTTATTTTATTTGTTGTCTTAAGAATTGTCTGAAGAATTGTCTCAGCACTAACTAAGCGAAAGCGATGTTAGCGTGTGGTCAGAGAGGTCTGCTAGCAGGAGGTTTCACGGCTCCCTTGCTCATGGTCCTCTGGTTTTAGTGACACCGTCTTTAATGCCTCGATGTACACAGACAGTGATGACAAAACCATGTAGCCCATTGTGGCTGGCCCAGTCCCAGTGGCCAGCCTGAGAGTGTCTGCTGGAGCGCCCTGTTCTTTCAGAGTCATGAAAAGGCTTCTGATGAAAATACTGTGAGTATTTTATCACTGTTCTGATTTTCTCCAAGTTTTTGTAGCCAATAATTCAATCCTTGCTATTTTTGGTTCCTCTGATATATTTGGTCGTTAATGTGGATGTTGCTGTAAAACCATGACTTAATTTAGGTGTGTTTTTTGCTTTGCATGCATTAGTATAGTTTGAAAATTTGTGGCATTCAAATGTGTTTTGCATATGTTTTGTTTTGCTCGTTGTTTTCCATCTCAGGTCTCATCATTCTCTCACCTTCAAGGCTCTCTCTCTTTCTGTCTCTCTCTCTCTCTCTCTCACTCTCTCAGTATAAGGTCTGGCCTAGACATCTTAAAAGACAGTCTACAGAACTTTTATAGGATATTTCTGTGCCCCTTTTAGAATAATAGAAAAAGAACCTCAATTCAAGCAGACTATATTTCCGACGTCTGCTTCCTGTTCATGTTTGAAGAAGCAGAAATCAAAACTAAGCTGCTGAGGAGGAAAAGGGGAGTTTTAGGACAGCTTTACATTCGTATGTAAGAGCAATTCATGCCCATGGATGTGGATATGTGAGCATTTGAATGTGTTCAGCCCTCTCTGCTAATCCCTCGCCTGTAAACTGGTTGTAACCACACCAGGTCCTCCACACATAATCCACCGCTACTCCCCTGGTCAACTTTTAGGCAGAATTTTTCCACATCTTGTTTTAATGTCTGTCTGTAAATTGAAACGGAGGGTGTGTTTATACTTTCGAAACCGTTTTTTTCCCCCCCCTTTTTCCCCCCTCATCGTTCCATAAATATAGTTTTAAGTTATACAAACATGTCAGCTTCTTAGCATGTTTGCAAAAGTAAACAGTGCGACTATTGACGGTTGTGAAGTGGCTTTCTGCTTTGTGCCCTGTACCTGATATGATCAGAAGAGTGCGTCTGTACGTGTGAGTGGTTATTGACCCGGAGCTGCTGGTACCTTACAGAGAGGTGGCTTCCGAATGACCCGTGCCTGAACCACAGCACACTCAAATGAAAATAATTTTTCTCAGCACTTACCCCAGAAGAAGTTCTGCTGGCACGGAGCGACCGAGCTGAAAAGACTGTTAGACGCCATAGCCGCACTTGGTTATCCTCGGAGGATATTTCTCCTCTTGATGAAGGGTCGTGGTGACCCTTGAAGTCCTAAACTGAGAGCACAAAACCATATCAGGGCAAATGGGGTAAAAAAAAAAAAAAAAGCAAAAAAAATAGCACGCAAACCGCCCCCCAATCCCTAAATATAATTAATGAACTGTGTGTGCACACAAATTTGTGTATTGCCACAATGTCAGTAAGAAGCTGAGTAAAGACTGCAGGCACAGATATTGGATGGAGCAGAATCGAGGCGTATATGAGTGTGGTTAGAGTCTACTTACTGACTCGCTGGGTCTCTGGGACTGGGGTTGACCCGCGCCGATTAACCATTTACACCCCAGTGGCTCCCTCCTGTCGTCTTGGGGAAAACTCGCGCACCGCACTTGTGGTTCTGTGGTTGTTTGTGAGGGGAATGAAACATTCTCACAATCCAAAAACGTGTAAGCTTTAAAACACACTTTTTTTCCCCTCCTCGTGGGCTGTTACTGGAGAGGCTGGGTCATGTGTTTAGTGACATCAGAGCACAAAAGTGGAGTGGGACAGCCTATCGTCCTCCTTTTCTCTCACTTTTTTTCTTTCTTTCTTTCTTTCTTTCTTTTTTTTTTTGTTTCCTCCTCACATCCACAGGGATGGAGCTGCGGCTGTGTGAGGCAGGGGCCGGAGCGCTCGACTTTTCAGCACAGCTCCATCTCACTGGCACATGGAGCCTTTTTTTCCCTCCTCTCTCTCGCTCCGCTCTGCCTCTCTCCGCTTAAAATGCTTCACGTGCATTTTCAGCTTCCCTCACTTTGTTGCTTCTGAGGGAACAGCGGGAGCGGCACTGGCGCGGAGTCCTGGAGCTGTGATGATTAACAGCAATTTTCGTTACTTACTGTTTCTAATGGGGCTCCCGATAAGTGCAACTCATTCTCTCCTCCGGATTGCTGTCATGTCCTTCATCCTCTCAGATATTTACTATTTCCTTCTGCTTGTCCCCTGTGGCCTTTCATCTCTTGCAGTATTCTGCTTTTTTTAAAAAACATAATAGATGTCTCTATTATTGTGTGTGCGTGTGTGTGTGTGCGCGCGCGCGTGTGTGTGTGTGCTGTATAATTGGCCACGCTAACAGTGACAGTCTGGGGACTCCTGTGTTAAGCTTTGAATCATGTCTGTCTCTGCATATCCTGGAGCAGAGACACACTCTCCTGCCGCTCCTCAATAGTGGGGAATTAGCAGCAGTGATTCATCAGTTTTACACACACCTTACAGGCAGGCAACAGGTCAGCGCACTGGTCTGAAGTCTTTTGTTAGAAAAAAAGTTTGGGACAGTACTTTTTATCTGTTTTTGTTTTGGGCTGAGTTTATATAGTCAGCATTTCACTGTATCATCTGTGAATAAATTAGACCAGCCTGCAGAGTTGTCATCTCTAAAATTCAGTTTTATTGACCGCCAGAGCAAAGTGCTGTACACAGCGCATGGCTGAAATTTGGCCGCCTATTACCAAGTGATAGTTTTGGTTATTTTTTGGTGTGAAAATAAACACGTCTTCTATATAGAACACACTTCTGCACATAGAATGCACAATAAATGTTTATGTGCTTGTTTTTTTTTTAAATATTTGTTTGGGGAGGGGGGTGTATTTGTTTTCTGTGGAGGATTTCCTTTGATTGGAGGTGTCCAAACCTTTGCATAAAAATTGCATAATGTCTTTCCCTTCTAATAAGGTTTTATTTTATCAACCTTAGATGTCATATTTTAATTTTAGTTTGTTTTCAACTAAGTTATAATAGTTCTATAATAATTAAAAATCGATTTAAATGTACCTTATACATGTATCATAAGATGAGCACTTCTAAAAGGGATTTGGCCTGTTAGATATATTTATTCCTTTCTTAAGGATTTCTTCCTATAAAGTGAATATAAAACTAATGGAAATCTCAACTCGGATGGTAGTAAAGGATGTGGCTAAACTATAATGGGAAACATTTCACTCACAACAGAGTCTCTAAAACTGCCTCCAAACGCTGAGTGATGTGGTGATATTCTTCCAATGGTACGTTAAGCGTATATTACATTACCCATATTACTGTTGCACTTTGTATTTATTTGGTGGATTTGAGCTTTTGTCCACTGTCTGTCACTGTTTTGACAGTGCTCTTTCATTGACGGTGCGACTTTTTGAACCGTAAATGTATATAGATAATTATTGTTATTTTTTGTTAATATTTGTTTAATAAGTGTCTGTAAAAGTCTGGAGCGGTTGTTGACTTTACATGTATGTTGTTGGTTTTGCCGGGCTGCTTTTCTCCTTAAAGAGGCCTGTGCTGCAGCTGGGAGTGCCTGTGCTGTGTTAGGTTAGCCATGGTGGTCCTCGTGCAAGCATCGCTTTTTCGTGGCCAGTGTGAAAAGAGAAACCGGAATGTGTGTGCCCTTTTTCAGGCCTGGCTTTAGCTTGGCCCGCTTCGGTGTGGACCACACAGGCATAAACAGGGCATTAGATGGTAGAACATTATTCCTGGCTTCTGGAAAAGTTCACTCTAATGCCTCCTGGAGACATTATTCCCCCACTAGATTTCACACGTTAAACATTTTCCCTATTGTTTTTTTTATTGCTGCAAATACTGTTATTTAAATGTGTATTGAATGTTGCTTGCTTTGGTTGCCCACAAAAGAACTAAGCTTATATTATATTATATTATATTATATTATACCTATATAAATTATATATGTCAGATTTATTTTGTAATATGTGCACACATGCAAGGCTTCTTCTATTCAACCAAAATAGTATTGAAACTTGTTAAAACTGCTTAGAGAATCTGCAATGTAATTCATGTAAAATCATTTTCAGACTCTTTGCAATATTATATGTTGGTTCTGTAGACTTTAGGGCTCTCGGATTCAGGTACATTTACATTTAATTAAAAGGGCAAGTTTAGCCCCAGAAAAGAACATTTTACTATCATATGGTCTTATATGGGAGGTTCTTTGAACTGCTTTATTAAACCATTCTAACTGTTTTCTTGTTTAATTGCATTTACACCTTTTTTCATATTACAGAAAATGTTCACTTAATAAGTGGAATCTTGTCAAGTCAAACCGAAGCAAGTTTAGAAAATACAAAAGTGCCTGCAGTAGCAGACGGGGTTTTTGAACAAACCTGTGTTGACATTGTTTACTCAGAAAACATGTTTTTTTAGGTAGGTTGCTTAAAATGTAGAATTGGTGTGAGTCTGCTTTTTTCATTTCTGGTGTAATCTGAGATTTTATCCAATACAAACACACCACTGCCTACACTGAAGCTTAAAAATACAGTGAGGTTTACAAATTCATGCCATGTGTCTCATGATACTTTTTAGGCGTTATTTGAATCAGGCTTTAAGAAGTTTCCTTTTTTGCTGTTCTCCATCTCCATCAGTTCTCAGGTCTTTCTTGAATTTATCATTTACATATTTCCACCCCCACTTTTATCTCATGGCCCTAAATACTGTAAATGTTATGTCTGTGAAGGTGAAAACAGCATAAAACCCAGTGGTGAATTGAGTTAGAGTGTGCTACACATCACAGAGCTGTCAGCTATAACAGGAGTCAGGCCTGCTCGTATTGCCTCAGAGTGCTTGATCATTCTTGGCAGGTTTTGTCAACCCTAGTGGCTTTCTCTTGTGGCATGGGCACATCTTGAGAATGGCAATTAAAGGAGAAGAGCCTGTCATTTTTGACAATTATCACAAGTCTGGTTGCCTAGTGAACTGACTCAGTGACGCTCGGCCGCTGGGTTATGACTCATTCCTGTCACATCTGTGCGTTTTTCAAAATGACGTCAGTCTGTAGGAGCTTACGCTGTCATATTACAGTGTACAGGTAAAGACAGCAATGGAGCTTATGGACTGTTGAACCGTATCTTATTGCGTAGAGGGCCTGGTGCTGGAGGAACCTGGAGAATAAGATAAGTTATGATAACCCTTTATTAGTGCCACAAGTGGGAAATTTGCATAGTTACAGCAGGAAAGTGGATAGTACAAAAGAAAAAGCTACACAACATAGCAGTATAATATAAAAATATTTAAGTATATATATATAGAATATAAATATTGAAGTTTGTGTGGAGATATATATATATATATATATAAAATGACCACTTGTTGCTGTAAAGTCTCCTATGAGAGCTGCCTCAGAGCTGTGCAAACACTGTACTGATAAAGGTGAGCTTAGCTAAAACCATTCGTAAGTAACAGCACACACACCTAACACTTCTCTCACCACACCTGCAGCATCTAATCAGACCCAGGTCAGTGTAGCTGAAGGAAGCGGATGATGCCTGGGCTCGTTATCTGATTTACTTCCATATAAAATCACTAGCTAGTCAAAGGCTGAAAATGGTATGTTGCCAGTGAGGGTCAAAATAAGTAGAATTTTATTTTAGTTGGAAACATCTTTTTTTTTCTATCAAAGGAGCAGATAATTTGTTTTTGAAACTTAATGTGTCTGGTTCAGGTAGCTGTCTTAGTTTTCATTTTGTTTGTACAGCCCATGTTCTTACTCGCTTTGTTTACTGGAAGTAAAATCTTTTTTTTTTTTTGTTTTTTTTTTTTTTTACTTTCTTTCTTCAAGCTTTATGTGAATATTTACTCACATATGGCTCATAGACCAAACAGCCTCCGCTTAGGCCTGTTGTTTTTCCCCACTCTTTTCTGAACTGTGCGTGTTGTTTAAAGTTTGTTTTAAAGTTTAGTGACATTAAGGACATTTTTTACATGAGTCCTGTTTCACGACCTAGTGTGAACGAGCTCTTGATTTTGTTTCTCGTTTTGTAAATGCAGTAAATAGACAGAGAAGAGGGAGTGTTTCTGTCAGGTTACCCCCAAACCCCCACCACCCACTCCATAAAAATACTCTATAAGATAATATCAGAATGCACATGTATTCAAAATTTAGTCTTGTGAATCATATTTATTTATGAAATCTTACCCTCTGTTTACTCTTAACTCTTGGTATGTTGAGTTTCAAGACAGTATCTGGATCTGGTTTATTCTCACTGTGAACTGAGGGTGCTCTGGATTTTACTTTTTATATGAGAAATTCCACCAATAAGGATTTATACAGTGCACAGCTGCTGCTTCTAGACTTATTATTTTTTCCCCAACAATAACCTCAAGATTTTAAAGATTTGAATGGTGTGTAATAGATTAGTGTAGAATTTAGAGATTAAATTCTAGAGGCAGTCCGTGTTTCTGAACGTGTGCAGTGGCAGTGCTGTTGCTCCTTTGCTCCCTCGTCACTTTGTCTAACGCTGTTTTAGTAATTACCATAGAAACAAACACATGGTTAGTTCAAATAAAACTGTGTTTTTGATGTTTGATTGCTTGCTTTTCCCAGTCCGCTCTGCGCCGAGTTTTGGGAATGGGTTTAAAAGAGGATGAAAGGAAGTGATGAGAAGCAAGAAAATAATTTAGTCATTGGCTTTTGGGGAAACCTTTTGTTTCCTGTTGTCTGGATGAGATTACAAACATTTATCTAACAGATTCACTGGAAGCTGTACGCTGAAACATTTTATTGTAATTAAATTCTGTCAATTGCTGATCTACAACAAATCTGTTTGTTCTTTGAAATTTTTAGTTTTGCGTAAAGTGATCACATGAAATGTTATAACTAACGCTAGCACCTCCACAGGATAGGGATTTTGGTCGTTAATAGAACAGAAATGCAAATGTTTTGGGTTTGTATATTAAACCCAGAGATTATTTATTTAAAATTGTAACATTTTTGTATGTAGTACACCGGATAGTAGTATGTATGTAGTACATACAATATGTAGTACACCGGATCCTTCAGTCAGACTTTCTGCTTTAAAAACCTGGGAGAGCTTGTTAAGCATCACAAGTGTCTAACCCTGTTGTTTCCAACCAAAATAAAGTTTCAGTTCAGTACATGGTTTTCTGGAAGAATAATGAACTAAAAATGCAGGCCTTTATTTCTGGTGGAAATCATTAGGCCTAGAGGGTCCTTAAGGTTCCATTCTGGTGCCACATTAGTCATTTTCAAGATGTATGTATGTGTATATTTGTTTCTTGTGTTCTCTTTTTTTTTACAAAAGCTTTAGCGTGTTGTATTCATGCCATCAGAACTGATTCTCTGCAGATTTGTGAATATGTTGTAAATGGCCTATTTCGCTGATCTGCTGGTACAGCGGATGGAGAGTAGCTGCCTGTTCCTCTTAATAAGCACGTGCCCATGGAACCTCTGGCCACATGTGGAGCTTCACAAGCTGGAACAGAAAGAGCTTGAGTCTCCACACCATCTGTATTTCACTGATGTGTTTTTTTTTTTTAATACTGTTGAATATTGCCACACTCATAGATGCTGTAGCTTACAGCGATTCTGGCCCAGCTCTCCACTGATATCCTCACGCTGCTTTGAAACCTTCCGCCTTTCTCATATTCTTTGAGATTTACCCATTGACATTATAGCGTGTTTTGTCATTCGAACGTTTTGAGTATTGCTTAGTGGTCAGCATGTGTGCTTCACAGCATGAGCTCAGTGTGGGTCTGCTCTATTTGCCATGTCTTTATACCAGCGGCTTTAGCTAATATGGTACAGAGGCCTGTGCTAACATGTGGTAGCATTCAGAGGGACCACACTTCAGTGTAATTCAGGTTCCCTTCCTAACTGCAGGATCTGGGAGCACTTCGAGGTTTTGGCAGGTTTTACGCAGTTTTCAGAAGCTTCATTTCTGGCAGCTCCTCTTGACGTATGATGTCAAGACCGTTCACTAAATGAAAGTGGCTAGTGGCCTTGTAAATACTGGGCAACCGTAACAGCCAGGTACAGAAGCTGATGGGAGGTTAGCTAAAAGGATGCACTGCCTGCTGTGTAGTTGCAGTATTGAACTCAATGGGCCGTTTTTCTTTGATACAGCACAGAATGAAGCTCTATGGATAAAACTTTAAAAAAAGTTTATATATACATAAAAAAGATTTCTCTCTCAAATATATATGAAAGACAAATCTTTTTTATGTTTTTTTATGAAGCTCTAGGGATAAAACTTTTAAGTTTATATATACATAAAGATTTCTCTCTCAAATATATATATATATAAAAGATTTCTCTCTCATATGAAAGACAAATCTTTTTTATGTTTTACACACACACACACACACAGACATATATATGTATAAATATTTCTTCAAAATTGTGCTAGTGAATGCTTACAATAGAGTTTTAGCATCTAAAAGAGTGACTCTCATTTATCTTGATGGTTTATGTAGTTCAGGATTTACCTTGAGAGCCATTTTTGCATATTGTGAGTGGTTAGCAGTATTCAAATCAGAGGTGCAACTGGCCACCTTTCATGGCAAAATTCAATTTGGATTGTATTCAAACTAGCATTCAAAATGTATGTAACACGATGCCCGTGAAAAGTTCACTGCACACAGGCGTTTAATGTCCTCAGAGCTATACCATGACGGCTTCCAGACAAAAGATAAAGACAATCTTTGTGTTATCCTAGTTTTCTTAACCTGTAACTTCTAGGATTTAACAGATACATGAGGTGGAGAGCAGCAGCCATGTTAAATGAATACCCTTAATAGTTTCTTACATTACATGTCTGAGTTTGACCTCTTTGAGAACACAGGTGAGCAAAAGAATAAACTACAGAATTGCTCATCTCTGTTCTTAGAGCACGTTTACCCACTGTGTACAAGAACATTCATGATGTGTTTGAGAAAAGTGATGAGGAATTATATTTGCATGCTGCACTGTGCTTTTTTATCACTTTGAACAGTAAAATGTTGATAATTCAAAGTGCTGACTATCTGATAAGTGTTATTTAAATCTCAGTGTTATGTCTGCCCACTCCTCTTGTTTTATTACACTGAGATGTTTCTTGAAAACATTTAGTCTTTTGTCTTTATCATCGCTAAAATATTTTTCTTGCTAGCTCTTTTGTTTTGAAAGATGACTGATCTGTGACTGTGTTTTGTTTGTTTTTTGCTGCTTGTAAATAAATACGTCCAAGTGAGTCAGTCATGATACAGAATTAATTAGAGTAATTCAGACTTAAAGCAATTGAAATGAGTAGCCTGATTATTCTACTCGGTATAGGTGCTCTTGAAGCCTCTTCCAGGAATGATGTCGCCAACATTACTGAACAGGGCCAAGCCTCTTTTTCAAATCTTTTGCCTCGAAGATGGTTTAAACACTTTAAAAGATTAAGCGCTGACAAGTACTGACTTCACAAGAGTGTGGGGTTCAATATTATTGCAAATTGTTACAAATATTTGCCCATGATTTTGCTTTTTTTCCTAATATTTAATATGCTTTTTTTCAAACAGAATAGAAAAACCTGTAATACATGTTCATTTGTTTTCAAATGACAGATATCCACAAACAGTGAGTAACTTTTATTGCTTAGTTTTGTCTAAAAGTTGGATCAACAAGGTGGTGTCCATTTTCTTTTTTCTCTTTTTTTATGGTGCCCAATCCTGATATACTGGGTTAGAAGTATTAAGTGAGTTGCGTTGTTAGAAGTGCTGGTCCACATTCACTACTGTTTCTTAGTCATGGACATTTTAATTCTATGAATCTAGAACAGTATAATGTAAAGATTTGCACAGTTCTAAAGTTACTGTTGGAAATATGACTGTCTATAGTGCTTTAGCCTCTGCAGTATAAGAATCATTTGGATTGGGGCGTCTTTAATTGTTTGTAATAGTGTGGTAACAGTTCCAATCATGAAGAAGACGTGCACTGAAGGTGGCAAGGCGTCAATATTCCTTCAAACTGACGCCGTTACAAACCATAATAGAACGGTTGCCAGAGTCTTTGGCCCTTACTAGATTGAATATATTTATTTTAGCAATGCTAGAATAATAATTGCTGTCAAAATAAGTGGTCATGTGCTTTGAGTTTCTGAACACAGAAGCTCAGTTAAAGAGCTGGAGCCCAAGCCAGGCATGATGACTACTAGTTAGGATTTCAAAGGGGCTGTAATATATACGGGTTCTAATGAATTGAGTCTGGTAATATTTATCTGTAGGTCAGAAGCAGGGACTGAATGAGGGATGTGGTCGGAAGGATCCAGCTCCTAAGTGAACTGAAACGGTTTTAATCTCTGAAACAATATCTCTTTATTAGTGGCTTTGGAGGCATTTAATAAAACTACAGAAAATGTAGAAATATTATTTGACTGTCTTTGTTCTCTGTATTTTGCCCTTCTATGTTTCTTTGAATACACAGTAAGAAGTTCTCTGCTAAGTTGCTTTTTCGGTTAAACTCACTGTGTTCATGTATTCATGTATGGATGGTAGTACCGTATCTTATTTTCATAACACTTCATTTGAAGTTAACTACTATACTTTTTGTACATTTTGTGCATTTTATGACAAAAGCACTGAATGGCATTAAAAAGTGATATTTTGGTTTTATGAACAGCTCATGTCAGTATTTCAAAGAAAATTTGCTATGAAATAAATTATGCTGTATCGACATTTAAGGCCCCTTCTACTAAACTGGTGGAACTTTTCGCATTTCTTACATTGTCCTAAAAGATCAATTCCAGGTTTTGCAACAAAGACCTAGTTAAGAACACCTTCTATCTGTTCTTTGGAAGATTTTAATACCCTCAGACTGCAGTGATCATATGTATTTTCTTTAATGTAAACCAGTACAACACGGTACAGTGTACAAAATCCAATGCTTCGGTCAAAGTGGAAGTTCTTCTTGTAAAAAAAATAGAAGACTTTCTTTTCAGATGACTAAGGTATCAAAGGTATAAGTGAATAGATATTATATTGTATTATTTTAAACAGTTTCTACTGTGTGAACTGTCTATATAAGTTTCAACCTGTTTTAATTTCCTATTTTCCTATGTAAGTATATGTGTAGTTATCAATATTGTTATGCACATTTTTCCTCAGTCAGTTTTTCGTTTTTGTCCATTAATTTTCCTAAACAGGTTTCTATTTGGATGTAGCATAAATATTTAACTTCTATGTTTGCCAAAACATTAATGCTACAAAAAAAAAGAAAGTTAAGTCTGATGTCGTTAGTACGGTCCTTTGAGTGAGACCTCGCTCGCTTGGAGCTGTAATGTGTGCAGTGTATGAGATGATGTGGTTAAGATCAGGCACAGTGAGATGGTAATAACAGTCTGGCCGAGCTGCTGAATGATTTCACCACACACTCTCCAGTGTGCCCTTTAGCACTCTTGTTATTTGAAAGTGACAGATCTTTGCTTTGGCAAACTCAAGCAGTAATTTTTGTTAATAAATATGTACGTTCATACGTTTCTCGCCTTTTTTCCCACTGCCATCTGTACTTTCCATTTTTTTCCCCTGATACTTAGATAGATAATTGTTGTCTGCTCATGTCATTGAGTGTAAACATTCATGCTGAAAGGACATGCAGCGTCAAAGAAGCTTTGTGGTCACCCTCGCGGATGTTTCAGGCACGTTGCTGTAAGTGCTTTGCGATCCGTATAGTCCGGTACCAGGCCGTGTTTCTACTGCCATCAGCTCCTCCACACATGTTTCTGTGCACATATGATGACAAGCTTCTCCTCCGAGAATTGCTGCCATGACCTCCGCTGATGAAAAGGAGCAATATAATCATAAGCCCCTAAAGACATTGGCTAATTGCAGTAATAAGGGCTGAGGCTGGGGCTGGGGGATGGAGATGCCTCCTCCATGCTGAAAGAAGGCACGCTTCTCTGGCCAGCGCTGTGGGCTTGTGGTTTTCTGTCATCTTCCCAAGTAAATCTCCCCTCAGCCCCCCTAACGGTCACTGAGCTGTCAGATTATCCCCAAAGCACGCTTCTGCCATCAGCCATTTCTTACTTCTCTTGCCCTTGCGGTTTCTGCTTCTGGAGCGCAGGGTGATTATACAGGTCAATATTAAATGAAAATCTCTCAGATGTGCAGGTTTTTGCTTTTAAAACCTTTGGCCCCTGGCGAATTATCAGTCCCAGCCACGGCACCGATCCTCACTCTATACTCTGCCTCGACACTCTTTCTCCTACTGTTTTAACACGAGACCCTGCAGGAACTGCAGTTCAAACGTGGCCTGTCTTCATTTTGCACTGTGTGCAGTAGTTCTTTGGTAATAAATACACAACCTCACAATTAAATTAGTCAAAGACAATATTTGTAATGATGGTTTACCTAACTAAATTAAATTACGGCTTAAATGAGTCAAGGTACTCAGTTTTGAAAACTGTTTTAGTGAGTTTGACAGCCAAGTGACTGTGGGTTTTACTGGATCTGTCTCGTAATAAGGTGAGAGGTTTTGGCTGGGCTTCAACAGGGAAAAATGGGAACTTTTCAATCGGGGGGTATTAATGCTTTTAAATTCCATTCATGCGTGTTTGGTTAGTGTTCTTTAAGTCAAGACTAGTTTTGATCTACTGGAAGTGTGCTTACAAGGCCTTGAGTTTGTCATGTGCATGCTTTTCTAGGGCAAGACTGGCTGGTTCAGCACAACATAATTCAAAGAAAAGATAAGATTTAGTGGGAAAGAGCAAATATTACAAGATGTTAGGGTGGTGCAGCAAGGCTCATTTTTCAAGAAGAAGACTGTTCACTCCCTACCTCCCATTTCTCGTAAATCTGTCATCTCGATTACAATTATCTTTATTTAATAATGCCTACGGAGTATAGGAGGTCAAATACATTTTGGGCTTTTGCCCCCACACCCTCTGAAAAGTGCTGAAGTGCGGATTCACTATTTACATTTGCCATATTTTGAGTGCGTTTTACTATTTGCGGTTTTTAGAAATGGGAAGCAACCAAACATTGTTGCTATGGCCTAGAAAATAAATGTCAAACAGCTGTGCTATAGTATTTTTAGATTTGCTTTTAGGCACTGGGAGATGGTTATTTTGTCTGAGCACCATGTTAGATGTTAGGCTCGGAATTTCACAGTGTATCCCCCGTGTTCCGGTTCTGTTCTGTGTAATTGCAGGTTACTATTCATATCTAATCTAAGAAACCAGACTGAGAATGCAGAATTGAAGGCGTATCTTCTCTTTCAATCATGCCCACCGAAATGTGTTGAAAGTAAGTAATAGAAAAAAACAGTCTGGAGGCATGACTGTTTCTGCCGGTCTCTGTTTTTCTTTGTTTTTGGTTTCATATATGTCCGTGACTCTGTCATAACCACTCAGTCCGAGAGAAAATTCCCGAGCAACACTCAGAGTGACTTGACTCTCCTCATTTTCTAATTTGGTAATGATTCAGCTTCCTGGCCGCCTGATGCCTGTCCAAGGCACTTTGGCGTGAGATGGAAGGGCTGGGGGGAACATACAGGACATGTAATATGTTTCAGGCGTTACAGTGAGGGCAGCAGAAGCCGCTCTGGTCAAGGATGTGATTGGAGGGAGCCGTGTAGGCACGGCCTTCACACATATGGAAGCACTCTGCAGCCTGAGAAGCTAAAGACTGGCAGTCTAATACAGAAGCTCCTCAAACAGGCCTGGACTGGAATTAGTAGATGAGTATCAACTTTCTGCTGTTGTCATGTTGCACTGGCTGCAATATATAATTAGGGGAGGGAAAAAAAAATATTTGCCAAATACAGCTTGGCCTATGTGGCATTTCCAACATAAGCATAGCAACACAATGCTGTTTTTTTTTCTACATGAAAAAGAAAAAAAAAAGATAAAAAACTGTGCTCTGGCTAGTTGTTTTTTAGGAGCAGTAACCTTGACTAGCCTAGATGGTCCATGTGCTTTTGAACTTGCAGCTCTCTATTTGCATCCAATGCTATCAGTGACAGCAGAGTATAGATTTTCAGAAAGAATCTGACGTTATACCAACATCCCACATATTGTGCTCTCTGTCTGTGTCTTTGTTAGGTAAAATCCAGTACTCAAATGAAATGGGATGGGAGTCTAATGGTGTATGTGATCAGAGGGGGTCCCGCCCAGCTGAGGGCCTGCAGCAGGTGCTTGAGCATTTGTGCCTCAGGATGTGGCTTTCTCTTGGACTGATTGTTCTAAACAAGAGAAACAGGTCGTCCATGAAAGAGGACGCTCCAGCAATGTGCTCAGTGTTTGAAAAGTTTTTTCTCTTTACCAGAGTGACTCATAAGGTCAGACCATACCTGCTAAGTTTATTTGTATGGGCCATAGTATGGTTGGACATTGGCATGCTATGGTAAATTGTGTCACAGTCTGCAGTGTGACGCGCAGCTGGAGTTTGAGAGGCATTGAGAGTTTATTTAAATCATTGAAAGCACCAAGTTGAAAATTGTAGTTTGACTGCGTTTGAAGACTTTCATGTCGATAAAAACGCTGTGAAGTTTTCAAAATGTGAAATATAGTTGTGAAATATGTGTGTGAGCATTGAGGTACTACACTTGGCATCAGCACCAAATTTCTGGTGTTGTAGCATCCTTAAATGAGCCTGAGTTATGGGTGTCCTCAGTATTTTAGGACACTGAACCACTGCCTGTTAGGATTGTTCGACCCTGTGTTTTAAAGCCAGAGCAAATAGGTCAAGTCAGGTATCTGTTTATTGTCATTTCATCCATGTACACAGTTCACAGTGAAATTAAACAATAGTCCTCCTCAAGAACAAAAAAACGAAACAACGCAAGACTCCATAAGTACAGGCAGGACAGAAATTTACAAAGTGCAAAAAGAGAGCGAGTGCAAGATAACACAAGCCAAAATAGCACATTTCAGGACTAGACAATATACAGTGGAGCCCGAGAGGAACAGTTACAGCAGCAGTGTAAATGAATATGGTTTATATGCTATTATGACAGATTCTAGCGGCAGTGTCATTACATTTGCAAAAAGATTGAGAGAGCCATAAATAATCTTCCATAGCAACATATAACTTGGTGAACATAAATCTCATACCAAACATCTCAGCTTTTTTGTATTGGTTTCTGTCAATTATAAGGGCATTTTATAGCCTATAAGAATCAGCCCACACAGTTAGTGAATTATTTTTTTCTGCTTTATTCTTAGCCCTAAACTATGATGACCAAAAGACTGAACAAGGACTCACTAAGCGTAGTCAGTAGTGAGAACTGAACAAATCAAATTATATTTTACTTGGCTGTTTGTATAAATGTAGTTTATCTCTTAATATCTCTTGCTTTTGTCTTCTAAAGACGTACACAGCCCCAGTGTGGGTGTGGAACCTACATGACCAGAATTTCCCTCAGGATAAAAAAAAAAAAATCTTTCTTATCTTCTTGTCTTATCTTACAGGGTATAAGGGTGAATTTATGCCTGCTAAGCTGTAACATATAAATAGGCTATCACATTAATTGCTTAAGAAGAAAATGATGTTGAATATGGTTGGTGGTTTGTTTCATATCATTGTTTCAATGGATATTAAATATTTCCTGTTTCTAGGAATTTCTACATTTATTTAGTATTTTTATTTAGCATAATTCCAGTGCCCATTTTCCATTCAGTCATGGACTGCATTGATTTCTGTCCCTTTAAGATTAGTAAAATTACCTTGTAATTGTAATTTATCTCTTGTAATTGTGCTTTTAAACTCCATTTGGGTCCAAAGGGTTAAGCAAAACATAGCTATTACTCAGGTAATCATCAGAGTAATAAGTTACCAGTAAATTACCCTACGGTTAACAATAGTGACAGCCATAGAGCATTTATCATAAAAATTATATAGTTATAAAATGTCTGTATATAAAACAAGTTGTACAATAACTGCAAAGTAACACACATCTGGTTGGATGCCTCTCTTTTATTAGTTTGTATTTTGATTTTCTTCCCGTTCCTTCTTAAATAGTTCATTGTTGTAAACATTGTAATAGAATAGATATATTGGCCATTTTTAAATGTGACTGGAGTAATTTTGCATTATTTCTTTTGGTCTATTCATTCGTCATGAAATGTTGCGAAGGACAGCTGCTATTTTCAGAGGTTGTGTAAAATGAAATAAAGAATGAATTTTTAGGTGTCTCTGGGACGGGGACATATTTTCTGACAATTAATAGTATTTTAATGTCCTTAACAAAGACTGTGTGCTCCTAGTGGACCCAGGAGATGAAGCGCCCTCCCACATTCCCCCTCACAGAGCATCTGTTCCAATCAGTGTGCTTTTCCTACCCTTTTTTGTTGTGACTTTTATTTTGGTTTATTTTAGATGGTTTTGTTTTGGAAGTTGGACTGTGCAATTACAGAGAGGCACGACAGCAGCTCAGTGACTGGCCTATCTACTTTAACAGATGGCTGCAGCATGTTTCTGCTCTGTAAGGGTGTGGTTGCAAACCAGTATGTTTTAATTCACTTGTTAAACCCTTAATGACCAATATGATTGCAAAAGCGCTGTGTGTGTCGCTCTAGCTGGGGACATTTTCATGTGAAATTGTTTTATGTACCCACTATGCACATTTATACGATTCATTCATTTACCTAAGCACATTCTTGCCATTTACAAGAACAATTTTAGAAAACCAGACTCCATAACAGGAAAAATATAGTTAAACAAGGAGAAAAAAAGGCTGAAAATTCCCCACGAATAGGGTGGTTAAACCAGACTCTTGAAACGATTCACCAACAGAAGCTGCGGCCAGTTTTAAATGCTGTTTTTTGCATTTTTTCAGACCTACCAATACCAACCATATCCTGTTTTTGCAATAATGGCATCTTTATTGGAGTGTGACTGATAGAAGTGAAACGTTGATTTCCTTTTTCTGACCCGGATCAAAATGTATGTCACTCGGAAACACGACTGGGTTTTGCTTGTAGGCCGCAGACAACGTGTGTTACCTTATTAGTGGTATTGAACTGTGACGGAGTGGTCGTGCGGGTGTGGCTTGCACCCTAATCTTGCTATTTGCTGTGGTCTTGTGTTGGTGTAGTTGTAGTTATGGTTTGGATTTTGTTGTGCTATTTTTTAAAGAAGGCCAGCACGCTGTACGTTTCTGAACCATTCAAGTTGATGTTATGCACACAAAGTGCGCATCACATCTGAAAAAGCCATTTTCAGCTGCTTTAATAGAAATGCTGCTTCACAGACGGCTAGGATGGAGCGAAGATGTCTTGAAAGCCAGCAGCAGTCTCGTTGTGTTGGAGGCAGAAAAACTTGCGGAGAGCTGACGGCTGAGTGCTTGCCTAGCAGGCCAGGTGATCTGTCTACCTGTCACCTCCCCATCCATCTGTCCAATCATCTGTCCATTCACACGTTCCTTTGTTCAACCTGGATGCAGTAAGGAGAGGTCTTCTTTAAATCATCGCTGTATAAAAGGTTGCTAATGTTTTCAGTGGGGCGCTGACACAGCACGGATAATCTGCAACGCAGAATGAATGTGACCCTTTCATTCATCATGCTTCACTTGTTACAGGATTGAAGTGTTTGACTGAGGGCTGTCAGCCACAGGTTCACATCAGGATGTTAGGACCACTCTAGACAGGTCTCACATAGGTCGGATTTTCAACCGTGTTTTACTATTTCGTTTTTTTTTTTACCTGTTTTTTTTTCTTTCATTAAAACTTTGCTGCTTGTTTAATATTGCATGTATTACCTAGATTGTTTATGTTGTGGATTTTAATCGGTGCCTCTTCTGATTATCGGCACTGCTGAGGAGGTGCTTACTTGCTGTCAAGCCATTTATGGCGAAGAATGGCTGAAATCGGGAGGAGTGAACTGCTCTCGCCTAAAAACACATGGGAAAAGTGCACATTGTCGCATTCACAGGCTGATTATTTTTAATTAATACACAGTGGTATGTGTCTTTTTTTAATCTAATGAGAGCTTTAGTGTCTCGAAGTCTGTTTTTAAGTCTGCTATGTGTTTAGCTCCACAAGATTTGTTTCTTTCGCTTTTTGTCCCTGTCCAGCTGCCATAATCATGTCACGGGTTATCTCTCTCCAACACACATTTTTAAGGTGACTCAACCACTCTTTCTCCCAAAACGTTTCATAGGTGACTGGACCACGGAAAAGGCTTTATTTTAAGTGATCGATAATCGGGGCCAGACAAACCTATCAAAAATATAAACACGCGCTCTACACTGGATTAACGAACGTTTTGCCTTTCACCCCGCCAAGATCTCAAATACTGTAGGATTAGAGGTGAGAAATTTCAGCTTTGAAGACAATAATAATAATAATTAAAAAAACTACAGAAGCAATCACATTAAATATAGTTTTAGGATCACATGAACATTCTTAACATATATCACTGTTCACTGAAAGAACAAAAGCATCTGCAACTAAAAGGAACACTATTGAATATAAAAAGTGATTTTGTTACATCACTAGAAAAATAACATAATAGAGGCAGATTTTGTCTTTGTCTATAGAAGACAGAAATATTGTTCTGCGTGTCAGACCAGTCTGTTGCTATACATTTTTGATAAACTGAACTATGATGTTAAAGGGTTAAACCAATGTTTTGAAGCCAAAAAGAGGACAAGCAGAAAAAACTTGCCCTCCCAGGTTAATCGCTGAGGCGTTTTGCACAGCAAATACCTCTTTATCTCTCTCTCTAAACACAAGATACTTTAATGTGATTAGACGAGAGGGAGAAAGCACACTTCAGTATTCACTCATTTATCTTCATATGTGTGGCCAGCGTAGCAGTGATTTGCAGGTAGCATGTGTTTATGATAAAGGAATCCTCCGTAGGGCTTTCTGGGGAGAACGGCAGGGCTTGCATGTTGTCCAGCACTCAACCCCAGGTGGTTTTCTACATGAGCTTTACTCCAAACAAAAGTGGTCTGCATGGTTTAAGACTCAGAAATGGTTACATGAATGATGTTTTATTAGCTCCACAGTTAAATCACAATGGGAGATGTGTAGCAATGGCAATGCTACTTACAGCTATATGAAAAAGTCAAACTGTTTTTTCTGCATTTTCTGAATGAAAATATACTTTATTAAGTACTTTTACTGTTTATTTGTTGGAGAAAAAAATACACACACGCAAACACATATCTATATACAAATAAATATGTATCAGAAATATTCCACTTATAAGTTTGTTCCCTGTACATCTTAACTTATTTTAACCTGCAAAATCTACAAAAATGTAATTTGACGGTGGGTGTGCAACCTTTTGTCTAAATCACCTTAATCTAAGAAGAACTTGAATTTGAAATTGAACACTGCCCTAAATAAACCTTTCTAGATGTTCATTCAAAACCGTAACCAGATGTTCATTTACATTGTTCACTTGAAGTGATCTCAGCTATTGTTTAACGTCACTGGAAAAACTGTATTGTATCATAAAGGATCTGATGTCCGTAATATGAACAAGCCTACAAATTGACGTACTTTGGAGTGTCAAAGCAAAATATGTACACTGCTAATATTCCAAAATCTGGGTACTGTACTGCTCTGGGCTCTTACATGAAAGTCCTGTGTTTGAGCAGACAAAGTCAAATAAGCGAACTGTAATAAGTGCTGAAGGTCTCGATATCGCTTGCCAATGCATTGAACGAAATAACAAACTCTGCCTTCAGTTATGACTGGGGCTGCTACAACTGTTTATTTTTCTGGACAGTCTTTGCCAGTAACATTACAGATGAAAAAAGGCAGTATGAAGCATGCATGTCTTTTCACGGAGGAGAAGCACTACATGTAGAAGAGCATTCATCACGCCGATTCTCCTGCCGTCTCAAAGGGGCGCTCAGGGAGCCACTGTTGCATGGAGTTCTTCACTTCATTTGTCAGTTGCACAATAAGGTTCTCTTTGTGAAAGACAATTGAAACGGCTTTCATGTTTTCATAAACAACAGCCTTCCCCATTACGCAAGCGTGGATCTCAGAATATTTTCTTATGTCTCGCTGCACTAATTTCCCGTATCAAAATTCAAGTCTGTTTTGCTGTCCTGTCTGGAGGCTAGCTTCAGCTGTCCCAAAATAGCCCAGGTCCAGCCCAGCCCAACCCCACCCTACTGCTATAAACGCCTCTTAGCCTGGAAAACTCCACAGCGGCCTCAGTCAGAGACACACACTGTAAATCCACTTCCAAATGGAAAAACCCTGCAGAAAGTGTTAAGGATTGGTCCAGACCAAAGCACACCAAGGCTTTAAAAGCTGAAATTAGGTGTACAGTGGAGACTTCTTGCATTTTCCTATTTGTGTTGTACATGTCCCTATAGGCCCTTCTCAAAACTTGCATCATCATTTCATCTGCAACCTATTATATTCTATTGTAAAGGACTTGATGACTGTAAATAAGCATAAGTACATAGAACAACCACTGGCTGTCAACAGCTGAAAAACGTATGAGTAATAATTACTGCAGTAGAGCTTTCAGAAGGCCGCTGTGTTTTTGTCGGAGGGTTGTGATGTTGGAGCCCATGTCCCGGGTCTTGGTGTTTCAGGCCTGAAGTCCTCCCACCCCCTCACTGTGCCCTGTGCCAACACACAGCTCCACGTCTCTTGCAAAACCTGTAAGAACGTCCATAAGATAAACAATGCTTACCTTACAGAAGTTTATCTTGGGTTTGAAACTGCCTCACTGACTAGTTCCCGTGCTTACATTTGGACAACTGATGGAATCGGGATAAAGCCGCCCTCTTTATCTAGCTTAGCGAGGCTGAAGCTTCACATGCACTTTTTATTTACCTTAAAATAAAATATTATCCTTTAAAACTCTGCCCACTTGAATGATTCACATGCGGCAATGCGTCACCATAAAACCTCACACATTTTGGGTCTTTGCGAAGGGGGAAAAAAACAAGCGAAACGTCACTCCCTTTCTGTAGCTCCTCCACTAATTAGATTATGTCTGAGCGTCTGTTGAATGAGTTGAATCATAATTCTCTTTGGTTAACCCTGAAACCATCATCTTAGGGATTTTGCACTTTTTAAAATGAAGAATCATTAAACTGTTGGTTAATGTTAACCAACTTTTTTTATTTTTTTTTAATGAACTAGTTCCGCAAAATAAATGCGGTGTATTTAACAGAAAACCAGCTCCACTTGCAAAGGGGTGCAAATGGACATTTCAGACAAAACCCTGATGGCTGCCGGCTTGTGTGCATATGTGTGGTTTTGTCTTTATATTTGTAAATTCGTTATTTGTTGATGTATTTTATCTATCTTAATTTTAACAATAATTTAAAACCAAGTTGTTAATTCCCGGGAAGGGATAAAGCCTGGTAAATAAAACATCAGTGGGTCTTTCGGGGCTTTGTTCTTGTGTTGACTGTAGTTAAAAAGTGTACAGAATTTTTTTTATGATCTCAAGAAGCCTTGACCCACGCTTATTAAGAGCTTTTGTTTGTGGTGAGAGGGAAAAAAAGAGAGGGAGGAAAAAAAAAAAGAAATCAGGATTGTCAAATCAGTGTGTTTACCTCCGTCTCGGTGGCCTCGGTGTTTGTGAGTAAGAATGGGTGGCTGGTGACATGGAGAGAGGCAGGAGGAGGCTGTTGCTTCACCACAAGCTCATAAACATCAGCGTCCACTGTGCTGCGTGCACTTTGAACTTAAAGCCCATACCCAAACATCCAGCCCGGTTTAACAAAGCAGTTGTGCTCTGGCGAGCTTTTGTTTAGTGTCTTTTGTGCAGACTGACTCGTGCTGCCTCTTGAAGTAAACAGACAGGGGCCACGAGCCAAATCAATGATTCTGCCCAGATCAACATGCCGGGGATTATGGACTTCTGAAGTGTGCTCATGTTGTCTACTACTGTGTAGGAAATCATTGTCTTATTAGCCTGGAGTAAAGGGCACAGAGCCAGGCTCACAAAGCTCATGTTCACAATTACAGGCCTGTTTATTGCTCCATATTCTTGATGCTCTCGTGTTGTTGTTGTTTTCCTACTTCCCTCTTTCCATATTTGCTCGGTATGAAATTGTTTGGATCAGACGTTGAAAATGAATGGTTGTCCTGCTCCAGAAAAACGCACTTTATTTTGGGGGGGATCAAGCAGGAGTTGAGACAACAGGGAAATTGTTTCTCATTTTTGCGGAAACAAAAAAAAATGATTGATCACTGTCCAGCCTGCAAGCTCCTATATGGTCAGACTGTTGTCTCGCTAGTTTCCTGGACCAACCTAAAATGCTTTGTGACTAAACAAATGGAATAAATTATACAACTGGAGTAAATTACTGATTTTCCTCTGGAAGTCATTTGGATTAAAATGCATTTATGTGAAGCACAGAAATGAAACAGGGACGCAATAAAAGTTAATTGACAGGGTTATGCTTGAGATATCCAGTATCCAGATGGATAGAACCATTTTTCGAGGGTAGGTGTTCTTTGAATTTTAAAAGAAATTTTAAAAAAATTGTTCCTTTGAGATTTCTGTTGTTTTGCCAGAAAGTAGCTGCATTTTATTTTAACTGCAGTTAATGTAACAGATTTTCACAGAGCAGAGCTTTCATGGGCCGATTCTTCATGAAGATTTAAGATGGAACTGTCTTGGCCAGACTTAAACAGTCATGTCTGACTATATAAATGGAAAATTAATAAAGATAATGTCCTGTTTATGTGAGTATTTTTGTTTTGAGGGTGATGCTCTTAGCTATAAACTATGATGCAATTTCATAAGGAACACTGACCTTTTGTGTGGGAAGGTTGAATCCCGGCCCCTGTAGTTAAATGAAAGTAAATCATTTCTCACACATCACTGAGGAATTCAGACCAGTGTCATTAGTAAATTTAGCCTGGTGTTCTAAGTGTCAAGCTTCTCATGGCAATTTTCATCTTCTTCTCTCTTAAACGGAGAGAGCCTGTGGCCGTTCCGTGGTTGGCACTTGTATTGGATAAAACCGCTGTGTCGATATTAGGCACACTGAATGTGGGAAGCTTTGGCAGCCTCAGTGTGGGAAAACTGTGAATAAAGGCGCGTAGAATTTGTAAACAGCACTCTGGCGATGCATACAATTGCACCGAGTCGCTCTGGTTCCTTGGGGGGTGTGTGTAGGCTGCTAATTGATATAAATTATTTTATTAGCGGTGCATTAATTACTCACTTTAAAGAATGCCTTAACTGATGTGGGAAGGTAATAGATCTGTAATGTTTATCCAGGCACATTTTTTCCCAGAATTGGCTGGTTTCGCTGCTCTTTCAGTCTGGATCAGAATGAAATTGAACCTTTATTCTTGAGATGCATAATAATACCTGGTTTCATACTGGATTTGGCAGATATTTGCTTAAGGAAATGGGCATCGGACAGGTGTTGAAGTCTGACTGATATTTCAAACCATCATTTTAAGGCCGATTTACTATATTCTGGAAGAACTAATTGGCAAAGGCCCACACATACTATATCTGAGTGCCCCTGAGTGTCAAGTAACCAGTCAGCAGTAGAAGAACGTTTAGACAAAGAACTTAATTTTAATCTCCAGAATGCTAGTGTGAATTCTCATTAACTGTATTATGGTCTAATGCCTCTGTGTAAGTGGTTTCTAGTGTTTGAGTGTTTGGGGTTTTTGTTGCAGGTATGCTCTGGGTGATTCTAGAAGACCGCTGCACGAGACCGCTGCCCTGGTGGAGGACATAGTGCACACTCAGCTCATTAACCTGGTGAGTTCAGAGGAACTGTGATTGACACAGGAAGGATCAGTAAAAATAGGACTGGATACCATGGGCAAAAAAACTGTAATATGCTTTGCATTATATTAAAAACACATTCATGAATTAGAAACCTGACATACAGACATACACCTGCATCCAACACCCACAGATACTGTCATCTGTCACTGTGATTGGTCAAGATGCTCACAGCACACTATAAAATTGGTTGGTTGATTGGTTACCAGCCATTCTGTGATATCAGCATTGTTCAACAGGCAAATATCATGACAACAATTATTATAATTAATGTTTTCTTTTTTGTTTTTAAATGTTTGTTTTTTAGAGGAAGGTTTTTCCTCATGAAATGCAGGTTTTTAGGAGAACGATTGATGTGACGCCCTATAGCTGATGCGCCGTATGACAAAGCCTTTTGACATTTGCATCTGGGAAATGGTTTAAAGGAGATGTGTAATTAAGTATAAATAGTCGTATTGTAGGCCACCTCCTTTCCCTGCTGCACTGCACGAAGCACTCAAAAATGTCAGCCTCCTCCCAGACTTTCCCAGCAGTCCTGCCCTCTGCGCCTGAGCTCACAGCTTCTCCAGACCCTCAACTGAGATACGAGAAATGGACAAAGTTAAGTAAATAACCGCACTTTCAGAGCCAGTGGCTTTCACTGCTTGGATAAACACCGTTATACCCCTACTTACACCTTGTCATGCTTTTACCACCAACAAATGAAAACACTGATTGTAACAGCCTACAGTTTCCCTTCATCAAAGAATCAACAAATGAGGCAGCAACTCTTTTGTTTGTGCACAGAAATAATGAGACTTAGGTTGTATTAAAGCAGTGATTTGACCTGATTGTGTGGTTTCTGAGCCTGAATGGCATAGTATTTATAAAGATGACTAAAAATAGAGAATTTGGATCACAATAAGTTTGCTACCACTGGTTAAAGTCACATACAAATGTCTATTTTTGTAGATAACTGTATGTCACAAGCAGGTCTGTTTGAGAGTACTTAAAAACATAGTGTTTACTAAGGCAAGTGTGAGATGCAGTTTGCGTGATGCTACTTTGTGGAGTCGTCCAAAACTTATTAGCTGCTTTACAAAGAAAACCTCACATTAAACATGTTTGGGTTGATTGGCTACATTTGAGATGAGGGGTGAAATTGTCTGATGTTGATCATTGGACAAACTATCCCTTAAGTATGTAATAATATGTTGTCATTGGGTTGGTTGTGGGCCACCATTTCAAAGGACCCGTTCGTTTGTAGACCCCTGAAGAGTTATCTTTGAGGGGTCAAATAGGCAGCTGTGACACACGCTGTAGGTTTAACCTCTCACCCCGTAACTCCACGGTGCCCTGGCTGGTTACGAGGGGAAAAGTAGCTCTTAACATTCATTGTTTTGACCTTTAGCCCGTTGAGTCAGAGGGCTCTTAAATCAGGCGGCCTCCTGCGTGTGTGGACCCCTGGGAGAGACAGTAGCCCCTCCGTTTCCCCCTTCACAGCTGCAGGCCCAACATTTTGGCTCCGTCCCTCATTTATACTCCCTCAATTCTTAAACACACAGTAGCTATTTCTGCTACTCTATTGTATGTGTTTTGTGTGGTCTTTTCTGTTTTTCCTCTTTTAGCCAAACCCAGTACGGTTGTTGAAGTTGTCACAGAAAAAGAGTTTAACATGAGCACGTCTTGCAGCACCAGGCCCATGCCATATCAAACATAATATTTGTGCAGCTTTTTCTTCTCCCCGAGCCATACCAGCTAGGCGATTTGGGCATTAAAACGTGCTGTTTAAAGAGCACCGAAAACAAACTACAACCAGCGCATCTTTGCTCTTTGGTGGATGTGGACAATATATATTTGTATTTGTTTGTGCTGTATTTGAATCTTTATTGTGATATCGATTTTTGTGATGCTGATATCACAGAAGGTTGCAAATGAGCCCTCTAATCAATCTTTTTTTGTGAGTTTGTTTATTCATTCATTTATTTATTTATTTATTTATTTGCTTGTTCTGTAAGTATCCTTACCAATCTCAGTTCCAGATACGTGTTACTGTAGGTGTTTTGTTGAATTGAAATATCAGTCTAATTACACAACAGTATACTATTTTTGGTCAAATTAATGCAGACTAGTCATGGATCATGGTGCATTATTATTATTTTTTTCATATTTTAGAAGGTATCACAATTATAGTTTACAGTAATATAATCGTAAGTACAGTTGTTTTCAGACATTTGGGGACCTAAGGTCAAATTACACATGGGTTTTCTACATGAAGAAAGGTTAACACCATCTCTGCATGGAACAATCTTAAACATTACATGCTTTTGCAAACTTTAATGCACAGTTATTTTTATTGAAAACAGTGACACAAAGTATGTGGAGTGAGCACACTTTCAGACAGTTCTTTGGAAAGCCCACTTTCAGTTTAAATATTTATTGTACTGAAGAGCTCAGTGACTAAATGAGGAATGGTCATGGGATGCCACCTTTGCCACAAGTCAGTCAGTGAAATTTCTGACCTTTAAGATCTGTCCCTGTCAGCTGTAAGTGCTAGCATTGTCGAGGAGCAGCGACAGCTCAGCCACGGAGCTATAGATCATTATAGTGGGGCCTCTGAGAACTGAAGACTGTATTGACTGTAGTGAGTATGTTGTTGCATCACTCACTCAGTAACTGCCTCTGGAAGAAACATCAGGATCAAGGACAGTGTGTGAGGAACTTCATAAAAGGGGTTTCCATGATTGAGCAGCTGCGCACAAACCCAAGATTACTACAATGCTAAGCGTCGGTTGGAGTGGTGTAAAACACATTGCTACTGGATTCAGGAGCAGTAGAAATGTGTGATCAGGAGTGGAGATTCACACTTTTGGTAGTCTGATAGATGAATCTGGGTTAGGTGGATGCCAGAAGAATGCTATCTAATGGAATACATAGTGCCTCCAGCAAAGTTTGGTCGGGGAGGGATAATGGGCTGTGGCTTTCTTTCAGGGTTTCAGCCCGGCCCCTTTAGTTCTAGAGAACGGTAATGTCAAAGCTACAAAGAAATTTTACAGAATTATATGCTTATAACTTTGTGGCAGCAGTTGGGGGAAGGCTCTGTACCTGCATGACTTTGCCCCTGTGTACAAAGCGAGGTTCCATGAGGACACGGTTTGATGAGTTTGGTGTGGAGGAACTCCAAAAGGTCTACACAGAGCCCTGACCTCAGCCTAACTGAACACCTTTGGGATGAATTGGCCTTATTGTCCAGCACCAGAGCCTGACCTCACAAATACTCTTTTGACTGAATGGGCACAAATTCCCACTACAAAATCATACGGAAAGCTTTCGCAGACAAGGGGCTGTTATAGCTGCAAAAGGGGCTGTTATAGCTGCAAAAGCTGCAACTCCTTATTAACGCATTTGCTTTTAGAATGGGATGTACATTAAGCTCATATACACATAATAGTCAGGTGTCCACATACATTTGGTAATATAGTGTAGACTCTTTCCATGCTACGCAGTTGGCAAGGTAGTCCTGTCCTTATTTGCTCCAAACATAGCTTTGTAGGTTGCAGTCAGAGTGACATTTTGTCTAAATAGATCACAGCATGTGTTTCAGGAATGAAAGCTTGTTCTAAATCCAAAAAAGGGCATTTGTGTGATTTGTGTAGATTCAATGAGTTTATGAAATGGAGTCACAGGGTATAAAAAGAGAATCACACCCTATGAGTTATAAAAGACAGAAAAAAATAGCTCCTGGCTTCTCTGTGCTTGACAAGTGCAACGCACCTGGGAAAAGTGAAGGCTGAAGAGGACCGTCTCTGGGAGGTCAGTTTTTAATGTAGGCACCTTTTAGCCAAATGTCTACCTGGCTCTCTAATGAATTAGTCTCATGTTTCAAAACAAATCCAAAAACATTTAATTATATAGTGGTTATGACACAATTAGTCTTGCTGGTATTATCTTAACATTATATCATAATTTAAAAAAAGCTGCAAAACGGTAACGTTAGTAACTTTATGTAACGTTAGATTGTGGAACAATATGTATGCTCCCTAATGGAAATATCCTTAACCCCACATTCAAATTGTGATGGATATTGCTTGCTAAATCAAAATAACTTCTTGTGACGGTTGACTTACCTTAACCCCTTTAAGGTTAACTGTAGTTTATTGCATTCTTCAGACATTATCATTTGTGTTGTGATTACTGTTAACATTATCTTCTGATAACTTTTCCATTAAGAATGAACAGTGTGCCAAAGTATCACTAGTTATGTTCCCACTATGTTTTTTGTATGTTCTTGGCAGAGATGTGAGGGTTTTGCTTTGCACACCTAAACAGATTTTTTTAAAGCTATTCCAGACATTTCTTAATGAAATTTCAAACAATGCTAGTATTTCTCTTTTTTTGACGGCACTAGAAGTGTTTGGATATATTTTATATATTTACACTCAGGAGTTGTCTAGACCTGATATGGGTTAAGGCGTAATTAATCAAATAGGCCCTTAATAATGTGAACAAGAACACTTGCGGCCAGAATGTGAAAACGTTTTTGAAATGGCTACATTTAGCCGATAAATAGGAATTAAAATCGTGAATGGTTTTGTATTTACCTCTTTGCTAGATTTAGCAAACATATAATTTGACTAGGCTGTCCAAACTTTCACATACAACTATATTTTGTCTATAACCTGCAGTCTTAGTTTTTGGGGTCGTTCAGTTTCTTAACCCCATCACAACTTCCAGTATGGAGATCAGTAGAACCTTTTGGATCCAAAGGCCTCTCATCTGTTTCCCTGTAGCCCTGCAGAGAGAGCAGCTGCCACCCAGGCCTAGAGGAGCAGGCCGCCTTCTTTTACCTCACATCCGGAAGTGCGTGGTCTTGTCTTGTTCATTTAATGCATTAATGTTAACTGTCATCTGCTCGCCCCATATTTTCTGACAGTGGCCAGCGCCAGACAGATTTATAGATGGCTTTCAATCAGATGCGCCAAAAAAGCTCTGCATATTGTAAATCGCAGCACTAAAAAACTATTGTGGAGCCCACTTGCCAAACATAAAAAGCCAGGACAGCCTAAAGTAATTTACTGACTGCTCCCTGAGGATGTATAACTCTGTTCCTTAGGTCCAAGCACAGCAGGTTAAAGGCAAGCGTGATAAAGCTGTAACGCACAGGACCCCC
>JBBPCY010000001.1:31296226-31311370 GCA_037974405.1 Brachyalestes nurse | reverse complement strand
CTGAGGGGGGAGAACTCTGTTCCTTAGGGCAAAGCACAGCAGGTGAAAGGCAAGCGGGAGAAAGCTGGAACGCACAGGACCCCCCCCCCCCCCCCACATGTGTGTTATAGAAAAGCGGCCTTATGGAGGATCATATGAAAATCATTGTCAGTGTGTAAAGCACTGCCACTTTTTTGATTTAGATGTTTTTTGTTTCCATTATTTCTTATTTTTTATTTCCTTTCATCCCTTTATAACTGCCTTGAGACATCATCGTGTCTCCTCGTCCACAGTATCTTAAAGTCTCTTCACTTTATTGCGCCATGATAGGTCCTCAGGAAAGACTGCTTGTTTAGTATGACAGTGTATGTAATACAACGCTGTTGGATATTTATTTTTGCAGCAGTATAAATAACTCCCCACTCTCAGCAGTAAGCACTAAACGGGCCATGATGGTGATAACCCTCAATTAATTCTCTGTTTCCTCTCTCCTGGATTTATTATTGTTCCAAGGGGCCAGGTGTAGCCCTGCCGAGTGGACCGTAATTGTGTTCATGCTACTTAGCCGAAGACCGCAGCAGTAATAAACCAAATTACACAATAAATCCTTCCCAGATGGCCTGCAAAACATTTCACACTGCTCTGGCAGCGTACACCCACGAGTGTGGAGTGTATTCCTCCCACACGTCCACATGTGCGCAAATAAATGTCTGATCTTTGAACACCTTTCATGTGTTTTCGTCTTCTCAACTTGATTTACTTGGTGCAAATGGCCTGAGGAGGATTTGTCTGAACAGGTAAGGCATATATAATAAGGCTAAGACTTCTAGATGACTAGGTGACAGTTGCACACATTGGTAGGAGGGAAATGTTGACACAGCGCCTGAAGAGTTGTAGATGGTGTGATTGATTAATGCTGGTTTAACAGGAGCAGATTGGCAGGGGTGATATATTTTAGGAGGAGAGAGATGAAGTCTCTGAAGTGTCTGGGGTTGGGTATCCTGTTACACATTTGAATGTGTGCTGACTCAGCCCAGTACACACACCACACCTCAGCTCATACAGTATGTAAAGTACACACATGTACAGTACCAGTACATAGCCTTCGGACACACTTGATTGAATGTCAGAACAACAGTGTTAAACTAAAGATTTATTTTTAAATGCTTTGTTGTAAGAACTGTGGATTTGAAGCCTGTGTCTAATTTATTTCCAAAGCAAACATTTTAAATATAAAATCGTTTCAGCAGCGATCAGCCAACAAGGTCTCAGCATATGTTGGAAAAGCAATTCAGGTGGCTTCTCAAAAAGATGCTTGGGAGAATGCCAAGGGAGTGTAAAAGAACACCAAGGCAAAGGGGGGCTACTTTAAAAAATCAAAAATATAAATAAACATTTTTGGAAATAAAGTCGTTCACTTGAGGTCTGTGGGCCAATACAGTGAAGTAGTATTTTTTGTGGGCCTGTCTGCTGATGTTGATTTAAAAAATGCAGAAATTAGGACTATCCTGCTCTACCTGTATTAGTATTACAAACAAATGTAACTTTTATTTTTGTAGAGTTACAAAAAGGAATACAGTATAGACATTATAGTGCAGTAGACCAGCTTCACTTAAATGTTGTGCTCCTCCGGAGGACAAAAACTGAGTTGAAGCGTTGGTTGATTTTTTTGAAAGCAGTTATCTGCTAATACCATCACTGCATAATTACATATGTATTGCTTTCAAGTCTTAATTGTATTATTGAACACCATAAAGACTCTCTTTTCTTTCTCTACGGGTCGACCTGAAGAGGATGGGTTCCCCTTTCAGTCTTGGTTCCTCCCGAGGTTTCTTCCTCCAGCTGAGGGAGATTTTCCTCACCTCTGCCACCTTTGTCTTACTCACTAGGGGCTCAGACCTGTATTCTGTAAAGCTGCTTTGTGACAACTTGGTTGTAAAAAGCACTATGTGAAAAAAAAAAAATGAATTGAATGTCTTTAATGTGATTCTGCATTGTGGAAAGCAGAAGTAGTAGAAGTAAGTGTCCAAACTTGACTGGAACTGCACAAGAACAAGAGCTAGTTTACTTCACACAGAGGGTTCTAGCTCTGGCAAGACAAATGAAAGTTCTTTATGACACACCATGTACTTCCCTCCGGATGGACTTACTGTGCAGGAGTCACTGTACAGGGACAAACAGTAACGAAGACTGACCCTGATGCTGACTTTTTTACTGTTTCCCTCAGTATCTTTTCTTGTGTGAGGTTTCCTGTGTAACTCTAGGAGTGATATTTAGTGAAACATCATCTTTCACTGTGTCGTGTTCAGAGGCTGCGACTGAGATCCTCACAGTGACCCCTAGTGCTGTACAGACACATTTCTACATTTGTTCATAACTCAGAGGGAGTTATGTAGGATCCTCTTTACAATTAGGATCCTATGTTTATTTCTCCCATGATTCAGATTCAAGGCGATATGCTATTGTAAGCTTGCAATAGCTTTAGGGGTCTGTGTATTTGATAATCCTAATTAAAAATCGCACAACACACTCAACACAAACTCACACAGCGAGTGTTTGAACTTCTTCCAGGTGCACTTTCGAAACCTTCATGCCAAAACGGCGCTGAGGAAATGTGAGAGGTCCTTTCTTGTAGTGTGTGGAGGTAGAGGGCTGTTAATTCCGTCTCTGGCCTCCCTCGGAACTTGATTGACTGGTTGTAGAAGCTTGCTGTAGATGTCTACTTCCTCCTGAAACCCAAACAGCGCAGTGAAAAGGCTTCACGTTTTGCCTGACATGCTGCATGTGAAACAGAGTTCACTTGGCTGGTTCGTGTAACGCCAGGTGCAAAAGTTGGCAGGGGCTGCTTTCATAGGCACTTATTCCTCTGTACTTTCTCTGCTTCCAGACTTTCTATCAATCTCCTGGGCCTTGTTTTTTGCTACGGCAGCAATTTCTTTATATGACTCTTTAAACGCGGGCCTCTGTTGTAAATTTGATTAGGGCATGTGAAAATGGCCTGAGCCTGTGTTTCTAATGAATATATTTATGATTCCATTGAACACATCAATTTAATTAGCTGGAGTCAGCTGGTAAAGTGAAGTTCAGGGGTTTGTACATTGTACAGGTCTCTCTCTCACTTCTAAAGAGGAGGAGGGAAAAAAGTGCCAGTTTGTTCATCTGACTCTGATGGTCTGACTCTTTCAGCGGAATTTTCAGTGGTCAGTGGGAAGAGCTGTGTTTAAGTCTTTATGTTCAAGAAACTAAAATGTTTGGATGAAATATTGAGATGTAATCGACTCAGATTCCGTTGATTAGTCAGCTGCGAGGCTAACACCGCTAACTGTCACTGGAAGCCGATGTTCATCTCAGACGTTTCTGTAAGTTCGAAACCAAAACTTCTCTCAAAC
Organism: Brachyalestes nurse; assembly: GCA_037974405.1. Lineage (NCBI taxonomy): Eukaryota > Metazoa > Chordata > Actinopteri > Characiformes > Alestidae > Brachyalestes > Brachyalestes nurse. Next base: position 31,308,002 of record JBBPCY010000001.1, on the reverse strand, counting down.
CGCTCAAACCACAGCCAGCTCTTGCTTAGGGTGGTGCAGACGTGTGGATGTGGTTTAGGATGCAGTATGACTGGGAGCTATAGAAATGAGCAAAACTTCAGCCCTCAGTCATTTCAGACAGCAGCAGGGCTGGGAAGGACTGATCTTAGATCAGATTCCTCCACATTTAATGGTTGCAGCCACTAAAAATAATTCTAAATGAGGGCTTTTCAACCTTTTGCAACCACAACATTTCTGAAGCCCATGATAAGATTGAAGCCCAGTTGCTAAAAATGTTAGTAAATATAGCTTGATAAATGATGTAGTAGGTGAAGAAACTGACACAATCACAAACAAATTTGGGCCATGATGTGATATTACCATGGTGTGCTATGCATAGAGGTCTCTGTGACCATCTTGGTGACTCTGACTTCTTTTCCATTTTCCACTGAGAAGAACAAGGCCATGTGTGGACTTTAAAAGCGATGTTATATATGATATATTTTATTACATTAATAATAATAATAAATAAACGTTGGTACTCAGCACTGTTGTATTGATATAATATCATGCTGAAAAATATTGCAATACTACACTATATATCGAAATTTTCTAGCACTTTTATAATCAAATTTCCCTCAACTGTATAATTGGCAGATGGTGGCTTAGTGGTTAGAGCGTTAGCCCTACAATCAGAAGGTTGGGGGTTTGAATCTAAACTGCTAGTGTCACCACTGAGGAACCCTTGAGCAAGGTACCGTCCCCACATGCTGCTCCCCCAGCACTACTCATTGGTGGCAGCCCCCTGCTTCACTTGGTGAATGAGTTAAATGCAGAGAAAGAATTTCACATTGTACACACTTTCTGGTGTGTTCACACGTGACTATGGGGGTTAATAAATTTAATTACTTGACTTAATACGCCAAAAAGTGTTTTGCATACCTAGCTAGGTGTCAAACAGATTTTACATTTGTATTTATGCCAGACCAATTTTTTTGGAAGTACTGTACCAGCATGACCCACTGGGAGCTCATGGCTAACAGATTTAAAAACGCTGTTCATGAAACAGTGTCTCCTTTCAGTGCATAGCATACTGTCAGACCAGTGTGTTTTGGAACATTCAACAATGAGCATTCTAACACATAACTGCTGACGTGACAATACAAATTAACGATGATATGATTACCGCTGATATGCTACCATCTTCACAACTTCACATATTTTTTTCACACCTGACAGTCGATGCATATCTAAATCAGACCAAAATTGGGCTGCGTCTGAACAGTTTACTGATGGAGTGAGCACCATGCAGGGCACTCAAGAGCACAACACACACAATGAAGAAACACAGACTCGCCGTTTGACAAGCTGTAATAACAAATCTTTACAACAAACGATCATTTAGTCAAACGAGTAAAAGTCAAATGAGTGAGACCAGCATCAAGACGGACCTCATCTCACGGAGTCATTAAACTGCTCTGTGGTCAGATGGAGAGCCCGGAGTGATTCACGAAACAATTCACAAAACAAAATAATGGATCGTCAAACTTTAATGTGGAACACCAACACACAAGCAGAAAAACTCCCTCAGCAATGCGTAGAACTGTTTAAAAAAATCTTCCTTGCCAAAGGGTTAAATATTCAGCCCTGTGGTGTTCTGTGCATCTTTATTGCGGGCCCAGTGTACTAAGCATTTTGTCAGTTTCAGGGGCAAATCAGGAAGCCTAAACACGCAGTGTATGGTCTGTATATTTGGTCTGTGGTAAATACGCTTCTCTCCTTCATGCATATGCACCTGAGGGAGGCCTGCTGAAGGTGTGGGTGGAGATACTACACTGATTACATAATTGAGCAACTTGAGGTAGCTGGATTTGCGTCGACTTTCCTCCGTCTTTTAAAAGCGGCGTAAACATGAGTGTCTCAGAGGACGTGTTGATGAGAGACTTCTTTTGACAATAGCAGCAGCCATAGTGGTTAGATGGAGGCAGCGACCTTGAGAATGTGCAGAAAGAATGTTTGCCATTAATAATACTGAGCCTCCTAGAATCAGACATACATGTTTGAGAAGAATTGGTGCAGAATGCCCTGATGTGGCCACAATTTGCATCCACAGTCTGTGTTGTGTTTCACAAACTGTGCTTTCTTACCCAAAGCTGAATTTCACCCGGTAGACTGATTAGGTGGGAAAGAACCTAATTTATCAAGATCGTCACTGAACTTCCATTTTTTGTTTAGTCTCCGGCTTGTTGACTACTTGTATTATTTCACTGGACCCTTTAAACCCTGAGCCTCAGAGTTGGTGGGCAGGACTGTGCACAGTTTATGTGATAAACTCCAGTCTAAATCGAAGCTGTAAACTCATATTACAAATGGTCATGTAAAATAATGTCAGAAAAATCTTAGCTATCACATAACATAGCTAAACTTTGAGCATCATGCTTTAAAGAGAGATACTCAGACGAGGACATGAGTAAGGAGCAGCAAGACTGTGTCTCAGATAGCTCCCTACACAGTGCACTATGTAGGAATTAAAATACAGACTCTTACACCTGAATAGTATATAATATTTCCAACAAAGAGCCATTGGAGATTTACCCATGTGTGCAGAATTCAATAATGGACAAATTGTGCACTATATGGGTGTAGAAACTCAAATCTTATATGTTACATAGTGCCCTATAGAGGAAATTTATTGAAAGTACACCCAGACAAATGTAATATTAACATCTTGGTTGTTTAAGGAGAGAAAACGATATTGGAGTGATGTTGGTATCGACAGATGTACAAGGTGGTGGTATTAGTATCAGTATCAGACATGAAAAAATGGTATCATGCCATCCCTTGTTCTTAACAACATTGGCAAGCCTGCATAACTCTAATAAAGAGTTGGGTGTGGTTTACAGAAAGAATATGGGTGACTATTGACTTCTAATGATTGTTAGCAGCATTAACTTCACAGCTCCAGTGTTAGACCACAGAAGCAAAATTTAGGAGATCTCATCTTATTGACCATATCTTTGGTAAAACAATTGGTGAATTTGGGTAATTTGGTCAAACTGGGTAATTAAGTTTATTTCCAAATCATTCCTTTAACAACCTGTTTGTATTATTGTTTGTACTATGTACGGGTTGATACATTTGTCATGAATAAAATCTTGACTCTGTTGGGTCTGTATTTTTAAGTGATTCCTACCCTGGAGGACAAACATAATCCAGTTAGAGAAATCCAGCGCTTGGTTTCACTACAGCAGAATACTGGACCAAATAAAGGAACTTTGAGTTGCAAAACCATCCAGACGTTTTTGTTTATACATTCTGTTTGCCTGGTTACCTTTTTTTATTACCTTTAGTTGACTGTGTGATTTTGCGGATTCTGCTTTCCACCTAAGAGCATGATGGGTGGTCTTGGTTAATGATGATCCAGATATATTTAGCTTGAAGATTTTTTTAGTCAGAGAAGAAACGCTAAGGGGCAGCTCTAATCCTCGGAACAGAATTTAATGTAATAGAAGTCTATTCATCCCCATGGCCTGTGGTCTGTCTGGTTAGGAGCGCTGTGCCAGGCTCAGACTCAGACAGGGCGCTGCAGCACCCTGAACCCAGACGCATGCGCCTCCGGAGCGCTTGCAGGATATTTGGAGTCTAAATGGTTTGGGTGGTGGAAGCATGGCTGTCACCTCTTGTCCAGGTGCTTGCACTGACATATATCAGAGGTTGTCGACTGCCCAAGTCAATTAGTCTCTTACATAGAGAAGGGAGGATAAATTAGCGGCGTGTTTTGTTTGAATATGTACTCTCTGTATAGTTTTTCCAAGAGGAGCGAGGATGTTTGCAGTACGCAGTCTCATCTTTCTTTGGAGTAAGTGGTTGCTGAAGTATGTTATAGTTTCTACATAGTTACTGAAGTATGTTTGGGTCTGTTCTTCTCTTCATGGTTTAAAATAAAATCCCGAAACTCGAAAGTGAGAACTGTGAGCTACAGCAGAGCCGCCCAGGTGCTGAATAGAATAAAATTAAAACCAGGACAAAAGCAATCGGATCTCTACTCTCTTAAAAATAATAGTGACAAGAGACATGTTTTATTCTGAATGTTCTTCAAAGAATAATATTTGTAAATGAGATGTTAATGTGAAAAAAAACCCACATATTGTAAAGGTTTAATACTGATTAAAATTCATTTCTTAAAATCAAATATCCAAGCCAGAAGCTATTTTAGAAGTTTAATTTTAAGTGTGGAACTTCGTATAAAGTAAATTCCCCTTAACAAATTTACTTTGTGATAGATGTCGAAGTTTGTTTTGTAACTGGAAAAATATAGAAATTTACAAATTAGAAATTGGGTTGTGCAACTTGGTCTTTTCTTATAATGATACTGATGCTGAAAGCTTGGATATGTGCTGAAACTGGTACCGCTCTTCAAAATCTAGATTTAAAATGAGCTGTTTTAAATTATTTTAAACTTAATCTGAAGGTATTCATGCTGAAATAAGCTAGTGAATGAAGGCCAGATTTGTTTATATATTGAATTAAATTAATTCTGTGGGATCCAATCTAGCGTTTTCTGCTGATATCAACACAAAACCAGTGCTTTGTATCTCTTGTACAATCCATCAAAATGTTACAAAGGACCTGAACAAACTAAACTTATTCACTAAGGATTCTGTCCACATTTGCATATCACATAACTTAACTGTATTCGAATGATGTTCTTAGTCAGAGTCTTTCTTCTGATTAAGTTGGTTTAGTTTCAGATTTCAGATGAGTGTCCTGCGCACTGTGTGTCAGACGGATGGTCCAGTGAGGGCTGTTGTCTTGTCCACTGCTGTGTCTGTGTGTTAAAGTGCTGTAGTGTAGGTCCTGTACTCCACTCATGCTCACTCAATGTGGTGAAAATGGGAAACACTTGTTTTATTTATCTGTCGGCCCACTCTCAGGGACTCTCAGTTTCGCAAAACATTGATAATGTCTCCATCCAAACAACGTCTTTAAACCGCAAAGAATAAGCAAAACATTTCGTTTCTGCAAACGCTCTCGGAATTCCTGTCCCCCTGATAATGGGGCTGCTTTGATATTTTCTACCTTAATTGTTTATGACAGTGTTTTGGCGCCTTTTTGTTATGATGTCAAACAAGACATTCAGTAGCTGAAGAGTTAGCATGACACGGCCACAGCTGTTACGATAACCTCCCAAATCACCATAGAGCCCATAAGCCTAGTTCAATAGCGTGTAAGCGTAGAGAAAAGGGTCGCCGATAACATAGCCCAGACCGTGTCATGTAAAACAGAGGGTAATTAGGTTTATGCAGAAAATGTAATGATGTTTTGAGTCGTCAGGGTTGATTTTCGAGGGATTTGATTTCCAAGAGAACAGGGTTTTGCAGTTAAGTAATCTGTCTGGTAGGTGAGTTCCGAAAACATGAAGTCTTTGTTTTCAGCCCTTTTTCAAAGGAAGCGGTGTAATAGATCCTTACAAGGACGCTGTGACTGGAATACTCCCCTGTCTTCCTGTTACCTTCTCCAGTGTAATCAAATAATGGATTTCATTTCAAAACGCAGCAGTAGCAGCGCAGAGGAAATTATGTTCAGCAGGCTTGTTTATTTGACTTCTGCCATTCTGCCGCATGAAAGCGACTCCTTTTTCTCCTCCACTGTAACGTGACATGAACCAGCCCGCCGAGGCCAGTGTCACTCGAAAATGTGTTGTAATTAAAAATGAGCCCTATAATTACAGCCCGGAGTTAGACGGTCTTCCCAAAGCTCGAGATATACTTCCACCCAGGCATTGATGTCACAGCCTTGATCTTCTAGAGAGGTGACCTTTGAGCGTAGCACAGTGACTTTGAACTGATTTTGTCAACACTTCAGTCAATGTCACTTTTAGGGCCTTATAATCAAGTTATTTTCTGGTTATCCTCACATCTGTCCATACATTAGAAGTCCTTTCGACAGTTTCCTATAGAATCACTTGGAACCAACATGAGTCAGATAACATAAAGCTTTTTGCTTCAGTTTTTCTTCCATACAAATGAAATACAATACCAGGGAGGGTCTCTGAGCTAGCGAGAATTTTTGTCTGGATTAGAAGTAGGTTAGGGTTGAGGGGTAGGTGAAACATGATATTGATTAATGTTGTCTTCCCCACCGACTGGTGCATCCCTAAAAATCAGAAGATTCTTTTGAGGCTAAGAAAAATCCCTACACTTCAGTCGAATATTAGAGGAAAACAACAATTCTGTCTTTCAAAACAGATGAGTTGAATGAAGTTGATATTATGACCAGAATTTGATTTCAGGTCTTTTGTTTCTGTCTGTTTTCCGTCAGGGATATGAAAAATGTACTTTTATATACACTATTATATCCATTCTAAAATATAAAAAGGAATATGTTGTGTTTTCAATATGTTTTGTATGGGTTGTTAAAATGAGTGGAAATACTTTGCAGAGGCCAGGGGTTAAGATGACCATATCGGTGAACTGTGTTTTGTCCCTCTCTTCCTGTCTTCACTCTGCTTTGGAACCGTTCCTATTTCAAAAGCTAAAACCACAGTATCAAATTGGAGAAAAACACTCTGGGCCTTATGAATGCCTGTGTAGTGTGATAGCTGAGGCATCCCAGAAATGGTAAAACAGTCCTTCGCTGCTTGAGTAAACTGTCAACAGTGCCGGCTTCTGAGCTGCTGGAAATAGACCACAGAGATCGCACTGTTCACTGAGTCTGAGAGCCATCCCGAACGGAATAACTCCGCTAACATCATTCAGCCTCGCAGCTCAGGAGACTGCTTTCATCCGAGTGTAAAATTAGAGCAATTACTAAAATGAATCTGTTATGTTACAAAATCTGTTTGATGAGCCAGAGACTTCAAATGACAAGGAAAATAATTCTGGCTTTAAAACAACAGCGGACGAGGAAGAATGGGATCTGTCTTTTTCCCTGAAGTTGAAGTTCAGTGATACTCATTGGAGAATCTCAGCTACTCTACCTTTGCATTCATGTTTCTATGTATATAGCTGTTAAAACAAAAACTACCAGCTCTAACACGAAGACTCTATACAAGAACAAAAAAAACTTTACTTGGTATGTAATATTATTACGTAATAGTAATAATAAAGGTTCCATGTCCTATTATTTTGACATTTTTAAATCAGTTTTTAAGATTTGTGTGGTTTTATGTACATAAGGCTCAAAATAATTCATTTTCAGGGCCCATTTCCAGTCTCTCTATATCCCCTTTTATTGCACAAGTGTTTTTTGTTATTGTGCTTTTAAAAGCACATTGAAACACGCTTTATAACTTCAGGGTGAAGGGGTGGAGCATGTATGGAAATGTGTTGATCTTTGTGACATCACAAAGTTATAAATAGGCTGTTTCATATATTTTTATAAATGGGCATTCTGGTTTCTATGTAATGGCCTGATGAATACATCTGAAAAGAAAACAAAAAATTACAGGGTTTCTTTTGAATCATCGCTTTCATCTAAGAAGGCGTAATAAACTTGTTTTCCTTTTTTCCCCCCTCACGATATTCAGATGTTATGAGGTCCTTAGTACCGAATACTTGGGGTTAAAGCGCCACAATCCTTTGTAAATAATAATTAAGCAAGCAAATAACTCCTGATTCAGAGACATGCAGCTGTTTGGGCTTGTAGGGTGAAGGATGAGAGGCACACTTAAAGCCATTTTTGTCTTCTAGAAACTATTTCCCTGTTAAATGGTGAGACAGATATGGCAGCCAGTCTGTCAACATTGGTCCGATGCCAGGCCAGAAAGAACTAAATGAAGACTCCGGGCTCGTTTAATTCAATGCTCCCCCTGTGAGTGTGTGTGTGGGGCCTATTTGTGCTCTGAACTCAACACACAGATCTACATCTGCAAGCAAACAGATTTTATGACCGTCAAATGTTTACAGTCCTCCAAGAAATACTCCCATGTATTTCTAGATTCAGGTGCTGCCAAGGCATATTGAATGTTTACATTTTAATTAATAACATTCATCTTATTTTTCTTTTGGAATAATTGCAGTCAGTTCCAGGGATATAAATGACATTACCCAACCCCAATTGAAAGTGATATGCGAGGGATTTTCAGTAGCTTCATTGCTTTCTTGAGGGGATAAATATTTCTTCATCACAGACTGATATCAGACATTGCGGTCTGTGTTTTTGGCTCAGTGAGTTCTCATTCTTAGCCGAATTGCGTTTTGACTTCTTTGGGTTGCTTTTTTGTTTTACTTTTTTGTACTTTATACGAATAACGGAGCATCGGAGAATGATCTGGGTACAGAGTACCGATAGGGCATTTTGAGTCATTTTTTTGTTAAGTAATCAAGTAATTGATTAAAAATGAGCACTGTGATTATGTGTCTGATTCATTAGGGATGCATGATAACATCAGAAACACATGATTCTAACAGATAATTGTTGAACAATTAGCAGCTATCGACAGATGTTTGGATTTGGTGGATATTTCAAACTGGTATTTGTGGTCATTGTTGTACTTCTGAAGAGCATAATATATTGGTCACTCTCTATCATAGCAGGCAGTTTTTGTACTTACTGAACAGAACAACCTGCTAGACTCCCCCCTGGCGATGGGAAATGTAACCTAGTGATCTTGCCACCCTGTGAATTCAGATATAACTCCAAAAGCCAGGTCAGATTCATATCTCCCAGTGCAAAATCAATTCGGGAATTCCAAATAGTATTTGACTACTATGTGCATTTCAAGCAAAAATGCTGTTCATAGAGAACTTTTTGTTGAGTTGATCCTCATGATCCCCATTTTGCGCAGTAACGTCTAACCTCAAATTAGCAACACGTTTTACGGATTAATTCTTCTTCTTCTTCTTTTGTTGGTGGTTGGGAAACCGCTTTTAGGTGTATTACAGTCACTTTTTGGTAGTAGTAAGGCATTACCAGCAATAGTGACGGTGGTAAAATCATAATATATTATACTATACATGTATATATGTACGTGTATACACACATAAAGTGAAAGCAATACATAAACTATTTGATTTTTCTTTTTTTCAATTAATGGCTATTAGAAAATTCAAAATCATGACCCATCCCCATTTACTAGTTCAACAAGGTGATACCAAGAACAGAGTTAGTCAGTTCCTTGTTCCTGCATTGCTACCCGTTGCTTTATGGTAATATTTGTTGTCCTTTCATTAATGCAGTATTGCTTAGGAACTGAATGGCCTTTCCCCTTTATACATTCTGCCATCACGGCCAGAAGAAAGTCATGCTCTGCGGCCAAATCAGAATAAATAACCAAATAACCACATTTGTCTTTTTTCCAGTTGTATGTTTGTCCTTTAAATCTAAATCACGCCTCAGATAACTACCTGTTCTAATAAGGTCCTGCAAAATGCTGCTGGTATAAAACAGGTTTAAATGAGTGGTTTAACTTAACCCAGTGTCATATTTGCTGCTGTAAGGTTGGGGTTAAAAATGTCAGTAATTTGACACTGCTGTTGCTCCATAACGTCCCTTAATTCCAGAGAGTTCTTTCAATTCACTGATTTACATGTGGATAGCTATCATTTTCAGTGGAAAGTGACAGTGATAGATGAGGTGTTTCTGCTCTTTTTGGCAGCGGAATGAAACGGCTGCGTCTAAGGGATGGGGCATTCTTCATTCACTCTTTCTGTATGCCTTTCCTTGAGCTCGTAAAGATTGTTTCCATATGATTGCAACATCCCTGTGTACTTTTTATAGCCATAACCCAATAAAGAAGATGAATAAGGGCATTATACTCAATAAGGTCCATGCCGTAGACCTTGACATGTATTAATGACTTAATTGGCAGACTTCACCCACATGAGGAGGGCTTGAGCTCAGATGTTTGTATAGCATCTCGTTCCTCTATTGTTGGCTTGGTGATATTCATAGAATTTATAGATTTTGGAAGACTGTCCTAAGGTCAGAACATTTCTGCAGCCCTTCGAAGTTGCAGTGATTCCCGACAATGGAAGAAACTGCCAGCTTCAATCTGTTATTTATTTTGTGGGAAGAAAAGCCATCCTTTACAATTTTGTTTTTGTCATTGATTGACATCAAAACAAAAATCTAAAATACACCCTGAAACTTGTCAATAGAGAATGTAATGAAGTATACTGTTTTTATATTTATGTATCAAGTATATTATTTTCAACGCCACATTAAGCATGATCTGTGTGCTCAGTAGGGTAAGAGCTCCCAGAGTGGACAGAATTTAATTAGATATATTATTTGTTATATTTATATATCAAGTATATTATTTTTAAAGCTCAGAGTGGACATTTTGTAAGGTGGCATTGCCCAGTTGACACTTCTGTTTGCAGTAACCCTCCTCTTTCCTTGTTTATCCCAAAAGCAAGGACAGTCATGCCATCATATTTGAGCGCTGAGAAAGCCAAACAAGTGTTACCCCTACCAAAAGTGGCCAAAGTTTATGAAGACTCATGTGACTATGAAAGTGCTAGTCTCAAAATATGTGGTTTCTTATCAATTCTCTCAAGGTTTTTAAACAGCAGATGCTGTGACTCATTCACTCAACATGCACTGACTGGCAGAAAGTAGAACAAACATCTTAAGCTTGATCTTGTTGACTGCTGACTGGTGTTAAAGCTTTTTCAGAAGCTGAGTTTTTGTTTTTCTCTCTCCTTCTCCTTCTTTCCAGCTCCACCAGGCAGCTGAGGTGGCCCTCGTCCGAGGAGCCAGGGTCATCTCCCCAGAGGATATAATCTTCCTCATGAGGAAAGACAAGGTAAAGGAGTGCATGGACATACCCCACAGAGTATATTATCAAACAAACCTGATTGTTCTGGCTAATTCATGGCCTCTCAACCATTGATAGTTGATTAATACAACTGGGTAAGATACTTGCCTCTGGACCAAAAGGTCATGGGTTGGAATCCTACCTTCTGCATACCACTACTGGGTTCCTGAGCAAGACCCTTAACCCCAAATTGCTCCAGGAAGACTGTCCCCTGTAGTTAGGGAATGGAAGTCGCTTTGGATAAAGCATCTGCTAAATGTCGTAAATTGAAATGTAAATGTGCAGTACCTTGGAATCACTTGTAAACCATTAAGTCAGCCTTGTTTTTCATATTTCAAAAGGCAAGCTATTCCTTTTGAATGGGGGTCTTCATTTCCATTTTGTTTCACTTTTTGTCATGGCAGCTAACATGAAGGCTTGGTGTGCCACCATGGAGAATTGTCACCAGCGGAAACACTGAAATTTTAATATTTAACAGCTATTCACTGTTACTTTGAGTATGTTTTAAAATGCATAGCTTCATGTCCATTAAGGTGGCTTGCTTAGTATGAAGAGTTTTGCCCGAATACTGATTGGATGTTTATCTTTTTTAATCTATTGTTAATGAACACTCTCAAGCAGAGATGGGGACTCTTCACACTTAAGTCGCACAAACAAAGACTTGTGACTTGACTTTAGACTTGCCCTCAACGACTTGAGACTCAGACTTGGGTGTTGTGACTCGTGAGTCATAACTCGCAAACAATGTTCGTTTCATGGAATTATTTATTTATATCTTACACTCTTTCCAACAAGCCCTTGTTTGCTGCAGTAACCCCCGAAAACTATTCACCTCGCCCCAGTGTCCCATTACTTTTGTCTGAGGTGAACCATTTTTAGCTAATAATGGTTTTTGAGGCGGTGTTGGAAAGGTGTCATCGAGCCCTATCTAACTGTGAAGTATCACATTTAGAGTGCAAGATATATTTTTCATATTTAACATTTAGATTTAATATCATTTAAGGCAAATCCTCCATGTTGGTGAGGGAATATCAC
>JBBPCY010000001.1:31280502-31292003 GCA_037974405.1 Brachyalestes nurse | reverse complement strand
TTATTTGGATTTTTACAACATTATTGTTGAAATACACAGTCCTGAAAAAGGGACGTTTCTTTTTTTGCTGAGTATAGATGTTAAATGTGTGTATATATGTGTTTTTTCATGTAATGTCTTTAATGAAAATAATTTTCATTATTTTAAAAAATAGCATTTTTAAATACCTTTTGATATCTAGGTTAAGCCATTTTGTCACATTGTTAAATAAACCAACAAAAATTCATAAGACATTCCAAACTTTTGAACAGTAGTGTAGGTCCACTCCTAGCTCCTGTGTCTAAGGGAAAATACAGGGGTTGTTTCTTGTAGAGAGAGAGAGCAAGAGGGAGAGAGTGAGTGCAAAAGGGAGAGAGAGTACTGTAGGGTATCTGTATGATTAGGACCCAGGGTTTCTCATTGGGGAATAGGATCTTGCTTAAACAAGGTGTTTAAACATGTTAAATGCACTCTCTGACCACAGAAACACTTGATAGTCTGTCTAAACCAAAAAGGTGGTTAAAGTATTCAGGTTCCAATGAAGACAAGCGGCCAGACCTCAAAGCCCCGCCACCGAGGTCCTTCTCTGTTTCTTTTTGTCCTCGGCCACTAATAGACTTAGCATTTAACAGATTTTCCAGCGAGAATCTGGAGCCATCTACTTTCCATTGCGCAGAACCAGACATGCAAATGAGCCACTAAGTGAAACTGAGGAAGAAAAAGAAGAAGAAAAAGTTTAGCCTTGACCTGTCCACTGTTATTATGATGTCAGTGGGAGCTTTTTCAGATCTAACCTAACGATAAAAAGACCGTAGAGCAAATGTTAACAATCCAAATGCAGGGCTTATGCAGCATGAGCTTGGACTGCTGCAGTGATCTCGAGGCACATATGCCAAGCCCTCAACCTCTCGCCTTCCCCAGCTCTCGCTTGGCTCAGCACTATTCTAAAGGAAAAAGTAAGGGAGCGTTCTATAACATCCGTTTGTCCTCGCTCTGCCAATTGAAATAAAGGCCCATGGCTGAAAGATGTAATTAACGGACTGAAGCAGGAACCATGGACATGTTCTAAAAAGAAAAAAAAAAAGCAGGGTGCGGGTGGGGGGTATCTCCACAAGACTTTATATGTCCCGTTTCAATTAAAACCAAGCCCGAGTCATTCTGGACGTGGCCCAGAAAGCCTGCGGTTTCCCCCAAACTTTGTTCCTACTGAGTATTTTAATGGGTGTGTTTTAGCTATCAGGATGATCTTTTGGGGATAAGGAACCGTATCCTTCTGGGCCTCCCACTTTGCTCTGCTCCTGAAGCCCTGTGGAGCAGTTTTATGGCTTACCCACAGTGCACTGAGCCGCTTTATCTGGTGGCCCCTTTGCACAGCGTCAGCTCTGTGCGAAATCCCTGATGACTTTGACTCACCTTCATATCCATATTAAAAACATCCAAAACAAAATGCTTTTCTTGGCCTCCAAAGAGAAGACAACTGGAATGTATTTGCTCTGCATCTATTAGTAATATGTCTTAAAAATCTTAGTGTAGCTCTCTACATTTCTGCAGTATATTTTTTGAATATAGTTTTTATTTGCTGTAAATGACCCTTTTTCAAAGCCTTCTGCTGTATCCTCCATTTGCTCTCCAAAAAGGTTTCTCAGTGATGTAAATATATTACAACACTTGTGTAAATACCATGGACATTATTTCACGGGATTTCCAAACCCACAACTTATGGGTCAAACGTTTGGTGGATGTCCAGTCCTCTAAAAGCACATGTGTTCTGCCAGCTCTGCCATGCATCAGGTCAGACAGGGTTATAATTTAGCTGCTCGCTCAAACTCCTGATCGGACTGCGATGGCCTCTCTTTTGTCAGTGGTGTGTGGATTGTATTTCCTTGGGCAGACCATCAATCTTCTCAAGGACCCTCTAAGATCTCTTGACAATCTGTTATTTTCTTGGCCACGTTCAGATGGGAATGCTTAAAAGTCTCTTTGTCATGTTGTGTGGGATCTGCATTGTTTTGGCCTTAATGCCATGATGACAGCAGTCTCCACGGAGTTCTATTCCGGGACTCCGGGGAAACGTATTTTTCACATTCCACAAGAAGTTTTGAACACTTGAAGACCTACGTGAACTTTCTCACTTGCATGTGTTTGAACAAGCTTATTAGAATGTGCTTTTAACTTTCTCTGTAATTGCCCAAGTTTTATATGTTGTTTCTGTTTTCTCAGAGAACAAAGAGCAATGCAGTTCACAATTCATTTGCTTCTTAATTATGGCAGTTTAAAAAGCCAGTTGTTTGAGCGAGCTTAAAAGCATTTCTTTGGAATTTACCCAGAATTTACATGTTTATTTTCTTTGTTAAATTACCTAGCCTCATAAAGAAAGGAGGGGGAAAAAAACATTTTGTCACTGTGATGTTAAGCCATAATGAGTTTAGAGAGTTGATTCCTTCCTTCCCGTGCTGTTTAGATTAACTGTGGTGCTTTATGATATTACTCTGTGGTCTCCTCTGAGCTGTAAGTAGCATCAGGTGCCTTATTGAATTCTCTTCACTCTAAGATTGTTTTGGTAAGGCCCATTAAAATCAGCCCAAGTGACTAACACTAGCATCATCCTTAATGCTACAGCTGTGCTTGAGTAATTGTCAAGCACCCATATAGGTGTTTGATACTGATGTGTGCAGCTTGAATATGTAGTCTGAAAAGCTTTCATATACTTACTTTTCACATACTTACTTATTGCTGCTTGTCCACCACATGCTGGTCCCTTACACAAAAAGAGGGGTTTGAAATTCTTCTTTCTTTTTCTTTCTTTTTTTAATTACACTTTGACTTCTGCTTGATGTCCAAAATGTATTTTGGGTCTCAGCCTATGGAAGTCTCAAGGCTACCAATAGTACAAATTGAGATTCTCTTTATCCAGACCACACTGGCATGAAATGAAAGCGCAGGCTAGCCAAATCAAATATTTGTCAATGTCCAATCATATAGCAGCGCCTCAGTTGTGGGTATGATCTGGCTATTAGCAGGTGGGTCAAAGTTTTGATTTAATCAACGGCTAAACATAGTATTCAAATGTCGAATCCCCCTGCTGCGCTTTTCAGTCAATAAGCCACAGTCATAACATTTCTCCTGTCTCTGGCTGACTGCTTGACAAGAGTTATTTAAGTTCAGTGGCTCCAGTCTTGTATCACTCTCAGCCCAATTTGGAGCTGAACGCAGACACCAAGGCTGCTGCGAATTCCCCCTCTGCACTGCAAACGAGCCCTCCGCTCGCCTCTTAACGACACTAATAGAAATCACAGTTCCAGCGCTGTGTGGCGGGCAGGGCGAGCGCCGGCGCTCAGCATCATTAATATGTATTTTCAAAGATGGAATTTCCAACGACTGCCAGCTAACTAAATAAAAAGGCTCCGGTTGGTTTGGGTGGGCTGAAAGTGATCTCGGCCGCCTTGCTTCAGGACGCCGTGTCCTGACCTGGGATGTCAGCGAGTCCTGAGACTTCGATGCCTCCCTCAAACCAGCCTAGAGACCCTGCTCTCTAAGGACCTAGAAAAAAAACTAGCACACATAAGTTGGAAGGGGGGAGCTATAAACCATATAAGACCTTTTTTACAGAGTACACCCTGCTAGAAAGCTCAAATTGACTGTTTTGTGAATGGATGAAATTGGTCCAGGATGAGGAAATGTCTAATTACAGGTTCTGACCTGCAACTTAACACGTTCTGCTGTAAAGCTGAAGTAAAACCTGTTTGGTTGCTATTAAGAGGGTTCATTGCAGCTCTGTGCTCTCTTAAAGTCGATGTAGACAGTAGGCCTCTTGTCATGGTGCTCCGTTTTGCCACGCGGCTAAACTACTAAATAGCGACTCTCCGGTGTTGTATTTTAGGGAGTTTGATAGGACACTTAAAGCATTGCCTCAGTGCAAGACCTCATGCTTCCTCAAAACCACAGCATCCCATCTGAGTCCTCCAGATACCACAGCAGGTTGCTGGAAGTCGTTATTATAGGACTAACAGAGATGCTCTGAAAAGGTCTATTGTGCCATCTGAGCACGCTCTATTGGCTGCACAGACGTAAACCACGTTGTTCATCTTTATGTCAGGCAGTTAAGCACTGTTGACGTCCATGATGACTGCTTCTACCAGGTGATCAGACTGGAGTACTATGATATTATGTGTAGATAACTCTTTGCCATTGGAGGATTATGTGTCTAAACATGACAAGGAGCGGTGTGTTCATCTTATGTGTGAGCTCAGCACTGTTGACTGTGCTTTTACTGCCTTGTAAAATAAAAAAGGTCTCACTTTCAGTGTTGTCACTGAATGTAAGATGCTATTGAGATGGGTTCATCATTTAGGACGCTCTTTAATCTTGTCTGTTCAATGCCCTCAGTGCAAATTCCACCATGACTGGTAGTGAAGATTCTCGGCAGTAGACACACGTGCACATTTTTTGATCGCTCCAGGTGCGGAGCAGTTTGTTTGGTTTTACAACATGACATTATGCAATTAGCCACAGGTCACTCTCCTGTTTACTGCAGCTGTAGAACGTGTTCAGCGATGATGTTCTGCAATGTGCTGTGTAATGATGTTACACGTCAGTGAATCTGCAAACTAACAGAACATAACTCAGCTTGATAGAACAATACTGGAAACATAACCCATCATTTAAGTGTTGCGCCATATATCAGTAAAATAAGTATGTGGCATTCCCCATCTTTTCTTTATTTCTCTGCAGAGGCTTGAAAAACAGACGAGGAACATGGACTCAGCACAGTATAGTGATTTCTGTGAAAGTCGACAGCTCAGCTTTTGTAAGTATTCCAACACTGTATTTTATCCTTGTCTTAACTCTTATCTCCCAGTTATATCCTAACACTGTTCACACATACCACAGGTTGTTAGTAGGGGTGAGCAGTGTAGGCAGTAAGTGGGTTTTCACAAATCACATCACAGCCGACATGAATTTCATGAACTTATTTACGATAACATACAACCTCAAGTGTCCTGTTGCAGTTCTGCAAAATAAAGAAAAATGAAAGCCCAGAAACCCCAAACATTGTATCAGATGTGCTTTAATGCCAATTATTTCTGATGAAAAAAATAGTACAGAGCAAAAAAATATCTCAAAAAAAATTGTAATCCCAGTCTCTCACAATATCAAGTTCAGCTCAACTCTTCAGTACCTCCAAGATTAACCTCAATGTTGTTTTGGTTCCAGCCAGTCTGTAAAGTATGTCACAGCCTATTTTGTTTGCCGAACTGAACTCTATTTATTTCTAGCTGACATCCGTTTATTTTGTTATTGTTAAAAGCTTGCTTAGGTGGCAGGTTCAGAATCTGATGTAGGCCTGCTGTCACACTCTTTCACAGTCTCACCAAAAGATCTGCAGATGAACTATCATCTCACGTAATATATTCTTTTTTCTGCTAAAGTACAAAATTAGTGAGTTGTAGTGATATTTACAGCATAAACTAAATCTTTACATAGCAGCTGGTGCTCAGTGGAAAGAACAGTTAGAACATGCGCATATAATGATTCCCAACCAGTCAGATTGTGTTATTAGAATGAACTACTCTGTAAATTATGTTTACTGTAATTGTGAGAAACTGTGTTTCATTATGTCTCAGTATGCTCTAAACATATGGATATTGACAGTAGTGACTAAGTAAGTGTATGTTTCATTGCCAAATGCATAATGACATCCAGTGATTTAGGGCATTTCAGGAAGTGAAACACTGAATAAAAAACACTGCATTTATCAAGTTTGATTGTATTCTTAAATGTTAAACCGCTTGTTCATTCTGAGCAGTTCCTACATATCAAGCCCTGCAAAACCCTGTTGTGGTGTATATCATGTACCTGTGATCATAAAGTTTGATTTGTGCTTTATTCTTCATCTGTAGTATCTGTAGCATTATTTTTTTAATATATATTTTGTTTGATATCTAATATAAGGGGCACTTAGATGCATTTAAGTGTTAAGGAGCCATGATTCCTCAATGCATTTGTAACTATTTGTGCTAAATGGGCAGTTGCCTATTGGGCAGTGAGGTTTAAATGGACAGTCTATTGGTCATAGAAGCAGTGCTATTAAAGCCATGTTTTTAAGTAACTGCAGTGGACTGCAGTTAAATTCTTTTGAGTGTGTGTGGTGTTCAGAGTGGGCTGCGTGTTCGGGGCTCTCCGAGGTTTAAGAGCATGGCTGTGGGATGTGAACACACTGCCACTGGTTTGTGAAGGCCACATTCCAACACTAATAACATGTTGACTGGCTGCAGACTTCACCAATAACCAATCTCTCCACACTGACGCTGGCCTGCGTAACCCCGCACTCCTCCCCTCAAAACCAGCGCAGCGTCTGGCCTAAGTCTAGCTCCATAGTCTAGGTGTGAACCAAGAAAACTTAATGTTTTCTTGGAAAGTAAACATGTACCAAATCCACCCCAAGTAACTCACAAGTTAAGTTAATACACTTTTCTTAATGTTGTTGGTTCACTTTAATGTGGATCGTTGTTAATATTTACTTCTTTACTCATTACTAAGTAATGTGTGTTTGTGTGCACATTTGTAAGTAGCTCAAAAAATAGCAGCAAATAAATGCAGAAATGAAATCTAAAAATCAAAATCCAGATTTTTCTGAAATCTAATAAAAATGTATATCACCTATAAAACAATATTCCTTCTAGAAGAGAAGATCCTGTGAAATGAAAGCACTCAAACAAGATTTCAGCTTGTACCATAACCATATAATAATATGTGCTCTAGCTATAGCTTTTTGTGTTCTAAGGACTTAGATTAAACCTAGATTAAACGGTACGAGCAGTGTATCGTATGATTTTGTAGTCATATTTATTTCTTTCAGTAATGCATTGTTGAAAATATGTCTTATTGCAGTTCTTAAAATATTCTTTTTTATGTATTGTAAAAGTTTCTTATTATTCTTATTTTGGTAGTGAAAAGACCTGTTTGCAGTAAAAAGAATGAGTGGGTCGTTTTTTGGTTGGGTGGGGTTTCTCCCCACATAGAATTTCACTTACTGACTAGGTTTCTTCTTACCAAACAGTTCTTCTCTGAGTCATGTAAGATCATTTCACTTGGAGGCAAACTGTGACTGTCAGTTCTGTCAAGTCAGCTTACAGACACCCTATTGCACTGCTAACATCGCATGGTGGGAGGGCGTCACTGGGGATCAAACTTATGATGTCTTGGTGACAGGGCCACTTCTTAAACAATTTCTGAACATTTGGATTTGAACGCTTCTCTAATGCAACGAACGAAAGCCACACCATTTCTGTTGACAGTTTGTATGCCTATTCTTTCTCTGTGATTTGTTTCTTTAATTAAGCTAAAAAGGCCTCCAAATTTCGAGAGTGGCTAGACTGCAGCAGCCTGGATGTGAAGCCCAATGCTGTCTCGATGGAGATCCTGTCATACTTGGCCTATGAGACAGTTGCCCAGGTAAGTTACATGTGGACTCCCTGCTTATAATTTTCCAATTAAAGAGAAAACACAAAGTGTAACGTAGCAGTCACTAACACGCTAGGCGTTCTCTTCTCATTGCCATAATAAACTAAGCGTTAAAAAATAACATCACTATAGGCCACTCATGTTTCTTAGATAAACTAAAAATGACAAACTGTCTCTTTTCTAGGAAATGGTTCTAACTGGCAATTACTTTTCAGCCGTCTCCTTTTTCATTGTAATAAACACGGAAACATGCGCGAAATTAGACCTTATAATAGCTCCTGAACGTAACTCTAGAGTCAGCTAAGGCTACATTTCTTCTGGGCTTCAGATATTATTATATAAAGTTTCAGCTATGAATAAAAATTTCTGGAAGATCATTACTCATGATGTCGCTGTTACGTTTCAGATCGTTGACCTTGCCCTGTTGGTTAAACAAGATATGACCCCCAAAACAGGTGATCCGTTTGGTCATGCCGTATCAGCCACTTTCTTCCAGTACGGGTCTAGTGCTGAGGTGAGTCTGTCTCAGACAGCAGTTGACTGTTTCTGGAGAGTTGTAATCCTGGTCTCTATACACCCAGAAGAGAAACTAGTTTTTAGAACATTATTATTATAATTATTATTATTATTTTTAATAGTAGTAGTAGTAGTAATAGTAGCAGTATGTATGTATCATATTCCCAAGTTGCTTTGCCTCAAAACACCTAGTTTTGTTTGTTTGGACTTTTTATGGTTATGAAAGATAAAAATAAGCTCATATTCTTTCAGAAAGTTAATGAAGTGTACCCTTAAAAAGGTCCACAGTTGGGCAATTTGCATAATTTTTACTTTAAACAACAATAATGCGCCTGTACAGTACAGTACAGTAGCCACATTGCTCTGCTTAGATAAGCTAGGCTGCCAGTTCGCTCCAGTAAAAGTGTTTAAATTATTGGATCTGTATTATAGGCCATAGAATCAAATTTTATGATTTTGCTACCATTCTTTGGAATCCTACACTGTTTTAAACATAAAGCATTATTATTATTATTATTATTATTATTATTATTATTATTGGTGAATTGTAGAATGCCTTTTAAGTATGCCTTCCTCAGAAACAGATAAGATTAGGAGATGTATTGTCCATTGGAAAATAGTAACTCTGTTCAAGCCAAGCGAGAACTGTCGCTTCTACTAGGGCTTGACCCTCAGCCAAATAGGGCCGCCAAGTTTGTGCAAGGTGGTTTTGTACTGTGGGATCTCTTCCATAGAGGGGCTTTTCTGTCACTGTGACCACAAAACCTCATCTCTCTCTCTCGCATTCGGACTCCGCCAAGGCCATTCTGGTTCTGAAAGCACACTGGGTATTTTAGCCTGCACTCTATTATTGTCATCATTTTTCCCCACCTAACCTAGCAGGTCCCCTGCTGTGAGAAGTAACTCTGCCCTGAATAACAGCTAGGATTGTCTCCAGAGAAGCCACTTTGTGTGACTTTGCTTAATGTAAACAATGCACAGCATTCCTGTGTAATGAATATGTTATGCTTATAGCATGTGAAAAGTCTCTCTGAAAACTTAGGATCAAAAGAGATTCCCATTAAGAAATTGTGCTGCACGACCACATATAACTAGGCTTAATTAAATTGACCAGTTTCTTCGTCATGTAAAGTCTCTTCTTGGACTAAAACTCCTGGGCTTTAATCTTTGTTTGGGACCGAAACCTTTCACTTTTATTCACAATTGCTTAGCTGTAATTATAATTGCATCTAGTTCAGTATGCATTAGGATATTTACATGCTGCTGATTTACCTGTAGACTGTATCTACTAAAAGAGAAACGGAGTCTCCAGAGAACACCCCTCCCTCCACTCCCAGTGGCCCTTTGAGCTCAGGTCACCAGGGCAAGCTGCACTCCATGGCCCAGGGCAATGGCAGCCTCAGCCAGGACACCGGCAGCAAGAGCAAGCAGAGGAAGAGGAAGAAGGTATTTGTCTTACAGATTGTCCTTATTCAAGCTAGAAAACAGATCATTTTGCACAATTTTCTCACATTGTTTCATCTTGTGTCATCATCACTGTTTTTTATTCTGAACAAAGCTTTCTTTCATCAATATTTATCAGACACATCATTTTTGTAATCCTCTGTTTGAAAAACGAGGAATACACTTGGGAAAGGGGGGAAAAAAGTTGTTCTTTAAAAATGAACTGATTGTGCCTGTGTAACAGAAAATGATTGTCTGTTTTACTGATTTTATTGAGTTCTCTATTTTGAAGGAGTTCATTGAAAAAATACTCTCATTCTATGTGGCCTTTTTCAATTAAGATCTGAACAGAATTCTCTGGAATAATGAATAAAACAACAACCCACTTGCAAGATTATTGATCTGGAAAGAATCTGGAGGTTATTTTTTGGTGCAGAAAAAGTCTTTGTTAACTCTGTCAGACTACAACATACAGTTAGATGGTGCTGATTACTCTGCTCTCTTTAAAAGTAATGTTATGAGTATAAACAACATGTTTTGGAGAGATCAGTATGCTATAACAAGTTTATGGGGACAGTAGTTTGTGATCATTGCCAGTAACTCTGACCCACCAACCCACACAATCCCACTTTAGTCATTCATAGTCAAATGTTACTTAGTAACTTGGAATAATAAAAGAAACCTTTTTTTTTAATTGAAAAAGTCCTGTACAATAGGTTTAAAATAATGGGGGAGTTCAGTGGTCATCCCAATACAGTCATCGAAGATCCCAGTCTCTGCATCTAGTGTGGAAACGCTGGCAGGGAATAAGTATTACACTTTCTCATATGTCCTGCCATGTCAATTTTACCACAGTCGATTTATTGCAAGGATCAAAATAGGGAAGCTGTTTTTCCTTTTCTTTTTTCCTCCGAGAGATATTGAGTCAAATTGTTCCTTTCCGCCTGAAGCCAAATGTGCTTGGAGACACGGTGCAATTATAGCTGATCACATACGTTGAATAGCAGTTAACTAACGTTTACTGTCAAACCTCCGTATATTAGTTTAACTCCTACTCTGAAGGTACATAAAGCACGACCTGACACATAGCATTTATATGTCTGTGGAGTTAAAGTCTTGGGCAGTCTTCGTGCTTCTTGCCCAATCCTGATCCAGAGCATCTTTCAGAAACGTATTGTGAGTGTATCGTGTCTGGACGGCCTCCCCTGGCTGTGTTTGTGCGTTAAACGGCCTGACTCCCACTGTGTTTTTGATTTAGTAATAATATCGACTGTGTGTTTTTTCTCTCTCTCTGTTGCAGAGTGCAGCAGCCTGTGGCGCGGAGGCTCAGAGCAGTGCCATCCAGCCCGCCCACATCAGAGAGGCCATCAGGCGCTACAGCCACAAGATTGGCCCGCTCTCCCCCTTCTCAGTACGTAATAACAGAGCCGTAAAAGAGTTATATTTATAATCGCAGTGCAGCCCCATTTTAAAGTGGTCAAGCTCTGAAGTATTGGAATTGTTGAGCGCAATTTGTGGTCAGTGTAATTTTCCTCGTAAAAGTCGCATAATTCTACTGCAGAATTAAATACACGTAATTTCTATCCTTTTTGGAAATACAAAGGATATTTAATTTTGTTTTGTTTGCTGTGAGTTCTGTTTACAGCTGAGAAATGCCTACTTATTTTGCTCACAAACGTATACGACTTTGCAACTCGGCTTTGGAGAGTTATAATTTTCCGTCATGTGCAGCAGTGTGGGTGTTGTAAGTGCTAGCTTGCGCATGAGAAATGGTTGCTGGAGTGTTGGAAGAGTTCTTAAAGCCAATCTGGAGAGTGCGCTATTGTGGTCAGCTTGTAATTCACAGGTAATGAGCAATTTACTGAGACTACTTGATCACTTCTAAGCTAGGAACTACTGGAGACGCAGGAAATATTATTGCAGTTGTTTTATTTTTAGTTTTTGATAAGAGTTTTTTGTTAGCTCTTTTTTTAACTCTCAATGTGAGCTGATTTAATTTGGACAGGCATAGCTATCTATATCTGTATCTATATATATATATATATACTAACCACTGCAAACCAGGAACATCCCCCAAGATATATATATATATAGATAGA
>JBBPCY010000001.1:31247578-31270832 GCA_037974405.1 Brachyalestes nurse | reverse complement strand
TTCATTAGTGGAATTTCTTGCCTTCTTACTGTGTTTGGGATCATCAGTTGTGATGGTGGGGTTGGTACACAGTTAGTAATCCTATTCCACTACGATTCTACTCCACATTACGGCAAGAACCACTTTACTAACTAAAAAGAAACAACAGTCCATCATTACCTTATTACAGAACTTATTCTGGTTTGTTAAACTCTTTTATTGTTTACTGCATAATTCCCCGTGTTCCTTCATCATTTTGTTTGTTTTCAATTTTAATCTGCAATGTAGAAAATAATAAAAACAAAGAAAAAACCATTAAATGAGAAGATGCGTGTCCAAACTTTTGACTGGTAGTGTATTAAACAGACCACAATACAGCTACCCCACTTTGTGAATTTGTTTAAAATACTTTTTTGTATCTGCAGTCGCCCCGTACAGTCCGGATATGTAATGGATCCAGGTATGAGTTCAGAGGGGTCCAGGCTGTTCAGAGGAGGACAAGCTTCAGACAGCGGTCTCAAATATTCTTCTGAACTTCTTTTCCTGATTAGAAATCTGTTGTGCAGCGTGCTGATCCTGTAATTTCACTCACAGATAATGGCTCTGGGGAAACAGAAGTCACAAGCAAATCAAGAAGCAACCTTAGAGGCCTGAAATACACAGTCTACATTTTATAAGTTCCAGGTTGGACGTGTCGAGAGAACTTTCACAATCCTCTCTCTCTCTCTCTCTCTCTCTCTCTCTCTCTCTCTCTCTCTGTATTTAGCTCCCTGGCTTTGCTTTTTTATCCTGCTTTTCCAGTGTACCAGCCAGTTCATGTTTCTGGGCCTGCATCTTGTTTAAAGCGCCCGGGTCGTCTCATTTTCCTAAATCAAACTCCTCACTGCCTGGGACCTGTCTCCATTTTTCTATTTATTCTCCAAATGCCAGACAAACTGGGAGAGGACGACCATAATAAGAGTGGAGGGGGAAAAAAAACATGCATCAAAAACAAATTGTGTTGCATGGAGGACACTGCCAAAAAGAACACATCTGGTTTGAGTTCTCAATTTTTTTTTTATGACAAGGAAATTAAATGACATATATAACAATGTACCACCCCATGAGGGTTTGGGCTTCGATTTTGCAGGCTTTCACCTCCCCTTTTCTGCTCATTCATGCATTAGGAGCCATGACTGAAAGCCTCCAATGGTTAGAGAGGCAGCTCATTTTTACACAGCCTGCAGCACTATGGAATATTATTCTCTTTTTTTTTTCTTAATGCAGTGGTTTTTTTCCTCTGTGGCTAAGTAAGAATAATTAGTGGTGTGATGGTAGAACCACAACAACCTGTCAAAAGACCCTCACACATTGCATCTTCTTGTATTTTTATGTTACTCGTTACAAGCTAAGCGCTTGGTTTTTCCCTCATCCTAGCGCTGGGCATGTGGTGACCTAACAGTATGGTTTTATTCATAAAAAGTCTTATTTTCAGTGTTTTTTCTGCTGGTACTAGTGAGTGGTCCAGAGCCTCACCCTTAAATAAATGTAATTATGTCACTGTGACCATGTATTATTACCGACAGGCTGAGTGGTTATGGTGCTGTGTGACTGTGGAGAAGAAGTGTTAACCTCATGTTAAGACAGCATAGCAAAAGTAGCTGAGAAGTATTTGAGTAATCATGTATTACATTAAGTATATGTTCTAGTTTCCTACATAACTGACGTTTAGGACAATTGTGATATGATTTATTGATATGATTTCAATTCATCGAAGAGTTTTATCGAGTATCTAGTAGTTTAGCTGTTGATATTTATTATATTAGTAATTGAGTCAACTACATTAGGAACTGAGTCAACCAATTATTTTGATAATTATTTGAACAAGTTTTTAAAAGGTCAAATGATACAAACAGGCTTAACCGGCAACAAATCCTTTCAAAGTTTCCAAAAAAATGTAACAAACAATTGTTACATGGCTGTTAAATATCTGAATATTACATGGCAAGAGGTGTGTATAAGTGGCCGTGTCCATAGGGCTGGTAATTACTGGAAGGGAGTGATAAGTGCTAAGAGAATTTCAAATGACCAAGTAATCATTACTGATTCAGAAAGAAGGTAAGTTTTTAGTGAACTAATCTTTAATCGTGAAATCAAATTTGATGGGGTAATCCTGACAGCCCTGTTCTCTATTAACTGTTCACACAGCCTATGCTGTGCTGTATGCTACCTCACTGAAATTTAATTCAACAAAGTCCGCAAGTTCCTCAAAATAGATCCATAAACCACTTGTTAACCACACTCGACCATGCTGTTTTTTGTGTCTCACTTTTTCAGTAGACTAGATTGGTGTCTTATAACCCACACAACCAGAAATACTTAGATTAAACATAAAAGAAAAAAGCCTCACATTCCAGCCAGTGTTGTCTACAAAACCGGAAAACAAGGGCCTGCCTCTTGCCTCTGTGGAGCTGGAGTGCTAATTCATAACAGATCCCCCCTCCCCCCTCCCCCCTTCTACCTCCTCTCTTCCTCTGACAGAGTGCCTACCGCAGGAGCGGCATGACTTTCCTGGCTTGCTGAAGAGCAGGGAGAGGAAGTGATGGAGGGATGCAGCAGAGGAGTGCAGAAACAGCCGTGCGTGTCTCAGCGCCTCTCTCACCTCATCTGTCCGTCCACCGCTGGAGCTCCGCGAGCAGCGCCGAGTCTCTGCAGCCTGCCTGAAGGCCTGTTTACCAGCCCTGCTGCTCTGTTCGTTTAGGGAGGAAGAGTTGCAGGCTGTGTAGGCTGGCAGGAATGCAGGCAGCGGGACTTTTCGTTGGCGCCTGTTTATGTCTTGCCACTGCCAAGGGAGTCGCCATCCCGCCTTTGAGTTGTTCAGCTATTTGATTAACTTTTGTAATTAATTTGATTATTTTTTTGGTAATGGCTGTCAAATGAAAACCTTCACATTTGTCTTCACTCTATCTGGAAAAGCCAGAAGTGAACCAATAGACATGGTCCAGTATTAGTTGGAATTAATTTTACTTTACAGTAAATGACATTAACTTTTTCATCGTTTTTTTAATTAGATTTTGGAGATGGAAAATTTTATGATGGCGTCCATTAAATAGTTTTGGTTATGTTTACAGAGCTATCAAGGCTATTTTTGATGTATTTTCAAATTCCATTTTTTTTCCTGAGAGAGTGGATTGTTTCTCTCCTATGTTCTATATGTTACACACTTTTGATAGTTTTTGGTTTTTATTCTTGTTACTTTTTCTGTCATTCTCTTTTTTCTTAAGTGAGTAAAGCATTTGCAGCCCATTTTTAAGAAAATAAACTACTCCGAACAAAAGCAGTGAAAGAGTGCTGTCTACGTATCACATTAGCAGAGCTGGGCGCTGGCCCCTGTGTTTATTTGTGGATATCACGCTATAGACATGCTGAGGGTCTGGCTCCAATAAGGCCTTCATCACCATGTGCACTTTAATGAAAGCTGCCTTTTCGAGTGATAATGAAGTGACTGAGGTACTTCCACAAGTCTGTGGTCACCTTAACTTGGCAGCCTCGGCGGCGCTTTCAGCACCAGCGTTGCAATTGTCAGGGCCGTTAACCCTTAAAGTCTGTAATGAAATGTATAATGAAACGTATTGCATGGACTTCTTGGCCTGTCTCCTGCAATGAGGAGGCACCGCTGAGCATAGGCAGCCTTTACCAGATAAGGTTGACTTGCTTCCTTCCACTGTATAATGAAAACAATACAGCACCAAAAAGATTTCAGCTCTGAATTCTCAAAATCTGCTGAAGAGGAGGACCACAATATAAATAAACCATGAAATTGTAAGCAGCACATTACCTCACTTTCCACAATTATTTTTATTTTTTTTGCCTGGCTCCTAAAGTAAGGCCTGCTGAGGTTTACCAAGCATAGGTATCAAATAAACACCAGCATCATTGTTTTATAAAAGGATGCAGCTGGCAAAAATACGCGTTCTTCATCTCACAGGTCGCATTTCACTATAGTGTCTGTTCCATCTTGGTTGTCGTTGGTGTGTTGTCCCAGGTTGCAAATAATTTGGGATTTAAGGCAATTGCCTGCAGTCAGAAGCTGTAGAGTTCTTCATTTTCTCGGAGGGAAAAAAAGAGACGAGCCTGGCTGGTGGTGTGGAAACGAATTGAAATCAAACTGCCTGGTGTTTCCTCCACGTTCTAATGTTTGATCACAATGCCCTCTGGGGGATTGGAGCTGTCATGCTCAGGGTGCCACTAGTCTTGAGTGACACTCCAGGCACTACAGCAGCAATTGAGAGCGGCATGTCTATCTCAGGATTGTCGGCTTGCCTTAAAGCTGACGTGTCCTGCCACAACTCAC
Source organism: Brachyalestes nurse (assembly GCA_037974405.1). Taxonomy (NCBI): domain Eukaryota; kingdom Metazoa; phylum Chordata; class Actinopteri; order Characiformes; family Alestidae; genus Brachyalestes; species Brachyalestes nurse. The sequence continues at coordinate 31,266,520 of JBBPCY010000001.1, read as the reverse complement.
AAACACGAGCTGTCCTGCAACGTGCTCCCTTGGTTTATTGAAAGGGAAACTACCATGAAAAATTGCTGGTGACAGGGTCTGATTCGCTCTCCACTGCCACTCTCTTCCTCCTGCTTTGGTTCGCTCTTGCTTAACCTGATTATACCCAGACGGGCCTGTTAAATATGAACCTGCGGCACTAGATGATCGTCCTTAATGTCCTTAATGTGCACACATCTTTCTATCACCACCCTATAAACGTTGGTGTGTGATATCCTCTATGATATTTCAAGGTGTTATCTGTTTGTGCAGTAAGCTCAGGATCTCACTGTGTGTATCCTCGTAAATTACTGTGAGGAATCCTGCCTTTTCTCGGAGGAGCTCGAGTGAGATTTACAGGCGCTGAAGTGATCTGACAGCTTGCCTTTTATTTCCTTTTATTACACACTCACTCTCTCCACTCCTACGTCTGCTTACTCAGTTAGTGTCCCTCAAATCCACCATAGACCTGCAGGGAGGAGAGCACCCCGAGTTTCAGTTCAATGTTCAAAAGTTTGCAATCACTTGTCATATTTATAATGCTGTATACTTGTTTTATTTGCTTATAAAGTATACAGTTTAGGTGAAAATGTCATAATCTAGATCCCAAATTGTGTTTTTACTATTCAATGTTATATTCAGTGTTTACAGTAAATACTGCATGTTGTCTATTCATCTTGGACTTGAAATAATATTATGGATGTTGATTTTTGAATTTCATGTTCATCTTTACAGCTACCTCTGCATTTCCTCAAAGCCTATGAAGTTGAAGAGGGCTTGCATCACTTTAGAGTCCATGTTTCTACATGTCCTTGTATTTTCTATGATTTCTATACTTTTCAGTTGTGGTTCCAAACTGTACAAACTGTGCACTTTTATCTGATTCACCTTCAAGTCATGTTTTTAAGCTAAATTCTCAAACTCCCTACCCAAATGTAGTCAAAAAAGGGCTGCATCAGCCATAGCATGTTTGGTGTGTATTGCTCACTTCTTTAGTTTTGCACTGGTGGTACAACACTCAAATGTTTAACACAAAATTGTTCATGTATAAATCACACACTTGCTTTAAACCTCGCGGAGTTAAATCATTGCAGATGCTCTCTGACACATGATCTGCTGTCGTTAATAAAATGTTAAATGTGCGAACAAAATTCTGAGATGACTGCTACTGCTGTTTTTAAGATTTGACATACTTTTATCCATTTAATATTTCATATAGTTTCAAACAGTTCTTAAAGTCCAAAAATATCATAGTGTGTGAAGAACAAGCGTTTTTTTTTACATTACTAATTGGTGGTTATAAGCTTCCATTATTAGTTACTTTGCACTGTACTAAGTGCAAACTTTGAACATCAAGCATGTTTTGTCTGGTTTAACAACATTTGGATAAGAGATAATTACAGATTTTTTTGCCAGAATATCCCTTTAAATTATTTGGGTTTTTTGGGGGGTTTTGTGCAAACTGACCACACATGGAAAACATGACTTGTCCTGCAGTGTACAGCAATACAGCAGCAGTTCCCCATATGTGTGTATGTGCAGTGACCTGTCCCCCTTGCTACCACCCCCTCATAGAGACAGGCCAAACAGAGGCTGGCTGGATGTGAGGTTTGGCTGTGGGTCCTCAGCCCCCCTGCCCCACATGGCCTACGCTTTATGAGCCTCGGCTGGGGGAGCGTCCCACAAGCACACCTTGTCACAGCCTATGTGCTTTCATGGCCGGCTTGGAGGCCTTGTCAGGTCATCACTGCTTTGAATTATAGCTCACTACTGTTGGCAGGAGAGCTGATCTGGTTATCTGTAAAAACCATGTGCCTCCCCCGACCCTCATTCCAGCTTACAGTGAAACTAATTTAACAACAAACCCGTCAGCATCCAGTCTGTATTTTTGTTCTCCCGGTCAGTTCAGTCCAGGGCTCGGGAGAGAGCTAATCTTTGTAAAATCACCAACTTATGAGACCTTGCAGTTAGAGGTTGTATGTTAGGAGTGGGTAGATCTATTTCAGTTCCCAATCCAGAAAGAGTAAGAAAGTGAAGGAAAGTAAATGAAGCAAAAAGAAATCGACCTGCCAGTTGGCATCAGTTTTTTGTCCTCCCCCACCACCCCCCCTCCCTTCTCATGGCCGCTTAAACTTCACACATCTGGTTTAGCACCTAAAGCTGTCCTGTCCACTCATGTGTTTATGATGCTATAATACAGAGTAAATCAGAGGAAGACTTGGAACTCTTCAGCAGAGTGACGTGTAATGCTTGTTTGAATATAAAATCATAAGCACCTGCTTTGCATCATGAACCTCCATGCTTAAGCTGTTATACCTTTGAGCATTTCGTCGCCAAGCAGGAAAGCACATCCTCCTTTATCCAAAACCTGAAACGTTTACAAATCCACCACAAGTGAAATTAGGTAATACCCTTTATTTAAGCTCAATAAAGCATGGCATGCCCACGCTCCACCACTCTGAGTGTATTTACAATGTGGTGTGCATTAAACAACTGTTTATTATTCTTATATTTCTGCCAGAGGCCGGTTTCCTTTCCCTTCACAGAGACCCCAGAGTTCCTCCATTCATCCTCTTACTGTCACCGGTTTAGACGCGTGTGTCAGACGTCTGTGTTCCAGGTAGGATGTAATCCGAGCTTTGAATGTATCACTCCATACGTTTCAGTTGTGCAGGCGTCACCTAGATGGAAAAAAGCAGCTCGATGTTAAAGATCTTTGTTCAGTCCTCACTTCTCCATTCCTGTACACTGCAGAGGTGCAGCATGATCAGCTTTCAGTCAGTGCTGTGGGCTGTTGGACAAGGCCTGCACTCTAATGGGAGCTGACAGATGGGAGCCAATGCGACAGAGAGTGTGTCACAGCAGAGCTATGAAAACAAACAGCTGGAACAAGAGCAGTAGGGACCTGTAAACGTGGCTCGACCTTATTTAGATTTGAGGCATCTCACATTGGTCCTCGTGCAGCTGTGTGAGAGGAACTATTGTAGTATGATCTGTCAAAACAAAAGCAGAGTATCAGGGTAATTGGTTATTTGTGTTAACTTACACATTAAGTTCAGTGGCTATGGTTTGGAGCTTTTGAACGTATAACGGATTACCTTCTCCAAAGTTCGTGATGTGCCCAAATGTGAAAGCTGAATGATCGTTTTACCTCTCCGAAGTTGCGGTAGTTTAGAGTGCAGTACATTTCTATGGTGGGTTTGAGAAACCTCCCACAGACTATTATGATAGTAAGATGACTTCTCCAAGGCTTTCTATTAGTTGTCAGATTGTATCAGATCATTGCACAAGCTACTGGGTCCCGGCCTAGTTCTTGGAGACATTGTAACCAAGCCACATTTTTTTGGTTTTTTCGTTTTTTGGGGGTTTTATTCCAACTTAACCAAGCCAGGTAATTTTTATTTCTTTGTTGAGTTGGCCCTGGTGTACTGGGACCTGGAATAGAAAAGTACTATAGAAAACCATCCATTTTCTTATGTTTACCGTGTTACTCCTGTCTCAGTGTTAAGTCTTACGTCTGTTATGTAAAACACAGAAGATAAAGCACCTGGTTTTTATTTATATTAAAATGTTCCATTCTCAATAGAATTCTTGTTCTTTGGGTATGTGTAGTATGTGCTCTTCTGGCTCCACGTACATGAGCTCGCAGCTTTAGACACATTCAGAACATTTTCAGACAGTTTTTCCCTGAGCTGGTTTTGATTACACTGATAATTAATGGCTGGCAACAAAGCCACTCTCGGATTACTGATGGCTTGATTGCGTTTTCGTGTCTGGAAGGATCTCCACACTTTATCATCACTAGGACGTGATCCAGTATGTGAGCCGGTTCTGCTCTGGATTGAGCAAACACTGATTCACTTCTGTATTGTAATTGCGTTCAAGTATTTAGCGACTGCATTCCAGTCATGCTGTAAATTTCTCGCTCTTCCCCCTTGAGATTTCATCTGGCCTGTAATCAGCAGCACTGCTTGTAATGGGGGCTAACATGTCCAGCACGAAGCAGCAGGATTTGAAATGCAGACACCAGCAGCAATAAAAGTGGAGTCAGAAAATGGGAGCATAGAATGACGAAGCTCAGTCAGAGTCTGTCTTTAAGGAGGGGTGAGGGGTGGGATTGCATTGGCTGCTTGATTTATTGAAGTCTATGTGAAATGAGAAATGTTGCTTGTGTCCTGCAGCGGCATCACACGCACAGAGAGTGCATAATTTTCTCTCGTTTTTTCCGCTCGTCTAATTGTTGTTTTGAAATAAAGTGGAATGCTGAGAGGATGCTGTCTCACTCCCTCCATATGAATAGTTTCCAGATGTAATCAAAACACAAAACTGGTGCATTTTGAAATATATTAATATTAACTTTTCCAAAACATGGAAAGCCAAACTCAATTTTATGAAATCAAAGAGTTTGATGTAGTTTTTAAACACTTTCAATGGTTTAAAAGACCCATATAATTGAATTTGCCTTGCTTTTTTGAACTGAGAGTTTAACGTAGCATGCAAACACTGTTAAAGCTTCAAAATATGCCATTCGCTTCACAGTGAATGACACAAAAACAATGCATTTCTAAATACCTATTACTCCTGCAGTAGTGTAGCTCTGCCCATTCACTCCAGAGGTATATGACGAGTTCTGGACCTCTTTTTAATGAGGCACAGTACACACCAATCAATCAGAAAGGAGGCAACTTACATGTATACATACAAGTCCTGAATGTTCAGAAACCAAAATATCCTGTTTATTTCTAAAGTAATAGAGGTTATGAAATCATCTTTATGGATATTTTAATAAATAAACCCACACAAACATAAATGCCCTTCAGACCCCCCAAAAAGTGCCTGTTATGGGCCCTGTATCATTCTCTTTAGGTCATGCAGTCCATGTCTGCAATCTAAATTGCAAGAGTGACCCATTTTGTGATGTCACAAAAACTTTACATATCTGCCTATTCAGCTTAGAGCAGTTTAGCCTTAACCACTCACATTATATTTAGTAAGGTTGTTTGAGGCCAAACTGCAATTTCATTGAGGCAAATACACATACAGCCATATGTAAAAGCTTGAACATCCTGAACAGCTTGAACATTTTATTTTGGTTTGGCTTTCCCCAATATTTTAAATTCAGAAAATGAGCAGAACATATCATTTGATCTCAGGTGCCCAGACTGTTGCATATTGCTGTATCAGCTTAAAAGGCACAGTAAAAATAGGGACTGGTTTAAGGACAGATCGGAAAATGGTCACATAAAAATTAATTAAAACCCACACAAACGTCATAAAGGAGCTGCAGAAAAAAAATGGGAATGAATCATTTTGAGTATCATTTTGTTTCTGTGGCAGGTACAGCATAACCACAGGAAAAATGGAAATACTGGATGTACGCCAGCTATAAATTGTTTATTACAATGTCAATAGCGAGCGGTTCAAGTTAGGAGAAAAGCTGTAATCCTGGTTTTGGACGTCCTCCACCAGCGACCCAGTAAAGCTCAGGAGTAATGCGCAGTGGACGTCCTGTCCCAGACTTTATTAGGTTCCACTTATGTGCACCAAGTCTCACCATGGCCTTCCTGTGAGGTTCAAGCAATCTTTATTTACAGTAGACACGGCGGCTCCCCTGACATCACTGTTTACTAAGGCCTGCCAGATATTGGTTTTGGGACTGGTTTATTGGTTTGATAGCAGCTGCCACATAATTCTGAGATCATGCTAAAAATAAAGTTGCAGAAATGCCTGCAACAGAAGAATCACTTCCAAGGAAGAGGAACCTTCCAATAAACTTCCAAATTATTTTGGTTAATTTGTCTTGTGGGAGTGAAGAACCTTTTTTTAGGTTTAAGGAACCTTCCATGTGATGTTAAGGGTTTGTAAGAAACTTACATCCAGGCCAGGAACAATTTAGGAACCCTTATTCTTATTCTCACCAAACCTCATTCGTTCATGTTCATTTCTACAAGAATGTCAGTAGAAGTGCAGGCACAAGTAAGTGTGTAGTGGAATAGAATACACTGTCATGACCTAACGTTACCCCGAGTTGTGCTGCTAAAGGCGAAGTCTTAACTCCCTCTTTTTTAACAGTCCCTTGTTTCATCTTGAGATAACGTGAATGAAGTGTGCCTGTCATGCTAGCTGAATGACTCTCATACAGTAAGCTCTCTCTTGCTGTGAAGTCTGAAACACAAAGCAGATTCTTGCAAGTGCCTCGTAAATCAGGGGCACGGCACTGACTAATTCGGAGTCTCTGAGGGAGGCCGAAGGCCACTTGGGAAAAGCAGCAAAGGCATTAATTATGAGCCAATAAAACGTGTGACTCCTTGAATGGGGGCGGCTTTTTTCTTCAGCCCCAGTCACTGCAGCAGACGGCTGGTTCTACTCAAATGCTCATGCCCAATCAGCTCTTCCCAACGTGGGTGCAACTTTCCCATAAGTGAGTCACTGGGAGAAACATAGCAACCTCTTGAATCCTGGAGACAGCTGCAGCTTCACACCTCAGTGACTAAAACAGCCAGCGTGTGCGACTGGACGGCCGTGAGGAGCTGGACTGCCAGGTGAATAGTTTAGGGCAGTGCTGACCCTAAAATTGTGGCATCGGCTGAGCAGGTGCTTGTGTTTTCGCACGTCCAGTGAGTAGCTCCCATGAGAGTCATAATGTGAAACTCCATCCACACAATGTCAGCCAGTCTTCCTCCAGATGTGAAATGCCACTTAAAGGCATAGTTTGGCACAGTCAAATGTCCACAATTTCCTTCTTAATTCTTAATGATCTTAATTGTAATCCATTAACCAAGACATGCTCGGTGTGTGAAGTTTACTACTTTAGTTTTGCACTGAAGGCATGAGACTAATGTAGCTAAGTAATGGAAGCATACACTCACCAATTAACATTGTGCAAACTGCATGCCTCAATCATCACACACTTGCCTCAAACCACATCGAGCTGTGATGTGGTTCCTGACAGTGTATGACATACAGTCATGTAGAAAAATGAAAATGGGAACATTACATTAAACCAAATGAACGGGCCTCCTGAAGCCTGGAGTTTCTCTTTACTTTTAGATATATACTTTATATATCTAACAGTATCAGAAAGTCTATTTCCTATTGCTTGACGAATTGACATAGATATACTTTGCTAAGTGCCAATTGTTGTAAAAATTTAATTAGCTTTGTTAGCCTCATTACTCCTGTTCGAATTTAAAGCACCAAACATGCCTTGGCTGACTGACTTTTGATGAGGGAAAAACTATGTAGATTTATAATTTCCAAACTATTCCATGTTGTAACTCTGGTGGGAAAAAAGTAAGGAACAAACTTCAGACACCAAATATCTTTGGTGATGAACGTTTTCCCTTTTAATGCAGCACAGAACTGTGTGGACACACAAACCTGATCTGAGCCACTTTCAGATGTGGTCTTAGATTGGTTATGTTTGAGATTGGTCAGATGTAAATGTATATTTTTTTCACCTAAATATGCACTTTGTGTCATCCTCTCATGTCCTGCAGCTCAGAAGCGTTAACACAGCTGAACTCTCTGCCAGTAAATACTGCAGTGGCCTTTTTCACCTTCTCCTCTAAGCATGTACAGCTGAAAGCTGCTCAGCACTCAGGATCTGTGTGACCAAGGTTTGTGTGGCTCATTCGTTCCTTTTTCATAATTTATGAGGTCATGTGATGTTACTGATTTACACGTGTGGGCTGTCTCAGGGTCCAGGTTCGGCCATGGGTCACTTACACACATGAGAGCCATCAAGGTAAAAAGTTTCGATCTGAGCAAAAATTTGAATAAAGCTTGTGATGTGAATATAGCCTGGACTCACCGGTCAGAGCTACAGGCTCTGAATCTCAGCACTCTTGCAAGAAAGAGGGGTCTGTGATGAACAGAACAATCTGATTGATGGATAGGAAGGAAAGTGTAAAACATCCTCATATTTATAGTCAATTTCAGTGACTTGTACTGAATGTCATGTTTTCTGCTTTGTATAGCTTTCCGAAGTGTGCCTCTCCCTCGCCTTTATGACATCTAGATTTATATGTAATATTCCAAACATGAGATATTCTTTGAGCTGGATATCAGTTTCGTTAAGGCAGACTTCCTAGCGTTAACTGTATCATGCATTGAATCAGACTTTGTCTGGCATTTTGCACTGAGTGTCTTGAAATGTTCTTGACGTCTCGGCCTTCGCTGTGTGCTTTCAATTGTAAACGACTTCCCATAAGATAAGCAGGCACTGGTGGAGCGGTTCAGTCAAGCCAAGACAGTGTGTGCATAGTGGAGAGAAGTTCTGTGAGAGATCCTCTGGAGGGTTCTTCTGTAAAGCCCAAGCGGAGTGGGACCCAGGCTTAAATAACCTGTCTAATAAACATGTCCAGCACACTGAATGGATCACAGATGAGTGCAGGCTTTTAAATGCTTTCTCTCTGTTTTGGAGTGATGTGGCTGATAGTGGAATGATTTACACAGAAGTTATTGAATAAAGCGGCCTTTCATAGAGCTCTGATATAGAATGATAAGAATTCTGGAGCAAGAGCTGAGAGAGGGGATATAAACACTGCACCCTATCCAAGCAGAGCCTGTCTGCTTCAGGCTTGTCTTGACATGACTTGAAAAGGAGTGGGTGTGTGAGTTCTATGGGTCTAATATCTATTGATAAGCTCCCTGACAAAAAGGCCAGTATTCAGAGACTAACCACAGAATTGTAAGGAGACTACTGTAAAATTAGGTATTTCTGAGGTAGCCTTGGTTCTGGGGGGAGGGCAATTTGACATTTGACTTTGTGATCAAAAATACTTTTATGGCAAAAATGTCTTTATAGCATTTAATGCAGAAACAAAAAGCTAGTTATAAAGTTAAGCTCTAGGTTTTAGTCTGGTTGCACAGCACGTTGTCCTTTATACTCTCCATCCAGCGCACAAGTTTTTGTTTTTGCCATTGCAAGCATTTTTCTTCATGCAAAAACACCACACCACAGAAATGTTCCTCTTTGCAGACAGTGTCTCACCACTTCTGGTGAAGTTAAGACATGTAGTTTAGAGTTAAATATATGCAAAGAACCAAAATCTACTTTGTCTTGATTCATATAAAGCCCCATCCAGGACTGACAACCTAGAAACCAATCAACTACCAGCAGCAGTGGGGATTACATGTAATGGGCAATCAAATTTCTGAGAAGGCGCCACCCCAGGCCAACCCCTGGACACCCCTTGGGAACTTCTGAAACTGCTGGAAATGGAATCTGCTGAACCTTGAATTTTGTAGCAAGATGTGTTTTGCTAGGTTTATTATCAACAGTTTTATACTAACAAACTGAATATATAAGAATTTGACAGATTCTGTTTGGGCTTTAATGCGTGCCTTAGATTCCCATTATTCTTAGCACAAAGAAGCTGCATGATTAATGTAATCTGATTCACTTAATTACAGCACTTTTCCTCAGCGTGCATGCAGCGGAATAACTGCATCATAATGTGATCACTTTAGCAGTGTTTATTACTCAGCCTTTTACCAGGCCAGTCTTAGAATAAATCACTCTTAGCATCGTTGTACCAGGCAAGCATCAAGACTGGTTTCCGAATACGTTAAAGTCTTTAGTCACGCTGGAGTTTTGACTGAGACTAGGCTTAGTCTGTGTTTGGAAAACCAGTCCTCTGAACCTTTTTTTCGTGAAGGAATAATCTCAGGCAGTGGCGTGATATTTAAGTCGTGGAGCTCTCTGTTGCGGAATAGTACTCATTAGGGAACCTTGAAAAATGAGAGATCTTCCCTCCCTCTTAACCAAACAGTTTAAGAAATCGAATGTTTGTCCTAACTTTCACAGTACATTCTTGCCGCTTTGGAGGACCACAGCACAATGTGCCTTTGATATTAATTTTACTGTAGGAATTCATGATGTCTCCAGATATCCTCCAGTTTTTCCTTTCGTGCTTCTTTCTGTCTGCGAAGAATGTGTAACTTTGTCTGGAACAAAAGGCGCTTTTTTTACACATTAAACACGAGGACATGGCTAATTGCTAAGTGAATAAAGTAAGGACACATAATGATACTGTCGCTTCCACATCCTTCACTCTAATGAACGGGCCCTCCAGCTAGCCAGGCCTACCAAAGCATACGAGGCAAAGAATATATTTTTTCACTCACAGCCTGACTAATTATATGAAAATAACAGCCAAGATGGAATAGCATACCTTTTCTTCAGAAAGAAGTGAGGAGGAAAAAAAGTATTTTTGCTTAGCTTGGCATTTGAAGCTGGTTCTCGATATTTGACACCTCTTCGAAGTAGTTTGCCAAACAGAGCTGTAGCTGCCTTCCAAAGCCCGGAGCACAAATACACCAGTGAGCACCTGGGTGTCTTGATGCTTGACAAGAAACAGGCCACAAGCTCAAAAAAATCAGCAATGCTCTATTTCTTTTAACAGGTGGTCCTGAAGCAAGCAGTGTTAGAACCAATGCTGAGCACGCCCTCAGTAGATTACTTAGACTGTGAAGTTGATAGAGGTGTTTAAGTTACACCCGGGGTCAGTTTTGCACACAGTATCTGAAAATAGCACAAACGGGACATTTTTACGTTCCCTTGGTGTTTATGTTCTGTTCGCTGTCATGCAATAAATAACCCTTTAAAGGAATGGCCTAGCAAAACAAAATCTGACTTACACAACTTGTCATGTCGATAGTCATTTCTGTAAATCCATCACCAAAGCTTCCCCCAACCCACTCAAACCACATCCAGGTTCATTAAGTGGTGCAGACTTGCCGATGTGGTTTAGGACACAGTATGATCTACTGTGAGCTATACAACTAAACAAAACAGGCAGCTGTTTTAGGTGACAGGGTCTATATTAGCATACCACCTTAGGAGTAGGAGTGCTGATATAGAATTTGTTTTTGTGATATGATTATCAGAAATATGGAGGAATCTTATCCAACATTAGTCCTGCTTATGACTGCTTTGTGAATACCAGCCCTGAAGTTGTCGGAAATTATTGCCATTAGTGCTGAAGTTTTGTCCTAAACTTTTGCGTGGTAGATGGGTCTGCATGGGCTCCCTGACCGGTCTGCATCTACATAGCCTCATACACAGTAAGCTGCTATGCACTTTGTGTTCTGACATCTTTCTGTCATAGCCAGCATTTACTTTTTCAGCAATCCTTCTGTGGCATCAGAATAGACAGGCTTGCTTTTGTTCTATATTTGCATTAGTTGGATCCTTGGCAGCCCTGACCCTCTCGCCGCTTTACTCTTTCTCCTTAATCGGACCACTTTTGGTTGGTATTAACTACTGCATACTAAGAACAAGATGTGCTGTTTTGGAGACAGTTGTCTAGCCATCACAGTTTAGTCCTTGTTAAAGTTGCTCATATCGTTATGCTTGCCTATTTTTCCTGCTTCCAATACATTAGACTGTTCACTTGCTATGTAATATATATATATACCATATTTTCATAAGAGCCACTGTAACCAGATAATATTATTCACTTCACCTCTCAGTGGTTTTAACGTTGTGACTTATCAATGCATAAAATAATTCAAACCAATTCATCCACCAATTCATTTATCGTAGTTTTTGATTAATATGTCTTAAGAGTAATGACTGAATAATAAGCCCCATCCCACAGACGTTCAATACGGCAGCAGTTTAGTTTGGGCCTTTCTGAAGAGGCATTTTCAGTCTTGAATGATCTAAGTAGTTAAAGCAAGTATTATTATAGAGTAACTGTTACTTTACTTTTGTTTCCATATATAAATGTGGATCAAATGAAGTAACACCAGTATTAACAGAGAAATTGTTCCTGTGTCACTTCCCCAAGGCAACATAACCTGACCGGAGTGGCTGAAGCACATCTGTTGACACGTATCCGAAATCCCACCACTCATAAGTACACATCATCTAACCATGAGATGCCTATTTTAAAAATGCCTTGTTTTGGAAATCCCCCTTGAGAGACCCCTCCCATGAGATTCTAGAGATTGTTCACAGATATAATGCTCCTTTCATCTGCTTTGTTCTTATGGCTTTTTGTAATGACAGGCTGTTGTGTGAGCTGGCTGCACTGCAGGCTTGGTTGGGCTCCGACCCCTCAGTGGTCTTTAGATTAGAGGCCTGAGTTCTGTGCTATGACTCAGCCTGATCCAAGGCCAGAGGAGACGCCCTCACCCCCTCCACAGGTCCGGGTCGGATCCAAACTACATTCCTTAATAGAGTCACAATTGCACTTGGTTATTTGCAGTAGCACATTTTTGTATTTGTCATACTTTTGAATGAAATAACTCCTATTAAACTCTTTTAAATCAAAGAGCTTAAATGGTTTTTGGCTTGCATAGATGGTTCTAGGAAAGACCTTTCATTTACTCCATTGTGTGGAGGTTCTTCATACTCTCACATTTAATGTGCAACTTTTATTTTGTAGTGATATGTCTCTAGACATAAATGTGGCCTTTTGTGAACTCCCAGTCTAAGATGATGGAGGGATTGATATGAAACTGTCATCATTGCCCTTCAGTACAGGTAGAATAATTTGGGTTTTTTTATGAAATGCCACAATATCCACGTCTATGTAATTATAAATGGCAAGTACTGAGAGTCAGCACAATGATGATGACTTGAACAGGAGCTGCGTTCATGTATTTTAAGCATTTGTTTTCTTAAATACTCTCTATGAGAGTTCAAGCCACGTCCCCAGCATATTTCACATCAGAATAAATATATGTTTTCGAATGTTTACATTTTAGCAGTAATGTGTTTTATACATTTTGGAGCCTCGGTGTCTTGCGAATGAGCTGCATTCATTTCATCTATGCAATACATCAAGATGCTTCTGAAAAAAAGAGGGAGGAAAAAAAACATACACATCATTTCCAATTCCTGAAATCCATGATATAGTGTGAACATATTGAAGATCTATCATAAGAGGCACATTACTTTTAGATATTCAAATCAGTGGTCTGCGATGGTGGTGATTTACATGATGAAAGCTGTTAAATCTGCCAGTGCTAGTGGAGGAGGGAGCTAGTGGAGACAGGCTGGAATCTACACGTCTCACAGTGCTCACTCTGGGCCCCAGTGTGTGTGTGTTGTGTGTGTATGTGTGTGTGTGTTTCACAGTCACTCTGCACAGCGGGGTTTCTCTTCTGCTCTGACCACCACCCAGCCCCTCTGACCACATCGTTGTCCGCTGAAGTGCGAGCCGGGAGAGGACCACACAGCTCCACTGCCCTTCACACAGCAAGCATGTTAGTCAGGAAAATAATAAAAATAATACAAGCAAGGGGCTGAATTTTTGAGATTAACACTTTCTTTCAACTACTTTTTGAGGCTATTTAATAGTAAACTGTTGATGTGTTCTCCTGCTCTGCGGCCTCAGCTTGCGGGCCTGATTATTACTCGTGTGCATAAAGAGCCACCAGCCATTAAATTAAAACACATAAAGATTTTGTTTTTTTCTTTAGAAAAAAAAATAGATGCTCTGCAGTTTGTCTTAATATTTTAAGGATTATGTTTTTAGAAGGATTTTAGTTTAAAAATCATTCTTTCTAAAATTAGAGAATGAAAGTTTGTTTCTACTGCAGTAAGAAAAAATGTAAAAATGTAAAAAATCTTAAATTCAGATATAAATCTGAATCAAATATAAATCCATGGTGCATTCTTTAAGTAATTTAAGTGATGTTAAAAATATGTTTTTGTAAATTATAACCAGAACTTATTCTAAACCACTTGGAGTACACTTCAAAAACAGTATATTATTATGACTGCTTAACATTTTTGGGTGACTTAATTTGAATGAAATATTTAAAATAAAATGATGTCCTTCACTGGAATGGTGATGTTAGGCTTGAAGATGACTTTTGAATTAGAATATAATAGTAATAAATGAACTGGACATAGTGATATTCTCATTGAGGGCTCTCATTCAGCTGCTGCATGAATGAACGAAGTGTAATGTGAACTCATTTTCATTTTGGCAATGGAGACTTATTTAACCATCAGTCACCCTGAGTGTGTCCTGATTAGCACAACATCACCACCTTCTGGAGGAAAACTGGTAGAGACTCTTCTGCCCTGCAGATGTTTCTGAGAGGAGTTGAATGGTGCTGTAGTTCACTCATCAGTTATCTGATGAAGTTGATCTGAGTGTTATTTCATCATTATGTAGACTAGCTGTATTTCATAATTACTGTATATTTATTTATAACAATTTTGCATGTAAAGAAGTTTGCAAAAAGCACACAAACCAGCTGGCACAAATATTCCAAAATTACATTTTTATTTCTCTTATAAAGGTGGCCTCAATCCTAAAAATAGCCTTTATATGTTTTATGCAAAGTGTAAGCCCCACTTACAGTCATGTATATAATGTACATTTAAAAAGAAAGCCATGAAAGTGGTGTTCAATGCATTTTAGAACCAAACTCTTCAATTATGCTCTTTCAAATATCATCACGTTCTATTGGAGCTCAACCCCTGAACTCTTAACAAATCACTCAAAAGTCTGGGATGCCTAAATGTCTAAATGTTTTTAATAGTCATTTCAGATCTCACATTTTTCTTGTGAAAATGTAAAACATAAAAAAATAGTTTGTATTTGATCCCCTTGCTGTGATATCACTCAATCTGTTCAGGTGTTTAAACCACTTTTGGGGCTTCAATATGTGCTTTCGATATTAATTTGAGAAAAAAACTGTGAAACCATTATTTAGCCAAAATCTGCTCCTCTTACTGAGAAAGCAACTCTGACCTTGAAACTGAGCACATTAAAACATATCCACAGTTTTAACAAATACTTTTTTATGTTAAAATATTAGATTTTTTCATTCATTCATTCATTTTATGTAACCGCTGAATCCTTACTAGGGTTGTGGGCATGCGGAGCCTATCCCAGGGCCTGTCATATTTAATTTAAAGGTGTGAAAATCAACAGGAAATTTCAAAAGAAGGAAAATTGTGCTTAACCTTGTATCAGACAGTGGGTTCACATACAGCTGTGGCCTCAATGACCTGGATGCTATTGGTTATGTGTCTCCTCTCCAGGGTGTTAAGAGCTCTTTGCTGGTGTGTTCTCTGGGCTGAAGAGTGTGTTTGCTGGTGTGAGGCCGGTTGCTGAAAGGTAAAGGCAGTAGTGCTGGAGCCACTCCACACACCACAGAGACCACAGGGTAGACGAGGCTGCGGTACTCCGACCCCCAGAGGTCTGTGCTGGCCGGCCTACCACCCCACACCGGCGCTGCAGCCCTGGCTGACTACAGACAGGCCAAACGCCCCGCTGAGCAGTTCAGAGTTCACTCCATGTGCAAGCTGTTCACAGCCAAGTACTCAACAAACTACCTTTCTTTATCATTTCAGAGTGAGGAAATGTAATCCTGTGTGAATGTATATACATATTAAAAAAAATGCATATTTTTACTGTTACACATAGGACTTAGGTTTAGATTCAAAGGGCCTAGGTAATAGTTAAAATTATTAGTTTAAACTAATAGTTCAAACTAATAGTTTCATCACCCCATTAAAGTAATGTTATAATAAATCATGCTATCTCAAAGATATATGTTTAATATACTATTTAATTACTATTCAAAATGCACTGTTCGTGTTACATTTCATACAGTGATGTGATAAAAAATAAAATATTCCTCTGTTATTATTTTTTGTCACTCTAGATCTTGGTATTAAATGTAATAGAATGAGAGCATGAAAAAACAAAGTGTGTTTGGAAGTTTCTAACTGTTTTAAAATGATCATGTATTGAAGGCAAAAGGTTGGCAATCCCTGTATCACATGTAGAGAAAGTTATTGCTCCCTAAACATAGTTTTTCATATTGCTGGGAAAGTTTTATACCACTCTTCTTTTCCAGTATTCCTGGATTCAGCCTCACAGGAGAGCTTTGAAGCATGAACTGCCTGTTTAAGGTCCTGACACAGCCTCTCATGGGGTTTAAGTCAGGACTTTGACTAGGCCACTTCAAAGACTTGCTTCTTTTGAGTCATTCGGAGGTGGACTTGCTCTTGAACATCAGATTCATCAGAGTCTTGCTGCATAGTCCAGTCGCACTGGAGCTTCAGATCACAGACTGATGGCCGAATGCAGTATTTTCTGGTAGTGAGCACAGCAGGCCTGGAACAGCACAGCATCCACACACTGTCACAAAATCATCTCCACATTGGACTTTTGGTACCATGTTTTTTAATGTCCTGGCTTGGGAGTAAACAATGCATTTTTGGATAACTTTTTCCCTTCAGTAAATGAAATGATCAGTTAAAAGTTATATTTTTTTCTTTGAAGATCTGACACAATTAAGTGTGACAGATCAGATCATTAAATACTTTTTCATGACACTGTATATCAATCCGAGCTACATTCATAAAGGACCACCCATTCAGTCCATTCAACGTGAGGTGATGTAGAGCACTGGTCCTGCAAATTAGGGTCTGAGGTTCATCTTTTTCTTATTTCACAGAATTGTTTAATGTAAGACAGTAGCAAAAATCAAAGATGACTGGCTTTCACACAAAAAAATCACACAAACATGTCTTTCATGGAAAAAACTAAAATGTAGCACATGGAGTCTTTCATGGAGTGACTCATTTAACAGATTGTGGTTCTGCAGATAGGGTGCTAAGAACATCATAACATGAACACTGTTCAAACGGACTCAACCTTCCTAGAACTTTTCTCTGAGAGGCTGGAAGAAATCTCCCCGGGCACCAAGCACAATAACATGCTACTAGATACACTAAAGCCCTCATCAGAGAGAGCTTCAAATAGTTCCCATCTGCCAGGCCCTGCACTCACTTTAATAAAACTCGGTGAAATTGCACTACTGTTTAATCATACACATGCAATACAGAGTCAAATCAGATGGCAGGCTGTACATGTAATTTTGGATCTGATAAAGGATGTCGCCCGTGGGTCATTTCATATTGGCACTGAATGGCAGCTGGCAGCATGAGCTCCTGCCAGTGCAGAATAAGCTCGCTTCTCACTCAGCTGTGACATGTTTGGAAGTTTGGAGAAAAAAAAGGCCTTTAAATCTCTCCCCTTTTCTGTAAATTACTACCTTGCATTTTTAATTTCTTCTCCACATACAATGTTATTCATAGGCATCCAAACCAAACAAGGGCTGTGCAGTCAGAACAGCCTGAGGGAACAAACTGTCCTTTTTAAAGGCTTAACGTGTTAGTGACAGAACATAGATCACAAATTCTGACAAGCGTGCCAATAGGTGGATGTGCAAGCAAACAAAAAGGGGTGGGGCGGGGTGTTGAACAATCGTGTGAAAGGAAATGTATGTCTTGTTCCTGAGGCCCACCATCCCAGTAAGGAAAATGCAGTTTTCCACTTATCATGTATCTTAATATTGTAACACAAAAAGCATTCCTGTTCTAAAGAGTTAAAAAAAGAAACCCCTCTTCACGGCTCAGTCATGGCGAGGTCATGCTGGGTGAAGAGAATACCAAAATCATTAAAACCATCTTGCATAAATCACCATGACTCCGTTTGTAATTACCAACGCTCAGATTCAATTCCAGCAGACGGGTCTGAATTCGACAAAAGATTTCCATCCTGTGCAGTTTAGCTGCATATAAAATGGGACTCGTGTTTGATTTGTAACCGAATCCCCTCTCCCTCGGGGGTTTCCAATTCTGACTGTAATAACAGGCTAACACACCCGAGACCTCCTTTTGCCCTCGTGCTTTATAATCACCGCCGAGTCCGTCACACTCGTGTAAACAGGTCAGGAGTGGAGCTGTAAAGAGTACAATCTACATTGCTGGCCAGAAGAAAGGCAGCGCAAAGCCCTTGATGTGAAAGTCAAAACAGAAGGTTGGTGCGATGGCTTTCTTGCTGTCACTGTGTGCAATCTGTTTAAATTTAGACCCTGAAGACAGCTCCTATTTATGATTGAACCACAGACCATATCGGTATAGATTGTTATTATGTTTGGAAATGTTTTGGATTTGATTTCAGAGAACAATGCTGACCTTTGCTTTATAGTCAGTTCCACCAGGGAGAGCATGGCCAACCCTCAGAGCCAGACTTGGCTAGACAACAGGAGTTTTTACAAACGAAAAACATTCTGCCTTTTTTCTATTCTTCTCTGTTGTTATTTCTCCTCCAACACGAAAAGGAAACATGTCTAATTCAGTGTCGGCCTCAATAGCACACAGTGCCTGGGCTGTTGGATGCATATAGTCCCCATTATCCCATCAATGATGACTGCTTTGTTCTTGTTTTCACGCTTCCTTTGATGCTGTTTTCTCCCTTTGCTTAAATTCCTTCCCGTTCTTCTTCTCTCAGACTAAGAATACACTGGGTTTCAATTAAGCTGGGTCCAGACCCTTTCTCTAGGGAAAGGTGAAAGGTCCATATGAAGGCGGCCACAAAGACTATAATTGTCCATTTCTTCTTTTCCTGTTTTTGCAGCCCACATGTTTAAAAGCTTTTAAAGACTTGTTTGAGTGTATGATCATTGCAGGAGTTTTCATCAGCGTGTCGCTAGGGTACCTTGTCGCTTCTGTCATTGAGTCACATGTTTGTCTCTTGTGCTGTGAGTCTGCATCCTGTTTACAGCATCTGTGTCTGTGTGTGTGTGTGTGACTGAAATGGGATGACTGTAGGAGACTCGGAGGTAATTAAGTTATCTTATACTTAACAGGCTGCCAATCGATTATTTCCTTCCTGGAGAGCACTGACGATGAGATGACATGAGTCCAATAAGCATGTCATCAGCAAGAAAACACTTGTATTTGTTGTATAACTTCTATCCCTACAGTCTACAGTACATCAGGGGTATATATATATATATATATATAAACCCACGATTCGGTTCGGTTCACGATTTTTGACTCACGATTCGGTTCGTATCACGATTTATTTGCGGTGAAGGAGAGGAGAAATTCTGAGGCGCCATTTTGTTTGGAGACACCTTATCTTTACCACA
>JBBPCY010000001.1:31214756-31247478 GCA_037974405.1 Brachyalestes nurse | reverse complement strand
TCTTCATTAAGGTGGATCAGACTAGTGGACGTGGTTTAGGACACAGTATGACTTACTGTGAGCTGTAAAAATGAACTAAACTTTGGTCCTGCAGGTAATTCAGACTCCAGGGCTGCTGTTCCCAAAGTTGTTTCTAGTTCAACTGTTTCTCTTGATCTGGAGGTGTTTTGTAAAAACACACTGTGATTTCTGCACACAGTGAAGTTTTCTTCAGTTTTCCAGCTCACAGTGAGTCATACTTCGTCCTAAACCGCGTCCACAAGTCGGATCCACCTTAATATGATTTGAGCGGGTTATGAATATTAATGTGTTGATGGAAAAGATTTGGGTGACTACTGACCTCTTAGGAACATTTCCCTTGTAGCTCCAGTGCTAAACTAAAATTTGGACTCCAAACATGATTCTCTGCATCTAGTGTAAGTGGAAAATTGTTTGAATTTTTTAAAATAATTTTTATGTGACCTATTAGTTTAACTATTTTTGGTTGATTTCAGGTTGGCTTTGAAAATGTACAAATATTTTGTTGATTGGCTTCTTCATGACCACTTTTATGCCCTTCAGCCTTCTGACACTCAGGGTGTCCAGGGTGTTCAAGAAAGCATGCAGGAGCTTTCAGGAGCAGGAGCAGGGTTCTCGGTCTCCTGTATGGGGCGTTTGGTCCAGTAGTCTTGATGACAGGATGCTGAATGTGACCTTCTGCTGCTCCACTCTTTTACAGAGAGCAGTCCCGTGTTTTTCTCCCAGGCTTTTGGGTTGAAGTGACTCCCCGTGCCATGTGTGGCCGTCTCCCTGAGATTTAGATTATAGTGGGATGTGGGAGGTAATTGCATGTTATTTTCGAATGGACACTGCATTTAGCTGCACTGTTTTTTTCTTCTCCCCTGAACAGACTCCACTTGACCAGGTGGATCTGTGTCTGTATTATTGTGCCCTACAGCCACAATAGAGCTGTTGGTAAGACTCACACCAACCCAGACGTCCCGTCAGAAAAAACTCTTACTCCACCAAATACAGTGTTCCCCCGCGAAGTCGCGGTTCAGAGTTTGTGGCGTCAGTCGTTCATGGTTTTTAACCTAGAATTGAACTAATCATTGTTTGCGGAAACTCACGCAAATTCACGGAAACCACATTTTCGTGGTAATGTATAATTTTTCATGCATTTTAGTGCTAAATATAATTTACTAAATGTAAATTCAGCTACATTTCCTTATGAAATATTACTTTGCATTTTTTGTACTGTCGAGAGCCACAAAGCAGCCTTTTAATGAGGTGAAACACCGCTGTACTCAGAGACGGGAGGTTTAAAAGTAGCCAATCCGAGAGCGTTATTTATTTCTCCTTGCTGCTGATTGGCTGCTGCCCTTTGACGCAACTCAGTCCAGAATTCAGCATCAGAACAGTTTCCTGTGTGGAGCGTCTGGAGTTTACAGGCACATTTTTAAGGGTAATGTATTAAGCTTAAAATGACATTTTTGGGGGCATATTTAGCGTTTTAGACTATAAAAGTAGGAATTTTTTATCACATCACAAATTCGCGGTTCTGCCCGATTTGCGGTTGCTCTTGGAATGTGATGTATTGACCATTTTTACATCATTTGTTTATTACACCACACACAGCGAAGAAACTAGTAACGAGGTGATTAGTCAGTCAGCCGCTGCGGGAAAGTAGAGAAAATATCTGACGTTGGAAATGTTACACATTATATTACAAAATATCAAAATGCTGACCCAGAATAATTCAGTAAACACCTACAAATCCAAAGATGTATTGGTGTGGTCCAGACCTGGAGGACTTTGTGTATTAATTAATAATAAACCATTTGAAAGATTACTTGCATCAAAGTAATGAACAGCTACTCATCCAAAGCTACGTGACATGGACAAAAGTGCAACATTTGATGAAGCTGTAGGACAAAGCTTTGAGAATATGAGACATGTTAAAGAAGGCTAAAGGATTATTTTACTGTTAATTTCTTCTGTTGAAGATGTTAAAGCTCCTCCATGTTTAGTAAGAGGGAGATTTCTGTGAGTGGAGAGCTGCAGTACGGCCCAATCAGTTTAAAAGGTTCCTCCATGCCAAGATTCTGACGAGAGACGACAAATCAGGACATGGATGCAGATAAAAAGAAAACCGAATGGAAGATACTTCTTAAAGCTGAGATAAGATAAACCTTTACTGGTCTCACAGTGGGGAATTTACATTGTTATGGCAGAAAGTGGACAGACCAAAGGAAAGAGCAGCAAAACAATAGAATAAAAACTAAACAACACAACAGTACAGGATAAAAATACACTTTACAAATGATACAACATTATAAATATTGACATTTGTGTGCAGCAAATATATACATATGTATGTAGAAATGAACCCATGCAAGTATATGAATGTATGTACACAAGGGTGCATGGTGCAGTGTGTTGCAGAGCAGTTCTGTAAGAAAAATGAACTATTTGACCCATTACTAATATACCATGAAAAAAAACATTCATTATCCTACAAAAGTCTCAGAAATGATTGAAACCAAAGTGTTAAACTGTTAATCCTGTTAGTCATAGGCGGCTTATCTGTCAATAATCTTGTTGATGACGGCCTTCTCTCGTTATTTATCCCCATAAAGACGCTCTCTCTCTCTCCGGGTCGACCTGAGGAGGACGGGTTCTCCTTCTGAGTCTCGGTTCTCCCGAGGTTCTTCCTCCAGCTGAGGGAGTTTTTCCCCACTAGGGTCTCGGACCTGGACTCTGTAAAACTGCTTTATGACAACTTGGTTGTAAAAAACACTACATAAATAAACTTGAATTGAAATTTTATTGAATTAATTGCATACAACCGTGGAAAATATGTGATGAGGAAGATCTCCTTCCTCAAGAAATCCAGAACATTGACTCTCTTTCCTCCTTCAAATCTTCAAACTCGCCTCCTCTGTTTGACCTCGTCCCGCTCTACACTCCTGAGATCTTATACATGCCATGTTTTTATTTATTTACTCTCTCTGACCTGCACTCATTTTTTGTCTTACACTCTTTTATATATGCCACGTTCTTTCTTTTATCTGTTTGTCTCCCATTGCTTTTTTCCCAGTTTTCTGACCTGTTTTTCTTGTTTGAAAGGTGTCCTTGAGTGCCTTGAAAGGGGCCTTTAAATAAAATGAATAATAATAATATAATAATAATAGCATGACTGGAAGCTTCAGCATCTAGAGACAGAAGTATTTCAGTGGAATATGACGGTTCATCTTGAACCTGTTCCTGAGCTCTGTGTGTTCTGCTGTGGTGTTTCGGGTGCGGTGCCGGTGCCGGTGCCGGTTGTTGCCGCGCTCCGTATCTGAAGCGGCGCCATGCTGAGTCTGTCGTTAGAGCCGAGAGAGCGGCGCTGCAGGGTTAATGAACCCATCTGCATAAACTCTTAACTCCATCTGGAGCTGGTGGCGGCGTGCGGAGCGCCGGTGCTGCCGCCGGCCGGCCTCGTGCCACAGCTAACCCGGTTATGCTAATAATAACGCTCCTTCTCCCGCCGCATTTCTCAAAGCCTGCAATAAACAACCGAGAAACGCAGTGTAACCCCCAGAAACCCGAGGGGTCCGCAGGGGCTCAGAACGGCTGATTCGGTTTTATGAAGGTTTTATAAAGATTAAAAAATGAATCATAGAGCTGAACAATACTTATCATTTTTTGTTGTTGTAAATTGTATGATATTAAAAAAGAAACAGTCAAATTTATCCCCATAAAATGATTCACAATGAAGCTAATTATCACCCTAACAGTGGAAATGAAGTGGTTCATAGGGGAAACTAAGGCTGAAGATCTTGGTACTGATCCGAGGCTGCATGAGACGGACAATAAAGCAATATTTACTAAAGCTGTTGGACGTAGCATCGACTGTGTCAGAAGAACTAAATTATAGCAATGTTATAAATTGTGATGTTAAATTATAGCAATTGATGTATATTTATTTATTTTGCTGTAAAATATGACCATTAATAAGTACAAAATAACATTTCTATATAGTCCTACATTAAAACATTAGAATGTAGACCCTGAAAAGGTCCTGCTGGTGACGTGATGTTACAGTAGCTGTTACTGCTAATCACATAATGCAACTTTAATACAGGCCACAACTCCCAATAACTGAAACACACATTCACTTCAGTTTCACACATAATGCCTTTTTACTTTGTGCCTATAAATATAAACACAGATTATGGATTTCCAAGCCTTGCTTTGGATGTTATTTAAGGTAGAAGTATTCGGATGCTGGCTGTTACAGCTCTACAGCGAGAAGAAATTCTCTTTGGCTAATTTTTACAAACCATTCTTGAGTTATTTTGGCTAAATATTTGGTGTAGTTTGTGGGTCATCTTGCAGATCTGTTTGAGTGACTGCTGGCTTCACTCTTACCTTCCTTATCAGTCCGAGAGTCCGCATCAGTCCGCGTTGTGAGATCTGTGGGCTTCTTCACCTTCACAACAGCTGCTGCTTGTTAAAAGAAATCTAGTTTTGCTTACGAGTACGTAACTTTTTCATTCATACTCATGACATTGTGTCATTAAAAGTGTAGCAAATGAAACTACAGTGTCTGAATTTTTGCAGCAGACTGTCTTAAACGTATTGGTAACAGTATTTAAACGGAAGCTTTCATCCTGTGTCTAATATCAAATAGTGAACTTTTCGCAAATCAAATAAACAAGTGAATCAGATTCATTGCAAGCAGGAGCAAAGTCTGTCTGCTTCATCCTTCACACAGCAAACCAAGTTCAGTTCATCGTAACTGTCTGGTTCTGACATGGTGGGACGTCGTGACAGCTGGAGTCTGGCGCGTGTCCGGCCTCACATTTCCTCATGTTTCCTCGCATTTCCTCACGTTTCCTCATGTTTCCTCACGCGGTTTACTGCCACACACGGCAGCTTTGTTTTGTAACATGGCCGTGGAGTTCTCTGGATGGTGGATGCCGGAGTGGAACGCTTGTCAGAAGGAGATGTGGGTGATTCACCAGCACTGATTCATTTAGAAAGGGAGAAATGAGCCGACGCAGAAGGACACTGGACCAGTACGACTGGGTGCAGTTATACTGGGAAATCTCCTGGACCTTTCTGGTGGGGTTTCTTTTAGAAATATGAAGTTTTACAATTAAAAAAACATTTTAAAAGAGCTGAACGATATCAATGTTGTACATTTTATGATATAAAAAAAACCAGTAAGGTTTATCCCCATAAATGATTCCAAAATGGAAATGAAGTGGTTAATAGGGGAAACTGAGGCTGAAGATCTTGGTTGCATGAGACAGACAACAATGCGTTATTTACTAAAGCTACTGCATGTAGGATTGACTGTGAGAAGAATTAAATTATAGCAGTGTTCTAAAGGGACTGATTGTTGATGAAGTCTAACTTCTCCTTTAAGCAAATATAAAACAAAAATATAATGATTACAAAAAACACTTCAATATTGTGCAGTGTAGTAATAATGTAGTAATCCTGTAGTAATAATGTAGTAATCCTGTAGTAATAATTAGTAATCATGTAGTAATAATGTAGTAATCATGTAGTAATAATGTAGTAATCATGTAGTAATATTGTAGTAATCCTGTAGTAATAATTAGTAATCATGTAGTAATAATGTAGTAATAATGTAGTAATCATGTAGTAATAATGTAGTAATCCTGTAGTAATAATTAGTAATCATGTAGTAATCATGTAGTAATCATGTAGTAATCATGTAGTAATAATGTAGTAATCATGTAGTAATATTGTAGTAATCATGTAGTAATATTGTAGTAATATTGTAGTAATGATGTAGTAATATTTTTTTCCAATAAATGCCATATCTAATTTCTATATAGTGCTAATAACACTAAAATGTTTTACTTCCTATGAAGGTCCTCATGGTGACGCAGGGTATTGGGTTATTCACCAGCGCTGTTTCATTTAGAAAGTAAAAATGTGACCCAGCGCAGCAGGACACTGGACCAGTAAGACTGGGAGCAGTTATACTGGGAGCAGTTATACTGGGAAATCTCCTGGACTTTGCTGGTGTGGTTTCTTTTGGAAATGATGCACATTTCAGTGAAGATTCTGGCTCCAGTACATTAAAATAACATTTAGGATCGATAGATTTAGGATAATATTTAGCTGATTTGTAATTTATGCTTTTAGGTCAAAGCAGTGCAGGTTTATCTGTGTGTCCTTCGCTGGAACCAGGCCCAGTGTTTTTCACTGTGTGTGCTGAGAGCATCTCGACCGAGTTGAATTTTTCTGTGGGTGTCTTGCGGGTTTAAGGTATTCAAGTAATCCGACAAATGTAAATGATCTCAGGCACAATAACTCACTGCAACGTTCTGCAGCAACAGAGTCACAGCACTGCTGCGTCGCACGCCGTGCAGAGGAGCGTGGACCACAGAGGAGCCGGGATCCGGAGAAAGCCAGTAGGTTCTGTTTATGCTAAATCTGTTTGCTTGAGGTTGGTCCTGCGTCACCCGTCTGTGCCACATGAATGAGGGATGTGTGTGGCAGGCAGAGTCTAAGACTGCGTGAACTTTTTCAAGCGTGCGTACGCGCCCACACACGCAGATTTTTCGATCCGACCAGAGCTGCTCACGTCAAAGCGGCAGCAAGGAACCAGAAAATGTTACACAGTCTCTTCGGGAACACAACAGTCTCGCGGTGAACGACAGAGTGAACAGAAACCAACTCTTCCATCTTTTTTTCTGATAAACAGCTACTTTACCAGAGGAAAACATGAAGGTCCTGATCAGTACGAATATTCAGTTTTATATATTTAACCAGATATTACAAGGATGTTATTTGGATGCTAGTTATCAATCAGTAAACCATTGATTAAGTCATACAAAATTATATCGGCCAGTAATAGCACTTTTTTAATTTGTAGCTGGTGGGACATAACCTAATTTTTGTGTAACTTATAAGTTAGACTGTAACTGTGATGATCTCCAGGTGTTGAAATTGGCCAGTGGTGTGTGTGAACCCCCGCCGCAGTCTCTGGAACGTCTCTGGAACGTCTCTAAAGGGAAATCTCTTCTCTGATTGGACCAGAACAATCGCAAATCTCATCATCTGACTGGCTACCAACAGCAACAGAGAAGGTGGTTACAAGTTACTGCTGAACACTGGTTGGGGGCAGCTGCTGGCCTAGTGGTTAGGGAATTGCCCCTGCACTCAGAAGGTTGTGGGTTCGAATCCCAGTACTGCTAGTGACACCCTTGAGGTTCCCTTGAGCAAGAAACCATCCCCCACATACTGAGCCCTGGCATTGAGTTAAATGCATGGAAAGAATTTCACACTGTTTGAGTTAAGAGTTCACTATAAGAGGCTACTTTACTTTACTTTACTTTACTTAAACGCTGTAAACAAGTCAGTACAAATGGCTGTGGATGGTCATGGAGATGGTGCCCTAGTGGGTAGGATACTTTCTTCTGGACCAAGAGGTCATGGGTTCAAGTCCTACCTTCAGCCCCACCACTGGGTTCCTGAGCAAGACCCTTAACCCCAAGTTGCTCCAGGGAGACTGCCCCCTGCAGTTAGGGAATGGAAGTCGCTTTGGATAAAAACTTCTGCTAAATGCTGTAAATGTAAACGGATGGAGTTTAAATCAGTGTTCAGAGGAATACTGCAGGAGGCGTGTTGTCAGAAATCTTTGCTTCTCACGTTTACATTTTTTCCTCAAATGACTGTAAATTTATTTGAAACATACGTCATGAGTGTATTTCCAGTGACACATTTAATCTTAAAAGGTTCAACTTTTATCAGTTGAACTCTAGTACCGAACCACACACACCAGTGTTCAGTCGTGCTTATTTTTTTCTGGCCATTCCCCATAATGCTGAACATCATGAGCAGATTCGGAGCTAGATCCCGCTGATAGAAGATGTAGAGCCAATGAGCCGTTTATTTCTTTCTCTTTTTTTTGCCTCGCACCACTCCCTGCGAGGGTAATGAGTCTGAAACGTTAGTGAGTTTAGCTCACTTTGATATCAAGAGGGAGGAAAATGGAACGAGGGACTCCAGTTCTTCCATTCATCATGTCCACTGTGAGCTGGGGGACGGCGAGAGGTGCCTGAACTTTCAAAAGATCCCAAACAACTCGCATGGAAAGAGGAAACAAGTAAGAAGTAAAAATAACACTGTCATTCTCGATCTGTTTCCCTCTTTCAGTTCTGTAGCTTTGTAACAGACTGTAAATATGTAAGAGTGATCTAGGACTAGTCCTGCTGCTACATTTGAACTTACAGACGTGAATAAAGCTGAAATGATGCTGAATCAGCGCTCTGCTTTCAGAGAACTGGGTTTAGCTCCAGCTACTGGCTGCTACCAGACTGGCTGTGTAGAACATTAGGACCATCCTGGTAAATAGAGCGTCATATAAAAGCATTTTAGGTTTAGAGCACACAAGCTGATCTTTTTCTGCTCATGTCTCGCACCAATTCCCAAAACTGTGAGAGCTGTGGGCACCAGGGAGTGGATTCTGTATCTAAATCGGTTCTTTCTCTAAAGTTTGTAATGAATGTGGATCTGCTCTGCAGAAGATCTCTGCCTGATCAGCGAAAGGTTCTCAAGTTCATATGGAACTCCGCACAGGAAATGGTCTGCATTCTTTTAGTCCGATTCAAAAATAAACTGCAGCCTTTGCTTCCTGCGGGACTCGGCGCCGGGGGGGAGGTGGAGAGGGGAGGTGTGAGAAATGTGGGGGCTCCGTTCGGGGGTCTGAGCTGAGAAATGAACTGGAAATTAATGGCCGTTTTTTGGCCACCCTCCATGGTATGATATGTTTCTCTCTCCGGTGTGAAAGACTAAAGATCTCACTGTTGCCACATACATCCCTGCAGACCCGCGCTTCCTGTAAACGGGGCCTCCTGATTGGACGGGTGCATATGAGGTCGGCTCTGGGTCCCCATCCCCCCCCCTCAGGCTTCTGGAAAGTTCCTTTAAGAGCACAAGGACTCTGGTCGGGGTCATTGTAGGCTTTGCTGATTTTCCATCCCTGAGCTCGGGCTGATTGGGACACCAGAGCTCCTCACCAAATCAAAACAAATGTACACAGTTTTACCCCGAGCAGTCCTTACTAATCTCTAAATGATAAACATGAGCCCCTCCTGGGAGATATAGTTATATAATGGATATATTTAAACCTCTGTCTTTTATTTTTATGTATTTTTAGTATTTGAGTATTGAGTTTTGTAAACTTCTAATTGTGGCTGACCAGTAGTTTTCACACCGCCGGTAAAAGTGGCCACACTCTGAAGTGCAGTGTTCTCGCTGGTAATATGAGGTGAAGGTCTAGTGGGTAGGATACCTGCCTCTGGACCAAGAGGCCATGGATTCGAATCCTACCTTCAGCCCCTCCACTGGGTTCCTGAGCAAGACCCTTAACTCCAAGTTGCTCCAGGGAGACTGCCCCCTGTAGGTAGAGAATGGAAGTCGCTTTGGATAAAACGATGACCTACCAAACCAACGGCAAAATACAAACAGAAACTACCCCATTTGCCAACACCAACACACCCAACCCACTTGACGAACCAGAATTGCTCATTAGCACCCAACCAACACTCCTGGATGAGAAAATGGCATCGTTTGCTCACCGCTGCACCAAACCTCTTGATCCGCCGGAAACACTGAATGTGAACAGCAAAATAAAAATCATCTAATCTGATACCTCCTAATAATTTACTGCGTGCCTCCATGGCACATTAAGCTTTTAGCCTGTGGCTGCTACACTTTTACAGGAACCCTGCCGAGCGTGTGTGTGTGTCACAGGACACGTTTCTGTGTGTGTGTGTGTGTGTGTGTGTCATTTTGGGAGTGTGGTCAGTTCTAGACTAATGTGGTCTAAATCAGATTTAAAATGAATGTGTGAACAGAAAGTTTTTGAGATTAAAAATTATAAACCCATAAACACTTAAATGCCGCTTCCTTTCCATTCATACTGAGGACAAGGCTTCGGTGAACCGCAGGAGGAGTCAAGTCGGAGGAGTCGACTCGTCTCTCTCGGTTCACCGCTCCGTTCAAACAAAAAAAACGACCCGCCAGCTGCCCGGAGCCACAAAACTCACTCAAAACACAATAAAACAATTACACAGAAACTCCAACGCAGTTTTATCACAACCCAGCAGCTTATAGACACTTTTTATATATATATTAAAACTTCAGTCTAAGCTGTAAAATAAATGGATTCTTTGGTCCTTATTTTGTTAGAAGTCTTTGGACAGAGGTAGCAGTGGCCTCAAGCAAGTGTAATTGTCTCAGCCCTGGTCCAGGTGGCCTTCATCTTTGCACATTGATGTGTTTTCACTGCTCCCACCACACCTGATCCAACTAATCAGCTCGTTAACAAGCCCACTCTGTGCTGAAGTGGTTTCTTAAAGAAGCGAAAGAGCTTAAATGTGCAGGACATGATGGCCTCCATACCAAGGTTGGGAAATATTGAAATATCTTAGTCTTTTCAGTCCTGGAGCACTACTGCCCTCCATATTGTGGTCTTTTTTTCACTTCTCTAACATGGTTTCCTAATCCTGGTCTTTGATGCCACTGCCCTATCTATTTAGTGATTTCCCTTATTTAAGAAACAAACTTAAACACAATAAGGGTGTATTAAGGAGCTGATTAGTTGTATCAGGTGTGTTGGGAGCAGTAAAAACACTCTGCGGGAGCAGGACTTGTAAACACTTCTAACAAACCCATTTGCCCTCAGTTGCTCATTCACTAGTTATGTGTTGGAAACAGGTCTGCTGTAACACCAGGTGGTCATCAGCCCTCCTCCTGGAGATCCACTTTCTAGCACACAAATGAATCTGATCCAGCCAATCAAGGTCTTCAGAAGAACATAATGAATTGGGACAGGTGCATCAGTTGGTCCACTGGAATGCTGAGTTCCCATGATGCTCTAAAAAAAAGTTCAAGGTTACTTTGTCATCAGCAGGTGTGAACACATTCATAGTTTGAAGATACATTTCTCCATGGTCCACATATATCAACATTCATACAGTGCTTTCCAGTTCCTGAGGCACACTGCCCTGCACATCTGTGAATTTTCACTGCTTCCAATATGTGATCCAACTAATCAGCTGGTTATCAAGCCCTTACTGTGTTGAAGTGGATTTGGTGAATAAGGGAAGGCACTAAAAGAACCAGGATTGTGGGAAAAAAGTGCTGCAGTGTGTTGTTGGAACAACTCACTAGAATCTTCACATAACATTTACTAGGTCATTTACTAGGTTAAGGTTTATTCACAGAGTCTTTATGGACGTTCTTCAAACTTTACTGACACATCTTGTTTACAAAAGTGGTTCTCTAAAGAACATTTGACTGAAAGGTTCTTTGGGGAGGCCAGAAAAGTTCTGTGGCTTCAAGCAAAGACCCCTTTCTGTGAGTTTATACAATATAAAATGTATTAATAAAAAGGCAAATGTTCCATTCTTATATGTACTGATTCCAGCCTTGTCTGAAATGAATAAAATTTGTTCCACAAAAAGACAATTTGTGCTTAACCATAAGTTCTACATTCATAAAACTGTAAGTGTGTGTGTGTGTGTGTACTTGGGAGATTTTGTGGCAAATCAACATTACCTTTGATTCAAACACATGATGCTGTCAGAGAAACAGGTTTACAGTACAAATAGGAGTCGTCAGAACCTCGCTGATGGTCCACCAGCTTAACCCAAGCTGCTGCAGAAATATTTCTAACTCACACTATAATCTTTACCTCATCCACACCTGATCTTATCCAGAGCTAATAAAGTCATTGTGCTGTCCGTCCAAGTCTTTTTGTTCTGTCAACAAGATGCCAGCACAAAGAAGCCAGCACTTATAAACCTGATCATTGCAGATGGCTCAATTCAACAGTCCATTAAAGTGAAAGTGGAAGTTTTACTTTCACTTTCATTATCTTTTTGTTTGCTTTTGGGGGAAATTGCTAATGAAACTGAAAGTTCTCTTTCACTTTCATTAGCAATTTCCTCCAGAATCAAAAATGATTCTGCTAATTCTAAGTCACTTACTATTGTTCCTCTTACAATAAGTCCCCCCCTTTCTTTGGTATCAGTGTTTGTGGACAGCCCTGCTCAGTATTTGAACCCATGACCTCCCAATTTTGGAGGCATCACTCTTACCACTGAGCCACAGCTAGCTTTGTTTTTGGAAATCTG
This sequence comes from Brachyalestes nurse, assembly GCA_037974405.1. Lineage (NCBI taxonomy): Eukaryota > Metazoa > Chordata > Actinopteri > Characiformes > Alestidae > Brachyalestes > Brachyalestes nurse. The sequence goes on along the minus strand of JBBPCY010000001.1, from coordinate 31,235,326 downwards.
ACTTTCAGATGAGGGATGATGTTCAAGACATAAAGCTAAAGGCTTTGATTAGAACCCACACCTCCAGGTCTTAGAGGCAGTGACACAGGATCTTGTTGCTGGCAGCCACAGGATCTTATAGCTATCATGCCTTTTTTGGACATTTCACTTTCAGATTAAATGTGACATACAAGACAGATTAGATTCCACAATCTTTTGTTCTTAATACAACTGCAACCTAACCAACTTTATGCTATTTTACTTTCAGATGAATGTGACATGCAAGCTATAGAGTAGACAACTTAGATTTGATCCCACAACCTTCTAGACTTCAGCCCATGGTTTAAACCAGTGTACTATAGAGCCAGGGCAGATGCTCCACTTATTTTTGGACATTTGATTTTCAGATGAAGTGTGACATACAAGACATTAAAAGTAAGACTCTGATTAGAGCCTACAACCTTCTTGAGACCACAGCTAAATACAGTGAGTTACTGGGCTTGACAAGTTGGCTAACTTATTTAAGATATATGATGTTCAGATGAAGTGTGACATGCAAGACAAAGTTAAAGACTCAGGTTTGATCCCACAACCTTCTGTTTTTGAGACCGTAGCTTAAACTGTGAGCGACAGAGTGAGGCCAGAGACATTTTTTGGATATTTGACTTTCAGATGAAGTGTGACAAGCAAGACTTAAAACTGAAGACTTGGGTTTGATCCCAGGACCTCATGTTTTTGAAGTCACAGCTTAAACAAGCGAGCTACAAGGCTTCACAAATGAGTGGAAACTGCTATTTTTTCTATGTTTCTAAATCATCTCAGCCTGAAGTTTGAAATGAGCAAATATAAAGACAAGTAATTGAAGTGAGCCAATAGCCCAGTGATAACCTTCCCTTAAGGCAGGAAGACTGCAAGCCCATTACCTTCTGGCTGTAATCAACAATCAACAAAATCAACAAAAACCCAAATCCAGGGGCGCTAAACCTGTGACAAGTCCCTGGAGAACCACACTTCTGCAGACATCAGCATTATCTCTCATTTAACCATCTGAGTTCAGTTCACAAAGCCACTGATGAGTTTAATCAGGTGTGGTTAATGAGGTTCAAATTTACATGGACAAATTAATATTACTAATAAAATCCATAAATCCAGTACATCTTGGTCAATGATGTGTAGTTTTGATGTTTACATAAAAAGGTCAAAAGCCCCAATCAGTTTGCTGACATTAAATAAAGTACACAGAACACTGTTAGTTTAATGTGAGCTACTGACGATATTGAAAAGAACTGGCTGGATGTTACTCAATGCTGTGGTGGGTCGATTGCCACCGCCTTATCTTATGTTCCACACAAACCTGCAGTGGGGGTTCTACAGCTAACATGAGTCTAATAGCTCGTACACTGCTGAAAAATCATCAGACTTGTTTAAATGAGTGGAACCATCCCTGGCTTTTGCAGATTTCCATTGTAAAAGTTATTCTAGTTAGTTTATATGCAGCAGCACTAGAACTTGACTGTGGCTCCCTGGAATGATCTACGTAACCGAGAGGGCCACAAGGATGAAAAATGTTCATCAGTTATGAACTGAGACAATAAGACAGACCTAGGGCCACTTTTTGTGCTTCAAAAAGTCCAATATACATATACAAGCACTAGCGGGACCTGGTATCAATGTCTGATAAATACACTCATAAAGGAAAGTAAAGTGGCCCCTTTTAGTCATGCATGAACATACCACAGCACACAGTGTGAACAACATGAAATTCTTTCTCTGCATTTAACCCATTCATCAAGTGAAGCCGTGGGCTGCCATCAATGAGGAGTGCCTGGGGAGCAGTGTGTGGGGATGGTACCTTGCTCAGGGAACCTCAGCAGTCTTGAGATGCAGACCCCCATCCTTCTGACACACACACTCACACATATGCCTAGATGTGTGTATATATATAATCTTTTTCAGCAGACTAGTATTCGCTCCTAACATTAGAGACCCTTGGGTGTCTGTGACCCTGTCGTTGGTCAATGTTTGGCCTTACTGATATGAATATTCCTCATCTGCAGTCAGTTCAGGACCTGAGCTCTCTTGTGCATGAATGATGGACTAACAAACAGCTGATCAGGAAACAACTGAGCAGTTCAGCTGTTCAGTTATTTCTGTTTATCCTGTAAATGGCTCTAATTCTTCCATGGATTGCATGATTTGACTAAAATGGATGTAGCTCATAATTATTGATTGACAGGGCTTATGAATGGAGACTTGTTGAAGAAGGCAGCGTCTTGGGGTCAAATTTAGATGCCACCTCTTTGCCAACAATTTTTTTGTAAGTTGGACCAGAGCAACCTTCTTCTTTCATCTAACTACAAATTATGAGAGATTGAGATTTTCTAGATACTTTTGGAACTTTGAGTGGAAGCTGACCGGGATAAAAAGAAGCAATGGTTATACAGACAAGACTATCATCTCCACTGTGAGGTATGGTGAGGGATCTGTGATGCTGGGGCTTTTTTTCCTCCTGGGAACCTTGTTAGAACACATGGCACCATGAACACGATGAGGTACCAGGAGATTTTTAATAATCTGCCTCTGCCAAAAAGCTAAAGCTTCAAGATGTCAGGACAAAAACATTCCATATCCACACTGAATGGTTCAGTAACCACGGAATCCAGTTTTTGACATGGCCTTCCCAGTCCCTGGAACTAAACCCCCAGTGAAGATGTGTGGCATGAGGTGCAGTGGGCATAGGACCCTAGATGATGTGCAATGAATCTGTACTGTACAATGGTCTCAGATTACTCACTGTTGTCCATTCTTACCAAACATTATAGAAGACTTTGTGTTATGCTAGTACATGGAGGATGCATAATGTATTAAATGCAGAGGGTTTTGTTTTCTTAGATTAATTTGACTTCGGTTAATAGATGTTCTTCCACATATTTTAATGTGAGGTTAAGACAAGCAAGCAAAAAACGCAAGATCTTTTAATCAAAGTTGCCAATAATTATGGAGCCGACTGTCTCACATGAATGCTTTCATTTCAAATCATATGTACTGCCAAAGCCAAAACTACAAAATCTGCGCCTCTATCCAGTTACATACGTACTGTCCTGTGTATAAACTTCAGTATAAGTATCTACTCAAAATCTTTCCACTTAATAATGAGTGGCATATAACCTTCCTCTCCCTTCACAGTGGCTGAAGCCGAGTTCCAATGCGCGCACCAGGCCTACTTTACATCTAATGTAGAGTCATACTGCACTGCCAAAAATCATACTGCACAGTGCTTGCACAACAGTCCAATGACTTTGGCTTCTGTATTGCACAACAACTTTGCAGATCCAAAACTTTGATATTCAGAGAATGTGGTACCCCAGTGAAAGCCGATAGCATTGTGCTACTTCCAATGAAACCTGGTGCTAATCACAAAACTCCCAAAATCAGCTATTTAGCAATTTCAGAAGGGACTGTGGAAAAGGCGAGGAGAATTCCACTGTGACAGGAACCTTGCATACCTCGTCAATCCTTTTTAGACTTGTAGAGAGCAAAACTGAAGTTCCATTGTTTTGTCTCCAGTGAAAGAAATCTTTCAACAAATGCAGTCAAATACCACTGTGCTCCTGACACTTATGATTTTGCACATTGATTGCATTGACTTAGAAAAGAGTATCAAATGATCACTGGGATACCCCTGCTCTCAAATCACCACCAGAGAAAGAGATTTTCATTAAATTTAACCATCGTATTTCTATGGAAGTAGTTCGTGGTCACTGGATGTTTACTAAAGAGCCCTTTGTAATAAAGTCATCTTTATGGTACATGTGCAGTCGTTACACGTTTAATCAGACCTGCATTAATGAATCTACAAATTATCTCTTCCTCACGGACTGCAGACAGATAAGTGACACCACCCACCCAGTCACATTTGATTCATCACTCCAGCCGAGTAATGAAAGGGCCTTGAATGATCTTGCATCAGGCTTGCAAAGGGAGCATTGAAGAGCATTGAAAATCCCAGAATAACAGCTTTCAAAACCACATCCGCTCTTTCCAATATACTCTAAGGCTAGAGGCGTAATTCCTTCCCCAGTAATGGGAGACTGACATGGTGTGACTACATTCGAAAATAAAAGTGGCAATTTCTAATAGTTTTAAGCCAGTTGCCTTCATCTTGCCAGACCTCATTACTGTGGAGCCAGGCTGAGTCCCTTCATAATGCGGAAATGGAGACACTACTAGCAGGACGAAAGTGTTTAAGCAACATTACTCATTTGGGCATGGAAAGTAGTTTAATTTTCGTTTTTTGGCCTCTTGATTACCTTTTAAGCAATGGGTGCCAGAGTATTTTGAGATGTCAGTCCTAAGGCCCCCTTATCTCCATGTATAAAAATGCAGAGCAGGCCCAGTTGACCTTAAATTTAGATTTAGATGGCAAGAGGAAATGACTTTCATTAGTGGGACAAGGATGGCAGGACCTTCTATCACAAAGACTGCTATCACAAAACAAGCTAGTCCTTCAACAAAAAGTCACTAAAGTGGCATCTGCATTTATATATATGGCAAAGAAAATATATATATTCAGTGATACAGCATGTTACTTGTGGATTAGTAACTCTATTAGTGGGTGAGTGCATGTATTATATACTAACAGAACTGTATATGCTTCAATGCCTGACAGCTACAGTGAGGGGGTTCCAGTTGCTCTGTTGTGCAGAGGGGGGATTTTGACTGGCATGGTTTTGGTCCACAGGAAGGTTCACTGCAAATCAATGTAAAGACACCACTTACTCATGGCATCCTAACAAGATTTTAGCCACATGTGTTTACACTTGGTGGTCAAATGCATCTCCCATCAGCTAGACAGCAATCCAATTACTTTGTAATTGTGCTTAGACACTAACTGGTCTGTGATTAAGCAAACTGTGATGCACTCCTTCTTGACACGTTTCTGTCATAGCAAGCATTTTAACATTTCAGCTATTTGTGCCACAGTAAACCTGTTGCCGGGCCACTGGTTGTCCTTCCTTTGGTAGGTATTAACCACAGCCTACAAGAAACACCTAACAAGACCGGCTGTTTTTGAGATGGTCAGTCATCTAGCCATCACAGTTTAGTCCTTATCAAAGTTGGCCAGAATCTTACATTTGTCTGTTTTTCTTGTTCCCTTCAAGAACTGACTGTTCCCACTTGTTGCCTAGTACATGCCAGCCCTTCACAGGTGACACCATAACAAGACAAATGCTTTTGACTAAAATAATGTAGGAACCATCTACACTGAACAACTTAGATTGAAGAGCATGGAATGTAAATCATATACTATGGAATTCACAGTACGGTTTGGGTTTAGTAATTCCGATTTTGGAAGTGTGCTCATCATCGCCTCTGCAAGCCTCTGAAAAAACCCTTTCTAAGCGTAGAATTCGAAAAACGTATTTTTCTCCCTTGGAATGAAAATCACTGGGCAATCTCGAAGCTGATGGTTTATTGCGCATATAACTAATACTCTTAAAGCCTTTGAAAACACACAAGATTTTCCATGATACAATGACATACCCATGAAAATGTACAAGGCCTGTGTGCAACCCTCAAAACGGCCTGATTCTGAAAAAAAAAATGAATTTAACATACTGCCAGACAGACATTATTTACAAAGCGAATTGCGTTGGTTTTACAAAATGAAAAACATCAATTTTAAAAACAAATTGTGGACTCCATGAGAGTGACTGGTCCTTGGGATACAAGTGCCTGAACTTGAACTCCACACTCACAAGCTTTGAAAACTAGAGACCAAATCACTGCGGTTGAAACTGATGGATTCAGACAGTAATATGGTACAGAGGGGCATCCATGCTGTTCTACAGGCTGGAAAAAACTCCAAGGTTTCAACTGGGTTTTGTTGTAACCAGTGCAGAGCCAGCCAAGGTGTAGAGACAAAGGTCCAGATACTTTTTCAAAGTCACATTCAGAACTTTGTGGAACTCAGTGTTTCTTTCTCGAGGTTAAGGTCAGCAAACCTCTGCTGGAGCTCCTTCTCTCTTTCTTGCTGCCTTTGCACATCCTCTCTCAAGCCCTTGTGGGGGAAAAAAAACCACATTCAGTGTCACTCTACAAATGTAACTTATTCTATGGACAGTCTTATATTTGGACATTCAAAATAATAATACATTATATTTTTAAGTCTATGTACAACTGTTGTTTTATGTGCCAAAAACTAACAAATCATTGAAACAAATGTACAAAAAAACAACTAATCTCTCCTTATCTCTCAAAAATACATGTGCTGTTTATGTTACAGCTCTGTTGTAAATGACATGTTCTCTTTGAACTGTTGCCCTTTACCTCAGTTGAAGCTCCAACACACTTCAGTGTGAAGGAGCAAAGCCAACATGTATCTGCACAGGTGGATTAATGCAAATGTGTTGGTTTTTGTGACATCACAAAGACCATGAATTCAAATTGGACTGTTTTTGCAGTTTAGTGTCCATATAGACTGTGTGGACCAAGGGCAAACCGGCAATTTTCTGAACATTAACGGTATTTATATACTACAAAAAGAAATAGCATTAGAGCATGACTGGGTAGAGTGTAACATACTAAGGAACTATTTTGTAAAATCCAGCTGGCATGTACATCACCTCTTGTCTGCGTGGGATGGCCAGGTCCTCCTGCTTTTTCAGTTCCTCAAAGGTGTGTAATTCCATGTAGGCTTGATCCACCTGGTCCCACAGGTCACTGAGCTGCTTCATCAGGCCCATGGCCCGAGACTGGTATCCACCTAGCAAGATCTTCATCTTCTTCTCCATTTTAGCTGCACGTTTGGCTTCTGTTGTCATGTGTCCTCTGTTAATCTGAAGTAAAGCACATAACAGAGTGGTTCAGTGGGTTAGTAGTAGTCAGGTACTCATGAAAGCCATTTATGAATCCATTTCAACTGAAAATGTAACTCATGCTGTAACACCTTATAATAAACAGTAGAATTGTAGTGGCAATACATTTCTTACACTATATAAGTTACAAATTATCATATCCAGAATCCATGAGATATATTTTAATCCTGAACTATAGTTTTGATTTGTCAAAGTTCTAAGAGGCAGGCTAATGTGGTAGAGGAGCCATTTCCTTTCATTTACACAATAACGTGATGTGGATTGAATGTCAAATAGGAAACAAAAGCTTCAAATATCCAATGTCAACAAATGTTATATTAGCACACGCAACTCTTTTGGTCTTTAACAAACCGTTACATGACCATAATGGATCTGTTTTTTGTTGTAGTCTGTTTTCCTTCTTTCCTTTTGTTTTCCAGTAATCACCCAGCTTCAATTAGTGTTGAAAAAATCCTGACTGGGCATCTTTGTGCAAATTGTAAGACGTAGACCAGCAGGGAAAAGCAGGAGGGAAAAAAAAGAAATACAATAGCAAAATCCAGCCAAAGCGGTCTTGCAGAACTTAACTCTTGCTTCACTCCTAAGGGAAATGGGTGCAGAAGGAAAAACTTTCTGCAAACATTAGTAACATCCAAACAAACCAATTAATTCAAGTTCCAGTTATATATTGGGCATGGTAATTTGAATATATGGATAGCCATTATGTAATACTTTAGTAAGTACTATAGTACTACAGTAAATTTTAGTAAGATTAGCAGCATGGCAGAAAAATAAATCATTACATTATTTTGTCATTTTATAATACATTTTAAATAGAGCATATGACCTAGCAGAAGACATCTGCAGCCGGTTTTGTGCATTGTTAAACACAGATATACGTAGAATCCTATTAAACAAAAGATGCTAAATTTGCATATAGTGCAAGTAGAGTTAATGTTATGTCAATTAACGGCTAGCAGCCTGTTAAATCATATATGGTATATCTTAAATACAAAGAAATCACTAAAAGAACTGAGCAATCAGGTACACATCACCTCATGCCAGGTGAATGCATTAAGTAACATTAAAACCTAGTAACAAAATATTACTAGCTTGTGACCTTGCAATATTCATTTAAAAATGAGAAATATTGCATGGTAGAAATTATTTTAATAACCATTCCCAACATATACATTTTTGGCTGGTGGATGATAGTGACAAACAATATTCCCAGTGGTGTGACTCAGGGTGTTTAAAGCTCCTGACCCTCCTGCCTTTATTTACTGTGTGGTTTAGCAGGAGGCTGAGGGTGTTCTGCTGTTTATGGACCCTGCCCCAGATGACACCCCAAGCCCCTCTGAACTGGTTGCTGCAAGTGGCTTCTGAAGCCTGTTAATAAATGTGGTATGCAGCTGCCACTAGCATAAATCCTGTTGATTCTGTGAATGAGAGGAGTGCGGTGGCGCTCAGCTCTCTGAGCCCCTCCAGGAACACCCCTCCTCCTCTCCTCAGAGCATGCTGCTGTGTGAATGGGCTCCAAGTTTCCGCCCCATGTTCCCGGCCAAAAAATATGAAACAAATGCACCCTTTGTGAGATGGGGGTTGCCTTGATTAACTGAAACTTCACACATATGTTGGCCCTGAGACTGAGGCCAACTGAATATCTTTCGGTGGCAATCATTCTTGTCTGTACTGAAATAAGGGATGTCTCTGGAATGTAATTTTTCATTTGTCTTTAATGTCACAGAAAAATCGATTTGGTGGACCAATCTGTGTTTCTTTTGGCTCTTGAGGCAAAGAAGTATGAAGTTCAAGCACCAAGTGTGTTTTTAAACTAGCTAATAATAGGCTTAATATATGAACCAGTTATTATGCACTGTGTTAAATATTCTATTCCACATTTATTACATGGAATCACTTTAGTTCAAAGTGCTCTGCGGTTTTAAAACACTAAATAAGGTCATCAATAGTGAAAGTGTTTCTATGGCTGTTCAGTCACGCATGTGTATGGTGCCATCCTCGACACTTAATGCCAAAATTAAGTACCCAGTGCCACCTATTGGACTGATGTGGAACTGCAAACGTAAAAGTAACAGTATAATACTAATTTACCTCTAGTTTTTTCTCCAGGGACTCAATCCTGTCCTTCTTGCTGGCCAAGTTTGCTCTGGTATAGCGGTTCTGTCCAGGCAGGTACAGCACCTGGCTGTAGCACTCCTCCCAAACCTGGTTATAGGCCTCAATAGAAAGGTCACCATGGCCCATACCATGCTTCACCACCTCCATCTCCTGCTTCAGCAACTCCTTGGCCTGGCATTTACAGGAACAGAAATGTCACTATTTATCATACATTTAAAGGGTATCTAAAAATTCTTCATATGAAGATAAATAATCAAACATTAGCTACATTAAAAAGGGGGAAGAACGCAGCAACACTGCCCAATTTTTAAACAGTGTAACACAGTAAATTGGATGCATGTTGATTTTATTGACCATAAACGTAGAGCAAAAACATAGAAAACTAACTTTTTTAAGGTCGTCCTCCGAGACTTTCTCATAAGGAGTTTTGTCCAGGAAAGCAATGTGTTCAGCATTGTTGGAGGTGGAGCCCACTCCTTTGCCTTTCTTGGCTAGGGCATCTGTGTAGGGGTGATGCAGACCATCATAGTGAATGAGGGTGATCATTTCTTTTTTAATGAGTTCCTCTGCCTGCTGCAGCTCTGTAAGAGGAGGTTCCACATTCTGAGGCCTCAGAATGGTTTCATTCACCTGATCAAAGAGACAAGTGTCAGAATAGGAATTAGCTGAGCCATCAGCTGGTCTGAGAAATTGTATTATCAATACAAAAGATTAGTTGGGGATTATACTTCTACCACTGAACATGAGAACTTTCAAGCATTTAGCAACAAAGAGTGATGTTTTTCAAAGAGACATTGATAATATAGGTATTACGAATCTGAGCATGTTTTTATATGGTTTTGAATCCCTGAAGACATTCTGATCTTAAGTCTCAACTTTAAAAATGTGATTAGTGATTAGAAGATGGCACCCACCTGTGAAGGCCTGGGTAAGCTCCTTTGCACGGATGTGTGTCTCTGCCTCAGCTCCTTCTCTCGCTCGGCATCTCTTGCTGTCTGCAATGACACACCACATTTCACGTCCATTAACAAACTACTACCTAGCCCCAGATAGAACAGAATACAGCATCTATAATGTACTTGTTTGCCCAAGGGAGTCTGTCATCTCCAGTTACACTGTTCCGCTCAGCACAACAATGGTCTGTTGCTTTTGGATAGCTATCCAAAGTTTGAGCCTTGTACCTGAGGCTCACAGCAACCTTGTTTTTTTGTTTTTAATTTGTTCCCAACACCCCAGTTTCTTTATTTCAAACATTTAGCATAATCAAAAAAACATTTTCACATTTATATCTAGGCTGGTTTTCCAAATTATACCTAGTACTGTGTACCGTGCAGGCTACATACTGTTTCAGATTTCTGTACAATTTAAATGTGCTCAAGCCACAGTTATACTGCCACTTGTGCCGTGGGACACAAGTTCAATCTGCTCAAGCCACTGGATTCCAACCAAGGTTAAACATGATAGAGTCATGGTATGAATGCCTAGGCAGGCCACATTTCAGTACACCTTTGGTGTTAAAGACGAATGCAGAAATGAAAGCTAAACTTGAAATGAGAGCTTGGTCAGGCATAGCTCACTGAAATTATTATGGATAGCTGGATGTCAGGAAAGAGTGGTTTGTTACAAAAACAGCACATTGCATGACTGATACCTGGAAAATTAAAAAAATGAAATGTTCTCCAGACATGATCAATCTATGACACCTTTACAAGTGAGCAACTGAGTGATGTTGCTGAATGCGAAGGACACCATTCCTGCGACAAATGATCATGCCAGGATCATTGTTATGCAGCGCATAGGGCTGGATTTCCTCCTCACAGTAGGAAGTATTTTTAAAAAGTTATGTATTTCATTCTCTTTTTAAATAACTAATGCATTAATAATGACAATAAAAGTATACCAATAATACTACGCATGCCTAGCATTTCAAGGAAAAACGCTCTGTTTACTGTTTACATTTTTACAATCTAAACTGGGATACAAACCACACCATTTTTTTCACACCAACTTAGAAACCAAGGACTGAACCGAAAAAAAAGTGTGTTACACCTCTACCAGTAATCATTGTGCACAGTACTGTATTCACTGAGCAATGAGGAAAAAAAACAATAAATGTAATCATGCAATGAACCTAAGCTCAGCACAAGACGAATGAAATCTCTGACCTTTTTACGTAGTTCGATGTCAGCTGCGTCTTCCACAAAGCTCTCATCCACCTCTGGCTCTTCCAGCTCTCTTTCAGCATTCTCAGGCAGCACAATCTCGAAGTCATTCTTGGGCAGTGGCAGAGACATCAGCCCCAATCTCAGCTGCTCACGAGACTCCCGTTGCTGTAATACAAAGCATACATCAATGTGCTGCAGTGGAAAACAACTACATGGCCACTGCAATGCAAGACCAAGTGGAGAGAATTTTGTGTATTTGTGTAAATGTTTTGTTACACACCAGGTGTTTCGCATAGGCTGGGTCTGCGTAGTCAACAACGCCGTCCTCAGTGTTGATGTTAAGTTTGTCACGCAGCGGTGTCCTACCAGGGGTCACACCCATTGAAGGCTTTGGGGTCATGCCGCTATGAGGCGTCAAACCCTCAGCACCATGACTTGGAGTTCTGTGAAATAAATACATTTCAATTGAACTCTTTTGTAAATTCCAATGATTTGGCATTTATTTAACCATCAAATCAGTTAAATTTTACTAATAAAACAAAGTGCACCACAATTTAGATGCACTGTTTAAAACTGACTTGAAGACTACCTGAATGGTGTAGAGAGTACAGTATTGGGGGTCTGGACCACCTGCCTCTGTGGTGTTACCCCAGAAAAGTCACTTTCATGCAGGGGAGTATTAAGACCACCTTTCAGAGGGGTGTCTACATTAGTGAGTGCCATCAGATTCTGGGCTTCCTTTGATGGACATAAATGGTCAAACAAATCAGTTAGAATGATGATAAAGCACATAAATAATGCATGGCATAATTATGTATAAAAAAATCTCCAAACTGTAAATAACTGTAGATACCTGTAGAATCTTGTCCTGTGCTGCAGGAGTCTGTGGTGTACGAAGGGCCATCGCATTATTGGTGACATTATATTCAGAAAGGAGAGCGCTGGACGCTGAGTTTGTGATTCCAGACTCTTCTGCAGTCTGCCGGGCAATCTCACTGGCCTGACCAAGTTTGACAACCTCTTCCAGTTCAGCATCAGATATCTGAAACGGAGAACATACATTACCACAACATGTTACTGTAGATACACATAGATGTAACAAATAATTTACCATCCACACCAGCTTACCTGTGGGGCAGGCAAAACCAGCTTACTCCTCTTCTTAGTGAACTCAGACACCCCACTGGTCTGCAAAATGGCAGATGGGAGGTCCGATTCCTTCTTCTTCTTAATCTTCTGTCTGTCCTTTTTACGCTCCCTTTCCTCCTTCTCACTGTAAAAATAAAAAAACTCAGCAAAAAGATCCAACACAGATCATCTATATGATTGGTCAATTCAACTGGCATGGATTGAACTCTATATAGAAGTTAGGAGGGAAATTTGGAACATCATAACTCACTTTCTGAGCTCGCCGTCAAGATGCTGCTGGCGAAGTCTTTTGAAGTCAGGCTCAAGTGGATCATATTGCTCCATCGACGTATCATAGAATCCCTGAGCAGGCTTCTTCTCAAAAGGAATCTCTGCATTATAGTCTACACCTCTCTTTTTCTTTCTCTTCTTCTGAATATCAATGCCTGCAGCACGCAACTCTCTGCGCTTCTGCAGGGCTGCCAAGCGCCTGAGGGAAGAAAGGAGGATAGGTCTCATGTGAAGACTGCTGGCCATGCCAACTCAGTACACACTTCTGTTTGCTATATTTTCACAGATGGGGTAGACCACAAGTCACCCCCTCTGTGTAAATACATGACGCTTCACCTGGCCTCCTCAAGCTGCTTCTCCCTTGCTTTGCGCTTTGCCTTCTTGCCCTGTGTGTTTGCTAGACGAGCCCTGGCCTCAGACAGCATCTCCAGTTCATCTGCAGAAAGACAAGATCATTGTGAATACTCTACCACCATTAAATAAATAAATAGCTCTGTGCTGGTTTCTAGCTCAAGAATGTTTTCACAGACATCAACATGCCAACCTTCATCCATATCTACAGGGTCTGGCCTGGCTGGCTTCGTCTCAGGGTTAGGATCGATCTCCCCTGGCTTGAGCTTGCGAGGGTCATCTGTTGTGTCTTCTTCATTGTCTCTTTGGGCAGCTTTGTCTCTGTGAGTAAAAACAGTGTAGTGATTAAATAATCTGGACTGATTTAACACATATGCATAATCATGACAAGCACTTACAGAAGAAATTCATAATGCTCCAGGCATTGGGCTGCTGTTCTGCCAATTATTGGGGCTATCGTTCTCCACTGGGTGGGCATCAGCTTGGCCAGATGCAGAAGCTTTTCCTCTTCTTCACGAGACCATTCTGTTTTCTTAATGCTGGGATCCAGCCACTCATACCTATGTGCGTGAAAACAATCAAGGGTCAACATTCAATGCATTGGAAAATGCTTTTAGAACGTTAAACAGTACTATAATACGTATCATAGCTAAGGAAAAACTGTAAATTCAACATATATGCTTTTAGCATTTTAAGAACTGGCCACAGCCCCAGGCCAATATAAGACCTGTGCAATAACTGAGTAAGGGGTGAAGAGATACTCACCATCTAGCTTTACATTGTTTGGCTGACTTTCTGTGCAGCAGAGAGGCAATCCGAGACCATTGATTTTTGCCATATTTCATTACAGCTGCTTTGAGAATCTCATCCTGCAGAAATATGCCACAATTGTTGAAGATAACATTCAAATGGAGACAGGAACAAAACAAGACATGTTGATGAAGCACCACATTTTAGGGGAATCAAAAATATTCTGTGCAATTAAGGGATGTTCACAGTGATGTTAGACAGTGTTCAGAGAAGTGAGTTGATAAATTTTTCTGCACTTTCACCAGCAGCTGACAATAGTAAATAATAACATAAGTCTGTCCATCTAGATAAGTTACAGGTCTGATCCTGCAAGTTCACCTGCACTGTAGAGTTTGATGTTGTCCTGCAACTGCATCTCATTATTATCTTAATAATCAAAGCATTATGAGGCTCAATCAGGTGCTCTGAAGAAGGAAATAACCAGTCTGTGCAGAGGTGAACACTACAGGACCGTGAGAAACATTGGAACAGATCTCTAAAGGGGCAGCCGGCGGTCTAGAGGTTAGGGAGCTGCCCCTGTGACCAGAAGGCCGTGGGTTCGAATCCCAGGACTGCGAGTGGCACCACTGAGGTACCCTTGATCAAGGTACCATCTCAACACACTGCTCCACGGGCAGCAGCCCACTGCTTCGGTTGGTGAATGGGATAAACGCAGATAAAGAATTTTACATTGTTCACACTTAGTGCTGTGCTGTGTTCATGCTATAGGGAGCCACTTTACTTCTACTGCATCATGCTGTCGTCCAGCAACTGAATCCCAATATTATCTTACTAACTAAGGCACTATGGTGCCCAACCAGGTGCAGGAAAACACCAGTCTGTGCAGTGCAGAGATGAATAGTACAGGACTGAATAGTACAAGACCTCTAAACTCGTTCATGTGTTTCAACTGACACTGCAGCTAACATGCTAATGTTTACAAGGAGCTATATAAGTTACCTATACACCCTATACAGCATGGCTAATTTTGTTTTATTCGCCTGTTTGTAAGTAATATGGGTTATGCGTTAACTATATTAAACTTTCTCTAAGCCATAAAAAATGTTTTTTTCAGCTAGTAGTTCGCTGCTAACGATGTTAGCCCGTTAGCTCTGCACGTTTGCTAAGATGCTAACGCTCCAGAAACTCACCTCGGTGTTTCTCCAAACACCTCCTTTTATCATAATCCGCGGCATTTTGGCGGCTTGGTACTTTCACCTGTCCCTAGACAACAAAAGAATAAAAAACAACTCTATAAAGACTTCCAAAAATGAACCGCGACGCTTCCTAAAAACAGAGCTGGCTAAAACTTCACCCTGCTAACGCAGCAAATGGCTCCTGCTCAGGGGGTTGCCAAATCCTTCCTATAGTTCAAGTTTAGAACAAAATATAAGCCTTCTGGTTCAAAATAATGAAATCTGAAACACAAAGATAAAATATAGAATACAACGTGTCAGTGGAAGTGTATGACTGAAAATGAAAGAAATGCATATTTGTGAAAGGGTTGTTTTATAAAAGTTAGAATGCAATCTAATGCAACAGATTGGTAGGTAATAATGATAATTACAGTCGTGTGTCTTATGTTCCTCATACTCATTTTACAAAGCCAATTTTGTTTTACCTTAAAGTACAGTATACTGTATACAACATTGCAGTGTAGCTATAATTCTTATTTTTTTGTAATCTGTAAAATTGTATAACAGCATATATATATATATATTCTGTATTGCTGTATGGTCCAGGAATAATTTAAAGGAACTTTTTAAAGGATCTATTTTGCTTAATCTAGTAGCCCTGTATATCCACATGCTCTAACCTCAGTCAATATGTTTATTTATATATGTGTTTATGAGGCCTTGGATTAAAGAACTCACGAAAAGAAGATTCATTCTTATGTTGGGGGGGATTCTACATCAACATGGCAACCCATTTCCTCTTCGTCTAACTGGTGAACACAGTTCCAGATCGTCACACTGCCATCTAGTGAAGTACTACTGATTTAAGACTTCAAACTTTAAGGGGAATTTCACCCCCTTTTTTAGTATAGTCAAGCATAAAAATGTGAGTATTGTGTTTTGATGGGAAATGGTGCACTGTAACTTATCTGTCTTCTGATATTTTATTTATAATGTTGCTAATGGAACAATGGTTGTAAATAAAAATAACTAAACCCATGGGGGTCGTCTTTCCTTAAAATCCTTATTATGTACCTCTCAGTCATTAATGAAAAAAAAATTCTGTTAAAACTATCATAATACGGGTGTATCAGACATCAGGCAGTGTATTTGTAACTATTTTATGTAATAACTTTCTAGGATGTGGCTTAAAGGGGCCTTAAACTCTGAAGATGTCTGGTTCCTATCATCACTGCTGTGATCAGTTCTGACTCGTGAGTTTCTTTGGAATGGAGCATTTCACATCAAACCATTAACCATCATATAGACTTTGTTTAAGTAAAGTGGCCTCTTGTAGTCACACATAAACACCACAGCATACAGTGTGATCAGTGAAATTCTTCTCACCAAGTGAAGCAGTGGGTGGGGACTATACGTTGCTCAAAGGTACCTCAGTGGTGCCACTAACAGTACTGGGATTCAAACCCACAACCTTTTGATCACAGGGCCAACTCCCTAACCACTAGGCCACCACCTGCCACATCTTAAGCATATAATTACTCTTCGAAAAATCAGTGGAATTCCCCTTTAAGACTCTGCAGTGTCAATATTTGTGCTGTGTTTCCGTCTCATCAGGGAATAAACATTGTCCCACTCTGCACTCTGTCCCGATGGCAGGTCTGGCTGATCATTCATTAAAATGTGCTTAAAGCCATGCAGTGATATGCACTCCAGAAGTTGTTTGATGTTCATTTACATAAACCCAAAGTGTTTATCTCACTGGCTGATAAATCGACCATTTTCTGCCTTTTGAATAATTTCTTAGTGAAATTTACAGACCTTTTCTTTTCTTAACACTGTTGTTTACAATCAGTGAATATAAATTAGCCATTTGGAGATGTTTTATTTTTTATGAGAGTCATTGTTCTTGCATAGCAAATGCTATTAATGAATTGGAGTTGGCCACCACTCCTATGACTCCCACTGTAAAATCAGTTTCACATTTGTTTAAGATACTTCATTAAAGCTTTAAAGAGTTTCTCATAAAAATTAGATGTGTTACTGTGATGCAAATATGCCCTTATGCAACAGGACATAAAAAGTGAATTTGTTCTCTTTAGTCAACCACTAATGTTTGACTTACTCTGCCAGTCCTGTTGCTTTTGTCCAGTTGGTTTGTAGGGATCTCATTAAACAGCTCTTCCATCGGAGAACATGAGGAAAAGATGCAACGACACACCTTCACCAATGCAGTTCATATGCGATGTTAGAAAAGTGCAGTTAAGGATAAATAAGCTTTTATTCTACTAAACCATCTGTCATGGTGTGTAGAGCTCCAAATCAGTATCACAGTCCGAAAACCTAATTGATTCATGAAGAAATTGCTTAAAAGGCATAGCGTGAATTTCATTTTCTCTGAATTTCATTGAGTTTATTAGCAAGAAAGCGTATTCTATTCGATTCTATTCTGTTCTGGCTAGTTACAGGGTCTGGGTGCCAGCATTATATCCCAGTGGTTGGTGAAGATAAACCACTGACTAGCTTACTTTATTAGCTTCAATTACCAGAGGGATGAAAATGTAAGATAATTAATTTCTGAAACACAATAATTATGAAATACAACAAACCAGTGCTGCAGACTACTGCTGTGTTTACATGCTGGTACCTAATTACAGAATTGATGTAAAACAGTGACAGTATGTGACCAGTGGTGCCATGCAGCCATGTAAATGTTGCCATGGTGATAGCATCCACTGACAATTGGTCACAATAGAGCTTTGCCAGTTTCTTTCTTTATTTCTGTTTATCTGGCCTGGTAGCTAAACTGAGGCTTGCATTAGAACGAGCTCTACCGTCATAGCACTGTTTACCATTCAGCAGTTGTTATTTGGCTTCATAAACATTGGCTGGTGGTTTAGCACTTACTGGCTGATGAGTGTAAAAGTCTCTCTACTTAATTTTGTGTGTAATAATGTTATGGTGGGTGTATGCTGTGCTCCATCTCATCTGCTAACATAAGTTATTTTCTCTGACTGGAATTAAATCCTTTCATTCCGAATGCTTTAGTTCAGGACTAGGTCTATTTGTTGTTGACCATTCACGAAGTCAAAAAATATATATTTTGAGCTTGCAAGACCTGTAGAATCTTTTAAATCTTTAAACTGCAAGGACTTATGGATCTCACGTAAGCTTACAGTCAGGACAGAGTTTCAGGTTCTCTTACCATGAAAAGTTCACCATTAAAAGAAAAGTAGGAAAGTTAATATTATGTAATTCAAGTTACAGGTGGCTTCTAATGTTCCTTCGTCCTCCATGATCACCAGCTAATGGCTGCTAGCAGAAAGTATTAAGACCAGTTTCCACACATGATGAGCAGTATTCAACCCAGATCAGAACCAAAGAAACATCTTAAAACATGCACTACCAGTCAAAAACGTAAGGACAGCTTTTCATCAATTGATATATCCAGTCAAATGTTTGGGGACACCTTTTCAGCAGCAGATACATGCATTTTCATGCTGCTACCTTGAATACAGACGTTTTATTTGCATCATTGAGATATTTGCTAATAATTTGTGTGTATGTTCTACACACAAAATTTTTCTTGGTACCAGGTGACTTTGCCTAAAACATGCCTGGAAAGTTATTTATTTTCCAAGTTATTGTTGAAAGCTTATGATGAAACTCTTCTGGTTCAAAGGTTTCCCTGAACCTTTAATGCACCTCAGAAATTCTCACACTATGTCTGGAAAGTCTTATAATGAACTGGTGAGAAAGGCTAATGATGTATTTGCATTGTGAAAGCCTAGCAGCCTATCAGGAACCGGTTGCCAGGGCAGTTTGGCACAAAATCCCTTTGTAGAAGAAATTCAGATTGAGTGCCCAGGTCACCATCATAGACTGATGGGACAACAGGAGCTCATTGGGTGGAATACAATCTAGACTACCTCATCTTCGGGTTCAGAGGTTTGGCCATCTCTGGCCGATTCCAGCAATTTCAGCAGAATTGCAAAGAAAGGAAATTGCCTTTCATTTTCAGAGGCACCTTCCATCAGCATTACCCTCCAGGTAATGATGTGCACTGTGGAATATTTAATTTGAGATGTGCAGATCAGATTACTATTCTACTATCATGACAGAATGGAGACGCTGTGTGTTAGTACATCTGCAAGCCCATTTGGAGCCATAGCTAATATTGTAATTGGTTTTCAACAAATGCACTTAGGAAAAAACAGGATGCAATTTCACAATTATTTCACACTGCTGTAAATGTAAGACAACATTGGCTATGATCATCAGATAGCTATTCGAACTAGAAAAAGCAAATGATTATTTTCCTATTTGGCATTTAATGGCCACAGCAGGCTGAGATAGTTGCTGATGAGAAAAGACCCATTCTGCTGTGTAATGGGAATCTTCATCTGCAGGCTGTTTTGAAACTTTGCAACCAGAGGTCTGGTATCACAGCTGGTAGAATATTGGAACTGACTACACAAGGCCCCTAAGCTAAGGGAGGGTTCACTGGGGTGGTATTTTTAAATTTCTATGTAATTACTGTCTTTGGTAAATGAATATTGCTGAAATAAACAGCTTGAGAGTAAAGTTTCAGTAACATTTATCTAAAGGCTGCCAGCATATGGGTTTTTTATTAGCTTGTGCCAGATGAGATTTTAAAAAGCGTAACTAGGAAGTAATTGATATTATAAATGACAACAAATGACGTAAACTAAAGTAATGGACATTTGGATCTTTTACAAGACTGCAAAGAAGCATCAATCCCAAATATTTTAACATATAAGGCAGATAGTAGTATCCACCATATTTTAGTTCCATGGAAGAATTAGATTTTCTTGCACTATATGTTTATGTACAAAAATCCTATAACGTAAAAGAACATAGAAATAGAAATACACTTGGAAAATGAAGTCTAGTTGAAGTTCAAAGTAAAGTAAAGTGGCCCTTGTGAACACACCACAGCATGAATAACATGAAATTCTTTTTCTGCATTTAACCCATTCAGCATGTGAAGCAGAGGGCTACCACCAACTGGGTGTGCCCAGGGAGCAGTGTGTGGAGATGGTACCATGCTCAAGGCTACCTCAGTGGTGCCACCAGCAGTCCTAGGATTCAAACCCATATCCTTCTGATCACAGGAGCAGAGCCCTAACCACTAGGCCACCAGCTGCCTCATCCAGAGAGACGTACATCAGTGCTCAAGTCGTCCACAACGCTTCTTCATACCTGTAAAGCTAAACATAAAACAACATCTGCTATTCAACCAAGTTAAGGCCAGCTAAGATATACACCTAAACAACTCCTGTCGAAGAAAATCAGAGATTAAGGCAAAAGTAAGGAATGTGTGCGACCACAGGGAGCCAGTGAAGGTTCCTTAGTAAGGGTGTGGTGTGCGAGAATTTTGAAACATTGAAGATTAACCTCACAGCTGCATTCTGAATCGATGGTTTAGTTACCTTCAGCGGAAGTCCAGCCAGTCAGAGGTGGACAAAGTACCTAACTTCATTACTTAAGTGAAAGTACAGACACCACCAGTCAAATGTTACTCCAATACAAGTGAAAGTCATACAGTCAAACTTCACTTAAGTTAAAGCACTGAAGTACTTGCTATAAAAGTACATATTTTACTGCATTGTTGATTTATTGCCACCATACTTACAAAATCTAATGCATCTAACTTGCTTGTAGAAGATGTAGCATAAGGAATAAGGTAGAATGTTACAGAATGAAACACAACCCGA
>JBBPCY010000001.1:31176168-31214656 GCA_037974405.1 Brachyalestes nurse | reverse complement strand
CCTCCAGCCACGTCTTTATGGAGCTGCTTTGTGTACTGGGACACAGTCCTGCTGGAATAGAAAAGGTTCTTCCCCAACTCTGGGTCCACAGAGTTGCAAGCATGCTGTTGTCCAAAATGTCTTGGTAGAATGAAGCACTAAAATTGGAAATAAGTGGCCACCTGAATTCAAAAATTAAGAGGTGTGTCCCAATACTTTTGTCCATATAGTGTATAACACTCTACCTTTGACATCATACACTGCAGTTTCTCATTAGATTAATTGGATTTTTTTGCCAGTGTCCTGTAAAGCTTGTCCAGTGCCACAAAAGCTACGATGAGAGAATAGATTTGTGGGAGTTGCATAGATAGGGCAATTATCTCCATAAAGCTAAACTTCATTAAAGCTCAGAGCATCCCACTCCACAAAAATGTCACCCTGATGAACATCAGAGAGAAAGAGAGCATCCTTTTAATCACGTTTCCTTTCGTTTAGTGCTTCACAGCACCACCCTCCCCCACTCATGATTTAGGGAAAAAGGATCATTTGTATAAGTAACGGCAGATATGGAGTGCAGACGGCACAGTGTAGTATGACAGAGCTCAATCGATAGAGACAGCTAAATATAAACTTGTCTTTTGAAACAGCATTTTCAATGAAGCTTCATTGAGAATACAGTAAGGAGATGGGACAGACAGTGTGTGTGTGGGTATGTTGAGGGGTTGTTTGGTATTTGAGCCTGTGTGTCTACAAGAAATAGTATTTGTGTGTGTGTGTGTTTGCAAAGCAAACAGTGTGTTTTATCTTTTCTGTGTATTTTGTTATAGGTATAGTAGTGGATAAAAGAATCTGCATCCAAGATTTAAAAAAAAATCCATAATTGTTTTTAATTGGTAGGTGGTGGTAGCTCAGTGGGTAAGATACTTACCAAGAGGTCATAGGTTCGAATCCTACCTTCAGCACACCACCACTGGGTTCCTGAGCAAGACCCTTAACACCAAGTTACTCCAGGGAGACTGCCCCCTGTAGGTAGGGAAAGGAAATCGCTTTGGATAACAGCATCTACTAACTGCCGTAAATGTAAATTGCAGGGTCAACATGAACTTGAGCTGGACATTAAAATCACATGAACACAGGGTGAAGAAGTAAACTGATTGGATGCAGTTTCTAACTTTCATCATCAAGACCCAGTGAGGGCAGCAGTGACTGCATGTTACAACCAGTGAGTGTAAATATCACAGATTATATATTAAAAAAATGGTTCCAACGCATCCATTACCTTTAGCCTCTCTCAATTGTTCAGACATATTCTTGATTCAGTGGAGGCTCTCAAGGTAAACTAGAACTTTCCACTTTGCTGTTGCTTTTGTCAGTTTGCTGCTCATTGATTTGTTGACTTATCCATAGTTTTCCCATCCTGTCCATCATAGTCTGCCAAGTGATTGATGTTGCTGGCCTCATTGGGCTTTTGAATGATTGACTTAATGTACTTCGATAAAAGACATGTTCACCATGACAGTAGATGGAATTATGTTCCCTCTTTTAAACAAGAGGGCTTACCTGCTCTTTTTGCCAAAGTTTTTTTTAACAGACAGTGTCTGAGCAGTGGAGCAGTGGTGCACAATTGCAAAAATGAAAATGCTTCCCTATTTTACTATAACAGTACTAATATAGTTATGCAATTATATTTTATAATGTATTTCTTATAAAATTATATCTTAGTGTGTGTTCCTGTGTGTGTTTCTATATATGTATGGGTGTGTGTGTGTGTGTGTGTGTGTGTGTGTGAGACAGGTGCTGTACACTCTGCTTTATGTGAAGCGTCCAGTTCAGTTCTGTAGTTTCTGTAGTTTCACGCACATGTCTGTCCTTTCAGAGCAGTCCCACATCACCCTTTCCACAACATCCATCCATCCATTAATCACTGCATGACATACTGTTATGACCTAATGTTGTTTTTTTGCCATACTGAACACTTTTGTCCATTTTAATAGCAACAACTTGTCATACAGTGTCAGAAACTACATCAGCAAGTCTATTTGAGATTTGTGAACACTTGATGTGGTTTGTGTGATGAATGAAATACGCAGTTTGCATGATGCTAATTGGTCATAAGCTTTTATTACTTGCAGGTCAGGTTCCATGGGATACAAAAGCACGCACTGCATTTAAATTTGCATGCACCCTCACTGGGGGAAATGCATTGAGAGAGCTTGCCAAATTCCTAGCTAAGAACACTGCAGGCAGATAACCTTTTGGGTACAAAAAATATCTCTGGGAGCCTAAGTGCGAAGGCTAGTTCATCTGCATTGAGTTTATCTGTCTGATAGCTTGATCACAGTGCTGCAGTTTAAATGATTTGTCATTTGTACTGGAGAGTCATACTGTTATATTGTTAATCATGTGAAGCATAAAAGGGTATTTTTTATGATCTCCACAAATTAGTTTGAAGCACGGGAAAGTTTTTTTTTTTTTGATATGATTGTGAATTAACTGCCGTCCATGCATTCAAGTTATTTTTTTTTAATAACGCTATGCTGTTATTTCTCATGCCGTGATTTTGTTCTGGAATCAGGCTTGATTGCTGGTTAACTACATTAGCCTTTAATTGAATCGATGACAAATACTCTTACATTTAATGTGAGAGGAAAAGCCTTGGTGATTTTGTACAGAGCTGTTCTTTTAAGCTTGTCTATATCTGCATTGATAGCTCTGCCATTCATTTGGCTCCGCCCACTCCCAAAGCCCCTCCCTTGAGGCTTCCTCCTCAGTCTTTTCCTGTCTGTCTGCAAATGGACACTCAGCGCTTTTGATGCTGTGTGTGCATGTAGCACACACATGAATAGATATGGTGTGTGTGTGTGTGTGTGTGTGTGTGTGTTTATAAGTGTGGGGTGTACATTTGTGTTGACCAGGCCATCAGTCACTATGACAGGTGTAGCTGATGCTCTCCCAGAGGCTTTAATAGACTGGCATTCCCTTCGGTAACATAAGATGCTAACCCTGTCTCATTTTACACCATGGCCTATATGTGACAAGGAGGATCTTCGGTGTTTTCCTCCCTCTCGCTTTCTTTCCTCTAATCCCTTTTTCCCTCTCTCTCTTTCTCCCTGTCCCTTTTTATTGCAGCATTGCAGTAAGCAAAAAACCCCTATATGGGCCATTAGAGGTAGAAGTGGTAAATCAAGGCCTGCTTATTAGCGTTGCGGTGAAATTTCCCTCTTTTAACCATCATAAGTCTGCAGCTATTTTTTGTTTTTTGGCCAGACATTCAGTTTAGATTGTGTAATTATTTATACGTGATCACACAAAGTCTGTGGCTCAAACTTTTTTCAGTTTGTTTCAGTGTCAAATAGTATAAATAATATAAATATGGAAAAAATGTTTTTCTTTTCTGCAAAATATAAATACACCCTAGGCCTTTTCAGTCATTTTCAGGGTAAGGAACCCAACTTTCTCACTTTACACTGTCATGTATTTAATAGAAATTAAAGGGTTACTAATGAAGGGAGGACTTTGAATAGACCGAGAAAAAGTTTTCTCCTGGTGGCATTTTTTAACCTCTTTCTGTCATGGTGCACCTGAATCTTTTCTTCATTTATTAAATATTTAAGAATATATAAATATTCTTGTGTGTTAATAGGAATTGCTCAAATGTATTTGTTGGCTAGAAGCAACAGTGCATACAAGAGAACTGAAACGGATATAAATAAACTGTTCGTTCAAATGGAACTACTAGACAGGAGAGTGAACTGAAGGTTTAGGGGCTAGAGTCCCACTATAGTCGCTTCTATCATGCAGCAGTCAGCGTACTGTATGTTTTGACACTCTATGTGTCATTAGTTTTGTAAAAATAAACAAAAAGGATGTGTCTTTTATTTGATAACAATGCAATGGTGAAGCTCCAACTCATACACTGTTACTGTTCGCTCTGGCGTCCGCTTCAGAGTTCATCTAATAAAAGACCATAGTAAAAGTGCAGTGGAAGTAATGGTTGTAATATTTAAACATGTTAGCCATGAAAAAAAGAACAGAAATTTGGATTTTGCACTAAGTTTACCATCTGATTCTGTGGTTTCTGTAGCCACTTAGTTTAACCGTGACTAAGCAATGGGTTCATGAGCTCTTCTGAAAAATGCTCAAACCACAGTTGCGTGGCTCCAGATGGCAACTAAAATGGTCGCCAATGCCACTTTTATTTTTTTATTTTGCGACTAGTTTTTTCATTTCAGTCGCCAATGGCGACCGTCTCTCACAGCCAAGAGAAATTAAAATAAAAGTACAAGAAAAGTGACATCCAATAATGTGCAGATACGCTCAACCCGAGTCTACTGTTTCTACTACACGATCATGTGATTAGTTATTAGGAATTTCAGCTCTTTTTAATGAGTCGGATTATTTGCATCAGATCACTAAGAAGATCTGGCTCTTTTGGATCCCAAACGCAGAGAGACAGGATAGACACCGCATTCACTGTTCCCAGTTCACATGACACGGAGAAGCATGGCCATACTGCCAGTATACACATTCAGACTCTAAACTCATACAGGACTGGATCTAAACTCCTTGGAACAGAACTGTCTTACACAGCTTTTTGCCACTCTGTAATTTAAGACTGTTCTGTCTGGCAATGTGGTGCTGCCTTAGTTTGTGGAAGACAGTCACAGCTAAAGACAAGAGCATAAAATGATGGTT
The DNA here is from genome assembly GCA_037974405.1 of Brachyalestes nurse. Classification (NCBI taxonomy): domain Eukaryota; kingdom Metazoa; phylum Chordata; class Actinopteri; order Characiformes; family Alestidae; genus Brachyalestes; species Brachyalestes nurse. The sequence continues at coordinate 31,209,982 of JBBPCY010000001.1, read as the reverse complement.
GTCAACTCCAAACTGTGGCCCCGACAAACTGATCAGAGACACAGTGACTGTTTGCCTTGGTGTTGACTGTCGGACAACACACTCCGCTACTTTAACCACCTTGACTGTCCTCTCAGAAGGAATCATCAAACCTCCACTGTTTTAATGACAGCAAGTGGTAGCTTTGACCATATGATGCCGGTTCAGCATCTGTTACCAAACTAGCAAGGCACACAGGGCAGCTTTCTCAAAATGTGTCGAATGACAAACATTGGTAAGGTTGAACAACTTTTGATTATATTTGCCCATAATAAAATCCCGTATTATATTGCTTATGTTTAGCCAAAACATTGTTTGGAGGCTGACTTGAATGTAGAGCTTTGCTAGCTTAGCCTGGCTTAGCTAAGGAGCCCTGTCTTATGTTGTTCAAATGGTCAAATATCACTTTATAAATGTAATTCAATGCTTATGAGTCTGTGTGAAGGTAGCATTTGAGTAAAGCATTACTGAATTGTCTATATAAAGTTTCACATGTCCTTTTCCATATATCGCTGGTTAATTATTATAAAACATTTTCAAGAAATAGGATCTTTGTAGCTCTTTCCTTGGTATTCTGCATGAAGTTTGCAATCAGACTGAATTTGCAAAGGAACCAGGAGTTTGTGGAATATCTTTGGCTTATCTAACATTTCTGTAGATAAATAATTCATGACGAGACTTGGGTGCTTCACATCAAAATTATACGGTCATTTGATAATTACTACTGAGTGAACAATAGTTTAAAACATTTAACTTTCAACACTCCTCTGGTTCTCACACAGTCGGGAAACTCGTGTGTTTCATCATATTGTAAGTTGCTTTGGATAAAAGCATTTGCCAAATGAATGTAATGGAATGTATTCATTAAATAATAGTATTGATTATTCATGCTTTTAAATGATCATGTAGCGTATGTGAGTTTATAGGAATTTTAGTCAAGTGTTTCTCTCCTCCAGTTGTAGAGCTGTTTTATTTTTTTTCTGCACCTGAATCCCATCATTAGCTAATAGTTAAGTGTTTCTGGAGCTGAATCAGGTGTGCTGGAGCTAAAAAAACGAAAAAACAAAAAATACCAAACTGTGTAGAGCAGGTGAACCAAAGGAAGGAGTTTAGGAATCACTGGTGTAGGAGATAACAAAAAAAGAAACGAACTAATAAACAATAAAGTTACAAGATATTGAATAACACACTGCTATTTACAATTGTATATGTGTAGAGGTAGATGCAGTTTGGTGCATGGGACTGAACAGTGTGGGTAGCCGGGAGTGGAGATTAAATAGGGAAGATAGGATTTAGAGGTTTGGGACATAATCAGCTTATAGTCATATTGTGACATTGTGTTTTTCTAGCTGAAATAGATTTAACCCATTGACACCAATCAACTTTGCAAGCTCACTGGTGAAACATAAAGACCTGGGCGGACAAAAACATCCACAACATTGGACATAATGAAATGTACATGCCAGAAGCATAGTCATATTAAAAGTCATTCAATTTATCATCATTTCCAGCATAAGAATGCATTAGGAATGAGAGACAAATCAGTCTTCATATAAACAACATTGGTGAATTCATACAAGTTTACCGCATCAACAAGACGTATGTGTGGCCAGACGAGAAAAGAACAACATTATTTTTATCCCAATTAACTAATGTAACAATGAAAGATGTGCTTGTTTTACACCTTGATTGATTTACTGTGTCCAAGGTCCCCTGTGGATCACTCTGGTTGAAGATTGTGATGGATTTGTGGAATTAACTTCCAACCAGGTGACTCAGCTTACAACTGGAAATAGCACAGTGGAACTGAACTCCAGATCTCCCGATGTCTCTGTACCACTTTTTCCTATCTGCTACCAGAAAATAGCAAAAGCTCAAACTCTAACAGAAAAGAAAAAAAGATGTAACAGATTGGAAAATTTATATTTCTTTTCCTGTAAATACCATCTAAACAAGCAAACATATATCTATACTTCATACATCCGTCACGTATTATTGTTACTGCACATGAAAAAAGCTGTTAATGATTGGCATCTTAATCTGAATGTGTGCCCACAGCCTTCAGAAAGTCATCTAACAGTGACAGTGATGCATCGGCCTAAGATTTAAGATCTTTTGCAATACAGTCATTGTGCTTAAAAAGTTAAAAGTGCACTCGAATGGCAAATGTTTGAACGATGCCTGGCATCATTGGAATTTTCAATGGACATGGGATCGTAGCCTATGTTTAGTGAAGCATGATGTCACCACTATTATTGTAATATTCATATATTATAAAATAGGCGGATGGAATGTTTACTAGCCTGTTTACTAGTGAAATAGCGACCGTCACAGCAGTGATTTATGCCTACTCTGGAACTGGAGGAGAAAACTTAGCATGCATGAGCCTGGGCCATTTGTGTTTAAGCCTATGGAGCGAGGAAGAAGAAATTCATGCGAAAGAGAAAATGCAGCTGCTAAGGGGTGGCATTGATGTAACAACGTAAAATAAGGCACAGGCTATTCTGATCATCTCGGGAACTTTTTAATTTTGTTTAGGTTGAGAACCAGACACGTTTATAAAATCATGAAGATCTGGTAGCTGTGCATTTTTGACATAGTGTTGTTAAATGCAGAACCTGTTTTTTACTTTGGTTTTTAAGGAGTCTCTCTTTATATTCACTGCTAGCATAATGCTAAATTCCAGTACCCCCTAGGGTTGTTTGCAGTACTGTTAGACCAAGCTAGCAGTGTTGTATAACCACTTCTAGCCTAAACACAGACATGTAGCGTGTTACTAGCATACAAAGAAAAAATGTTTTTTAATTCTGTAGGACTTACAAGAGGGCAGCATAATGTGAGTTTAGGGCAAAATTGCTTTACAGTGGACAATTGCAGACATTGTGATGAAATTTACTGCATGGATGAAAAAACTGCATGCATGAAAATAAATCACCCTCAGGCAATTTTTAAATCAATATTTCATCTAACAGAATGCCATTACACCTAATTGTTGCAGTTTGACACTTGACTTCATCTTTAAAGACTTTAAAGTGTATTCGCTGGCATCTTTACCACTAGGGGGCTTGCATGACTCCATCAATCTTGTTTTAGATTTACATTCATTGTAATTGTTTTACAATATTTATACCTGTGCCTATCATGTTTTGTTGACCGCCTTGTTTGAACAGTTTGAAGCCGCCTTGTTTGAACAGTTTGAAAGCAGTTTTAGTAAATGCTCATTCATCTGTACATCTTAATGGCAGAAGAACAGCTTGGGTTAAAGCAGAGAAAACACCAACTTCTTCTGTTTGTTTTTATATGTGTCTGGTGAGAATGGGTGATATGAAGCATAAAGGCCACATTCCTCTTTCACACTTTTCTTTGCTCTCAGCCCAGTTTTACATTGTTGCAGGCTTTTTCAATTCCCTTTGCCTGGGTGTTGTTTGAAAGCGGAGGATAAAAACTCTACACTGCACGTAACAAAAGAAATCTAATAGGCATGTGGAGTTGTCAGCATGTAACTGCTGACTGGGAGTGGAATCAATAGTTTCTCCGCTCCAGCCTGGTCTTCTCTGTTCACCCTGAGGTCAACTGGCTGGAGGTAGACTCATTGATCAGAGAGGAAACAAACCTGAGCGGTCCTGGCAACCTCCGATCCCTCATGCAGGTGCGCTTTTATCGGCATGCACGCTGACGGGGAGTCCAGGGGGACCGACGTACGGCTGGATTTGTACTCTTTGCCATACGCAAATGTTCCAGTCCTGAGCTGCATATCCACATCTTATGTGTTTTGACACAGAGTGCTAGAAATGAAACACTGAACATAGGTCAAACATGCTGGTCTTTCAGACCTGGATTAGGTCAAACATGCAAGACAATACGCCACAGAAGTGAACATTGATCTAATTTAGCTGGAATTTCAAAGATTTCTGAGTGAAAATCCAGAGAAAGTCCATCTTTCCCAGAGCGGATTCATGGCTTGATGAAACTGAAAGGCATTTGCAGCTGAAGTGAAGCTCTAAAGTTTAAAGGAGTCAGGATTCTTCAATCTGTTATTCTTTTCAAGTGCACACACTTCCTCATTATTTTCCCTGAGTATGAATACTTGCCATAACAGTGCACTTGAGAGAAAGAGAGAGTGAGAGAGGGAGGGAGAGAGAGAGAGAGAGAGAGAGACGTACATACCAGATTGTTACATTCGGCTTAGGTAGTCATGGTAACCCTCGATCCAGTGTGGACCTCCCGCCAGGCTGATTGATTCATTAAGATCGGAAAGGCTGCCTCTGCTTTCTCCCAGTCGAGGAGCGGTTTAAGAACAATTCCATACAAACACTACGGCCACAGTTAAGATGAGAAATAAATCTATCAAATCAGCCCTTGTCTTTAAGCTTGTATCACACCAGCATACAGCCTTGAACACTTCCACTGCTCAGAAGGGTCCATGGGGGGCTGCAGCTCAGTCAAGAAGACAGTTGCAATCCAAAACTCTGACAGTTAAACACGAAATAAAAACCAAACTAAAATAGCACATGCAATCAATCAGCAGAAAGTTCACAAGTTGTTTTTTCACTTTTTTGTTGTTGTTGCTTATTCTGTTTTTTTTAGCTTTGAAAAGGTTTCAGTTTTAATGCGCATATCAGCATATAATAGCTGGATATAATAGAAAGGGTGGCTTATAATGTAGATATCTGTACACCCAAACATTCTCCATCCTATTGCCTATTTATAAAAATAATAAAAGAGACATAATAGCAGGAATGTCACCACATGCATTATGGGTGAGCATTTTTCAGATTTAATATATTAGAACAGGTCTTCTCTAAAATTGTTCTAAAAAAGTCAAACATCCAAACATCCATAAACTTATTCACCAATATCGAAATATTTTCATGTCATTGGAGTAGGTATTTATTTAGGCATTAATGACAGAATACCCGTGTCTATGAAATTTGAAACATTTATTCCCAGCCATAATCAGGAAGATTTTGCAGAAGGACTGGATTAATGCTGCTTTATATACTATAAAATGACTTGTTTTAATAAAACTCTTTGAAATCCTTTCTTTTAAGTGTGTAATCACAAAACATTTTAATTATATAATCATCCAACGGATAGATTCCTGGCTCTTAAAATATGCAAATATGTGCATTTTGAAGTAGAAGAAATATAATTTGCGTATCTAAATGTACTTTTTGCAAAAATATCCATTGCAAAAAAGTGCTTGTCTCATATGAAATCAGTGTTTAATTCATTTTTCTCTACCCTGCAATGGACTGGCAACCTGTCCAGAGTGTTCTTCCACCTTTTACCCTGCGAGTGCTGGGATAAGCTCCAGCCCCTCCTATGATCCTGGTTTGGATGATGGCTGGATTTGGATAATAGCTGGATACACAATGGATGAATGAATTCATTCATGCATTGTGTTATCTATTGTTAAAAAAATACCTAATTCACCTGCAGTGTCTTGCCTGAAAGAAGGAGTATTTGCAGCAGAGTAACTGTACAATGTTACTGAACTGTATTGCAACCTGCTCGTATAGTTTCATACATCCTATGGTATTGTTTTGTAATATTGTTGTTAGCTTGTGGCTAGAACCACACTGCTTTAGTTTCAAATGCTGTTTTATCGTTCTGATAAACTGTAAGGCACATTTTCAGCCACTCCAATTTTTGTATCAAAATATATTGAATCGTAACAGTACGATATCATACTGAATCAAATTACGAATTTTGTGAAATTGTAAATTTTGTAAATGTTTTAACAAACATCCAACAAATGTAACCTGTTCATAATGTACCATAAAATAAAACAGCAACTTCAGGAGATTTTACTTTATTGAATTTGATCTCCTTTGTACTCCGTAACCTCCTTTTTCCAAATGGTATGTAGTTTACTTTATTTTCTGAAATCCAATCAAAGTCGGATATAAATTCATTTGAGCATTGATATCCCTCCATCAACATCTCATTATCTGAAAAGTCCCTTCTAGAATGCATTTGAATACCAGACTGTGGAGTGGGAAATGGCTAGTTTATAGTTTTGGTGCAGTTCATTCCCCAAACTGATGTCTGCTGCCAGAGGCACTATTTATGAAATTATAATGTCCATAAAGTAGTCAGTGGAAACGTTTCGCTTCAGAAACAAATCCAAGGTGCTCTCTCTGTCTCTCTGTCTCTCTGTCTCTCTCTCTCTCTCTCTCTCTCTCTCTGCCTCTGTCTCTCTGAAAAGTGATGCCATTATTTCTTTATTCTCGACTATATGCGATGCATTAGGCAAAGACGTAAAGGCTTTTTACCTTTCTGAGAGAGAGTGTGCCTTTGGATTTTTTTGAGTTGAAGCGATAATAATTTTCGCATATTACATTTCAATAGACCAGCTCTTGATAATCATGGCTCTCTGGAAAGCAAAGAAGCCCCACTTTTGTGTTTCAATTTATAAAATTATAATGCAGCACTTTTTATGTAATGCTTTTCATTGAAAGAAGTTCAGACAAACACTCTCAACTCTCTGTTCCGTCTCTTGTGGCACTTACTCATGCCTGACGTTCAGAGATGGATGGGGTAGCTTAAACCTATATTCAAATAAAGTATATTATTTGAGTGAAATAGTGACTCGAGTGAAAGTATATTTCTAAAATTCAACTCCAACATAGAGGTCACTGAGGACAAAGCTAAACAGAAAGCATAAACAATCTCAAGTCTAAAAACTCTTTATAAACTTACTGTGGTTTATAAAACAGTTATTCTTTTATGACATATTAGATATTGTACTTATGATTGTTTGGCTAATGTTAATACTCTAAATGCAGTAGTCCAATGAATTAAAAACTGTTAATCTTTCCCCCTCCGTATTTCTGATACGAAGTATTTAAATCTTATGTACACTGTTAGAATTAAGTCATTTTTGAATCCCCCAAGATAAAAACAATGTATTTACTCTCAAAAGGAAAACAAAGTCTTTAAGGTCCAATTGTGTACCTTTTTGAAGGTTTTAAAGGTACACTACCTTCACTTTCCCAGGAAAATATGAGATATTTGTACCTTTTCATTATCTAACATTTTAAAATAAACAAAAAAATAAGTCAGTGTATATGGAATCACTGCAGTGATATGGTATAAGTATATACTCTGACTTAAAGCATATCTATGACGATACTTTCACACTGACTGCCTTTTTTTTACTAAAGGGTTATTACAGAGATTGGTAGAAAAGGATTAAGCATTGAGCTCCATGCAGATCTGCAGCTGAAGTACAATCTGAGGTACAAATCCATCAAAACTGTACCTGAATAAATGTAACTTCTTACTGCCAACCTCTGCTCGTGCTCTACCCACAAATACTTAAACTCAGTAATGGGTGTGTATGGAGGCCTGCTCAAAACATAAAAGCCTGTGTGTGTGATGTGGTCATTCTAGAGACAGTGTAGAAACCTCTGGGTTTCATGAAGACGTGCCACGCTCTGCAGAGCACTGACAGTTCCCTCCATGGAAACGCAGCCTCAGGCAACCGCACACACACACACACACACACACACACACACACACACACACACACACACCCAGACACAAACCCATCAGATGCAACGGGGACAGCTGCCAGTCAGCCTGAATCATTCCAGCATTTACTACGATCACAGCCCCACAAGTCTCTGCTACCTGGTTCTGGCCAGAGAGGACTTACGGGGAATTGGAGCCGCTGTGCTCGGGATAACACACTCGCAATGTTAAACACACATGGCCAGTCTGCAGGCTGACAGGAATTTGGCAAAGCTGTTTATTCTTTTTCAGCCTTCAGGCGAGCTGTTGTCAGATTGTAGTGGGTGATATGAAGTAGGGGAGGAATGAGGGAGGGGGTGTTGGGAGTATTTGGGGGCATAAATGCTGCTGAAAAACTTCCAACAAACTGAAAACCATCCCTGCAGTGGAGACTCACTGCTACTGAGGCCTGTACAGGTAGTTTCAAAACATACTTTTGCTTCTCTATTGATTATTTATAAATGTTCCATTTGTGAACAAAACTCTCTGGTGACACAGTTGACTATCAACAGCGTCATGGATTAGAATCAGATTCAGAGCCATGATTAGGAGTTTTTTGGGCTGGGTTAAGATTAGAGTGAGTGTTAACTGAAGCCCTGAGAAAAAACCTGAATTAAAAAAAAGATTAATTAATATTTCACTTTTGAAATTTGAGAGTTATTACTTTATTAGCATCATCTCATTATTCAAATGTAGTGATCACGTATTTAGTAACTTAATGAGTTAAGCAAAGAATAACATTAGCACTTAAATTTGGATCTTCACTTGACTTTTTTCCATTTGTTGAGATGTCAGGGACTGAACAAGACAACAATCACATCATCAAATTTAAATCAAATAGAATTTCTGCTCATAAACACCAATTGCTAAAACTCTAGCATCCACACATCCAAGACAATTTCTTCCTTGTATAGGTCCATGTGATACAGCCCGAGAAACTAAGTAGCAAAAACTGCTTTGAATTCATAAATAAATTTACAGATGACTGCCCACTCTGCCTACAGCAGTGTGGCTCCACTCAGTGACGAGATAAGGTGTGTTGTTATTGCAGATAGTCTATGAGCTGAAAAGAGGAAATATTATGTTGCTCCTGCCTGAAGCAAATGTGTGTTTGCAGCTTTACAAAGAATACCTTCTGAAAAAAGGGGCCTTAATTGGCTGTTTTTTTTCCTGATGCCACTGAGGATTTCAGTCTGAACTTAACAGTTTGTTCCACTTTTCAGCCCAGACTGGGGAATGTAGAATACGGCCTCTTTCGTTTATATTCAGTTGCATATAAGTCAAAGATAAGCATCTACAAAGCGTGTAGGAACAGTGAACCATGCAAATAAAATGTTACTGTTTTTTCCAGTCATACTGACGCTTTGCCTTATGACAGAGCTTTGAGTTCTGAGCTTGACATGAGACTGACATAACCAATGGCCTCCACTGTTTTCCTGCCCAGCGATCTGTTCATGTGATGAAAATAAATCCATGATCGCATTGGAGTGTCATGTCAAATTCATGTCAAAGCAGTTGCACTGTTGAACAGACCAGAACATATCCCGAAGCATGTTGAGAACAAAAGCTTTTATTAAATGTTTCTATTGAAGAATTTCTAGTTCATGGCCTTGCTGTTGTTGCTGGAGAGCAGTCGTGTTTCCGATCTGTTAATCTTTCTGTGTTAGAAACAGGGCTTCCCTCAGATCCTAATGAACTGTGGCATGCATCCCAATGTCCATGATCACCAGGGCACTTTGATTCTTTCATTACAGTGTTGTGGACAAGAGAGTGGGAGACTGTGATTTAAAACAAGCTGACAAAATCACGTCATGCAACACTCTGCTGTTTACGAGTTGGCGAAGGCCGGTTCGGAGCAGGTAGCAATGGCACTGTCACTCAAATGAACGGACAGGCTGGGTAGAAAGCCAGAGGCAGAGTTCAATCAAGTGAAAACATCACAGCCTGCTCCACAAAACCAACACACAACCAATGCAGCTTTTTTGCAATATCTGAAATCGGGTCTCAGAATTTGATTTATTATATATATATTATATTTGTAAGCAAACTATTGGTTTGATATTATTGATAGGATTGCTAGTAAAACTAACATCACATAAATAGAATTGTTTAAATGTCATGATTCCACTTAGTTGACCTCAGAAAATATTGTTCAAGCAAACACTAACCAGACTATTCACATGACTGCACGCCCATGAAAGGCTTTTGCAATATTTTACTGTTCCTGCAGTATTACACGTGCACCAACAGCTTTATAACAACAAAACAAACATGCTAAAGTGCTAAAAGAAATCTGAAAATCTAATCAGAAACAGACATCATGAGACACAATCCGGTGGTGCAGTGTAGCAAATCCTATAAACCTCAGTAAATTTGAAATAGAACAGAGAACATATCAAATGCTGATGTATTTTTATATATATAATATATGTTCATTTTGGATTGAAATTGTAAATGCAGTTGATTGTTTAGTTGTGAGATGTTCCACCAGGTCCACAAATATAAGTTAAAACTCTACCATGGAAAAAAAGAAACCATATATAAACATGATCCAGAAACACCACTGCTTCTCTGGGCCAGAGCTCATTAAAAATGGACTGAGGCGAAGTGCAAAACTGACCTGTGGCAACTCAAGGTGCTTTACATAGATTGAAGTAGAAGAAAGCAATTAGGAGAAAATAGAATGTATAATATATCAAGAAAAAAAGAAGTGCAAACTGATTTTATATGAATATAAATCAAAAACAGAAGAGCTGGAAAAGAAAGTTATAAAAGGGTACAGTAGCTTAATTGGTCTAAAAGGCACAAGGGAACAGATGTTTTCAGTCTGTTTTTGAAAATGGTTACATTTCACAGCTCTGGGAAGATTATTCCAACTGACTGCAGAGTAATGGCTAAAAACTACTCTACATGTTTAGCTCTGGTTAAAGTGACATTAATGGGTTAGCCTCCACTGATCTGAGCCTGTATTTCACCAGCATATCTATAATGTAAGCGGGACCTAGTCAATTTAACCACCAGTACTGGGGTGATGTGTCCATCCCTCTTTTTTAATACTCTGACAGAAGCATTCTGAATTAGCCTCAGGTATTTAATAGATTGGGCCAGTTAGAAAGCTCTTGCAGTTATAAAGTCTCTGAATTTTGCCAGGTGATAAAAAGCTGACTTTGAAATGGATTTAATTTGGCTTTCAGTTTGGACTTTTAACTTGTCTTTTAGTGTCTTAAGCCTCAGAACTGGGATAAGCATTAACCTTTTTTTTCGCTCATTAGGACCAAATATAATCACTTCTGTGTTGCCCTTGTTCAGCCTGAGGAAATTAAGATGCATCTAGTTCTTACTTGCTAAAATGCATCCACAGAAACAAAAATCAGACTGTAGTGTACAGGTGAACAGGTGATATAAATCTGAGCACCATCTGCACAGCTATGACAGGCGGATTTGTTGTCCTGCAGGATTTGGCCTAGTGGGGGCATGTCACAAGCTTCAGAAAATCATCTCTGAATCAGGAGTGAAGGACATACCATTGTGAAAAGTTTACTTTTTTCCAAAACTGCACACAAGATTTGTTATTGACAGCAGATACAAGGCAGTGTGTTTTCTGTGGTTGTTGGTGTGTCCTGACAGGCAGGTGCATTTCACAGAGATTTTTTTTTTTTGCATCAGTTCACCATTTTCATCATTTCCTTTCCCACTCATTCTGTGTAAAAAGTGTTCTTTAAAGAACACTCATGCCCAATAAAATGTTTATGGGAGTTGTTAAATGAATAATGTGCCGTGTGTCATATTTCATGTTTCTACACTGGGTTGCTGACTCACTCTCCACTCTGCCCTTCATTTGAACTCTGCTATCACACCTCTGACTGAACACAGCATCAGTGGACTCCCATTGATTGGAGGAGAAAAAATCAGAATATGAGATCAAAGCTGAATATGAGACTGTCACTTTACCTCAGTGTACCTCTCTCTCTCTCTCTCTCTCACACACACACACACATACACATATGCACTATTTCTGTTATCTCTTCTTTCCACCTATCCTGGTCAATGTTATAGTGGAATGTCGTTATTGCTTTAATTCACTACTTTTGTCTTGTGCTAAAACCTGTATCTACTTACCACAGCCATCAATCTCCATAACACTCTAGCTTTCATTTCCTCTGAGCTCTCGGCTGTCAGTGAGGATGTCCCAGGGCAGCAGTCCCTTTGCTGGTGAGACTGTGATTGACAGGGACACTGGAGCTGATTGGGAATGGTGGTGAGTTTGCTGTGGCAAGCACACAAACCTGCTAGTCTGTACCAGACTTGACAGGACTGGAGTTCAGAAAAAAAAAAACTAGAACCAGCTTGATAGAGTGGCAGATTTTTAATGGGATCCTGGAGAGATGATTAGAAGCTGAGCACTTGCTGGTGAACAGGAAAAGAAATGGCTTCAGGATTTTCCAGGAAGTGGTAAGATCTTTGAGATCAGCTAGCTGGAGCACTAAGTTTCCACACTCATAATTGCTTGGTCACCATAGTGACCTTGTGAATCTGTTTGTTCTACAATTCAAGTTTGGTTCAGAATCTTTGCCATGGTACACTTGCCCCCCAGAGGGCTCAGTCTAATTATGATGTGTGGAACAGCCGGTGGGTGATCATCACTCTTTTTCTTTTTCTCGTGTGAAACACGTTGAGCTCTCAGCTGGATCATGCCTCTCATCCTGCAGACAAGTTCTGTTCTCGGGAACTTTTAAAAGATTATCTCTGGCTAATGTGCTCTTAATGGATTCCGCCTATTACCCAACCGCTGGCCTGCACGACTGCGCTGAAAAATGAAGTGATAAACTGTCACATCCAATAGGACATTAAACCCGTTCTCACGTAAATACAGTTACATAAAGGCCATTCTCATTGCCATTATATGGCGGTTCGTCAGTCGTTATGGCAGAATAATGACTGTGTATTACTGAGGTAATGGTTTGATGTCTCTCAGACGAGGTGGAAAGTCTTCCAAGAACGATCAGAAACTTGATGTATTTTTCTCTAGTTGCCTTGACCAAAGATGGCCATTTATTCAGTCTCCCTTTATGGATTATACAGGCTTTGTGCTATCAATTTGTGCTATACCTCCTCCCAGCCACAGCACATTATGGTACAGAAGTAAATGACCTCCCCTGCTTCATTTCGCCCAGCTCTTTGAACACCAGTGGCTTTTGAATGTTTTCACTAAATGTACAGACCACAATTATGGTAAACATCATCTCAGGGAAGTGTCCAAGCACCTGTATTAGCCACAGTGGTAGTCCATAGGGGTAAGACCACAAATCTAGCTGGGGATTTTCCAAAACTGTGCAGGTGCTTGTATGTCATACACTGGCCCAAAAGACATCAGAAATACTGCTGTTTGATTTGTGCACTGCACTCCTGATGGAATTATCACTGAACCATTGCAACGCAAACACACACGCATTTGACCCCAGCTTTTTCATTTTTTCGGACTAAACGAGTTTAACATTGAGGATAGTATTTATGTATGTTTGTGCCCTTGCTAGTGTATCTCTTTGCTCACCCATGTGTTTGCCCGTGAATGTGTTTGTCTGTGTGTACACATTCCCATGGCTTTGCAAACGAAACAGCTTATCTTCTATGGGCAGGCCAGCATGCACCTCCTCCCCAAAGCCACAGCATATTGACTCACGGGTACAAGAACAGGTGTGTGTGTTTGGAAAATTATGGACTATGTTCCCTCAGAATATAAAGAACAACTTTCATATATGCTGTCATATTTAGATGGGTGAAAAAAGGAAAGATCTGAATGAGTCGAGAAACAGAAGTGCTGATGCCTCCAGACAGTCCTGCCTGATACAATTAACAGTTAATAGCCTGTTCTGTGGCGTGTTTAAAAATGCTGAGCAGATCCAGCTGACCTTGATAGTGGATAAAGACAGTAAGAGGAAAAGATCTAAGTGTCTCTGAAAGAGGGCTCGTTACCGGGGCACGGATGGCAGGAACATTCTTCACAAAGACTGCTCATCTGGCCAGGCTTCAGTAGGAACAGTGACTTAAGTGACATCTGCATTGAAATCTAAGAGAAAGACCTCAGTAAATATGGCTGGAAATTGTGAAAAGAATAACTGTCTCTCAGGTGACTGAGAATGTCAGTGCAGTTTATGGTCAGACTGTGATGAGCAAAAACAGTCGATCCACAATAACATGAAGAGGGTATTATAGTAGGGCTCCGGTGTACGAACCCCTCATTACAAGAACAAAAGCACAATTGAGAGTTCAGTGGTGTGAAAAACATAGACACTGGTCCACAGAGATGGTCAAAATGAGTCATTCTTACCCATATTCTTCACAAGTGGGCAATTGCAAGAGAACGGTCGAGGCCTGAATGCTCAATTACAACATTGAGGGGTTCTGCTAGCTCTGTTATGCTCTGGGAGGCATTTTACTGGCATAGTTTAGGTCACTTGTTCCCTTCATTGGTAGCATCACTGCAAAGCAAGGCAGTAATCAAAGTTATTTGGACTGATTAGCTGGTTAAACATTTTTATTATGTTGATAGTGGTCTTCTCCAGTTTGACAAGGCTCTTCATCCATAGGGCATGACAATTTACCACCATAAATAAAGAATGGCACCATCCCCAGAAATCTATGCCATTTTAGCTGATCTGGACCTCTGGGATTTCCTTTGTTACTAGACAAGTCAAGTAGAGTTTTATTGCCATCCCAGCCATATACGTCAAGTACTCACATTGAGAAGAAATATTGTCCTGGACCATATGTGCAACATTCAACACAACAGCAGCACACTCAGACAAATTAACAATGAGGGTAAAAAAGGAGGATGAATTATAATTAAACCTATATAATAAAATATGTGTAAATATAAATACATTAAAACATTTCATTGGTTGTAGCTTTTTATGTTAGCAAGATTTTCCAAGATATTCCTAAACCTTTGGAGCATTTTATTGCTGAAGATTTCATTCATAGACACCCATAGACATTCATAGACACACATAAGGTATTAGCCTAATTACATCTCATATTCTTTAACAGAAGCTAAAGGCTACAGTATAATGAGGGGCTCTTTTATTGCATCTCAGCCCACAAAAGTGGCTATTAGGTAATGTGTGCAAACTTTTTTTTTTTTGACTAAAGCATTGAACTATTTTGGTTAAATGTGAGTATTTAGAGTGGAGGTTAATGGATTAATGGGCTATACTGTACCAGAGGTTTCGATAACACTAATGAATGTGTGTCCATGCCTGAAGGAGCACTAGCCCATCTCCCTCCCTGTCTTTCTGCCTGTCTCACTCTCCCCTGTGCTTGGTGCTGTGTTACCTGAGGGATCTGTAAATAAAGTCTTAGTTCTGTTTCACTGAGCCCACCAGTGCCCATTAACTACAGTGAGAGTGCACTCTGTGAAACTGTGAGAGACTTAACTGGCCAAACACTGGCTGCACTGGACCAAAGCACAGCAATCTCCAAGAAAAAAATAATGTGGAAAGTAACAGTTTATGACCCTTCCCATTAAAAGTACCAAATTGTAACCCTGACCATTAGAATACAGAATTAACACACAAAAACACAAATAGTAATAGATAAAAACACCAAATAAAATATACACATACACACACTTTTCACTACTCACTGCACGGGAAGTTAACATCAAAACAACTGACATGATTATAGCTGCACTTTCACTTGTCCACACTGGATCTAATACAACTAATAATACAGCTCTACATAAACAAATCTGAACCACTAAGACAAACATCTTTTGTTTGTTTTGCAGCTTTTCAGTGAATCCTTTAGAATTTTTTTCAGTTTCTCCGACTTACTGGTGCTGACACTTATCCTTTCATCATTCTGAACTACTGAACTGGTCCGCTGAGATATTGTTAAACTAAACAGACATTTTCAGACATTTTACTTGTAATGAAGGCAAACGTGATTACAGTTTGTGACTCTAAACTTTAGCAATGAGCATCCTTATGAAATAAGCTATGCAGTAGCTAGATTAGGTTATGTTAGTCATGAAATAAAACATTTACATGGATACACATGAAACATCTGGGCACATTTAAGCCTGTTAATTGCATTTTGTTGTAGGAAAATGCAATAAAGCATGTTTGTTGCATCGAATTTTTTCAGGTTATGTTTACATTTTGCCCCATAGGTAAGCATTCATTCGGCAGCCGAGAGATGGAGTACCAGGATAGAGGCCAAGAGGCTTCTAGCTGCTGTTTCTTCAGTGATCATATAGTTATTAGTTTTCCACATATATTTATGGTAAAAACATTACTAATTACTTTAGTAATTAATCATTTGCACATGTTTGTTACCTCCATCTCAACTAAAAATACCCATTTTAGAATCATGATGGCCATGATATTAACATAATATAAAAGTGGATAACGGCATACGGATGAATGGTAATAGTTCAGAAACACTGTGAGTATGATCTTCCACATCTTGACCTTGATCTTGATCTTCCACAGCTTGACCTAAACTCTTTTCATTTTTTAAAATGAAATAGAAACACCGGCTCTCTTCAGATGATAAACATAGTGCATGTCTAAATTTTACCTTCTTACAGTTTTTCTGGATTGCTTACACACTATGACCAGGCTCATGAGCTAAATTTCCTAAACCATTATGCCAAATACCAAAAGACACACCCATTTCCCTAAGCCATAAACACTAAACAACGTTTTCGACACATCTGGTTAATGCTTAGAGCAAAACGCAACACACAAATCCACTCAGTTTTCAATGCCTGCATCATGTGCTCAGTTAGAAAGAACTTGCAGTCAATATGGTTCACTCAAGTCAGCACAGCTTGAAACCAATTGGCACACAATTATCCACAAGAAAACGCAGCCAATCATAATTGTTCACACACCAATCAGAACCATCACTTGTTAGATAAAAGGGCCATGGGTCAGTTGACTTGTATTGGAAAAATGGAAGAGGAAGAGGAAGGGCAAGGGCAAGGGCAAGGACAGGGGCAGGGGCAAGGGCAAGGGCAAGGGCAAGGACAGGGGCAGGGGCAGGGGCAGGGGCAAGGGCAAGGGCAGGGGCAGGGGCAGGGGCAAGGGCAAGGGCAAGGGCAGAGGCAATGGCAAGGGGTTTCTGATCGGGCCTGTTCAGACATTACAATTGAGGCTTGCCAGAGGTGGATTAGACATACAAGGGGTTTCTTCCCCCGCTGCCTGGCTAGGGCTCATGTAGCCTGTGATGTTGAGGAGACTTTATGGCGTGACCCAGACCAGAGAAACGATTCTGATTAATGTGTTTGGGTTTTTTTGTTTTGTTACAGTAATGTTTTTAATGACATTAATATTTGATATCGGCAATTTCATGTACTGCATTCTGTCATATTTTACTGTTTTCATTTAGATTTTACTTTTTCACTCAGATTCGGCAACAGTACATCAGTACAAGGAATTAAATTACGAAAATGTATAGGTGTTTTTATATTGTGTGTCATGTAAAGAGTTTGTTCTGGGGGAAAACCATGAGAGTCATTATTCATTGCAGTAACAGGTTTTTGAGGTATTGTTTTGAACTGATCTCACTAGTGTGTAATTCCCGGTTTGTAGTGTATATGTATTTGATGCTTTTTTTTGTGTTTTACTGAAGGCAGAGTTTGGTTTAGACATGGTTTTGAGTGGAGAGTTTGTTTTTGACCTGAACAGTGGAAGTTTCAGTGGTTGAGTGAACAGTTAAGGATTTGTGTTCAGGGTTTTAGGAAATTGAGGCTTAATTTAAAGAAATTTGTTTTAGCAATCAAGAAAAACTGTAACATGTCCAGATGAACCAGATTTATTATAAAAGTGTTTTCTTTTTCTTCATGGAATAATTGGAGGCTAGTAACCAGTGTGATTGAGAGGCATGTCACTTTTTGTTTTATAAACAGAACAGCCTTACAACTTGCATCATGAAAATGCTGTGGCTAGTAACGTTTCCGTACAGCTTCTAGCACAAATCGGTTCCTCATGTTGTAGAGAATTACTTTCGTCATGAATATACTTGTGGGATTGTAATTTTTTTGTGTATACTTGTACCACTTCATGTACATTAAAATGTTTACACTGCCACAAGGTGGCGTATTATCTTCATGGTGCACATTCTTATGGTGTCTCTCTACCTCTCGCTGTGTGTGCGTGTGTGTGTGTGTGTGTGTGTGTGGTATGTGAGCTAAATGAATGGGCCTGATGAGAGATTGTGTTGCTCATGCTGAAAAGCTTAAGCAGGAGCTAGACGGTGGGAAGATTAAAGTTATCCTTTGGGCTCTTAAGGAGAAAGTCAGGTGTACTTTAGCTGTTTGAATCAAATCGGATCAAGCATTGATTCAGATAACGCTTGGCTGGCAGGGATTTAAAAACTTTCCAGAAGGGGAGTTTTCAGTGTGGTCATTTATCACTTACCCATTAAGAATTCCAACTTTTTTTAAGGTTGATTTCTCTCATTTTGTAAAGAAGTGAAGACTGATATGCATATTATAAATGTAGCTTACGACCGCATAGTGAAGAACCACTTCTTTTTTGGGGTAACAGCTGTGACAACAACAACAACATTATTATTATTATTAGAAGAAGAAGAAGGAAAAGGCGGTGATGATGAAGAAATATGCAAAAAATTAAATAAAGTATTAAATATGTCAGAAATACATCATAAGAATAAGCCACAGATTTTTACTTTCTACATTTAACCAGCTAAAACACTTCCTTTTGTGCGTGTGATATGTTTCGAATTTTTTTATTTGAAAACATGTCAATGGATTCCATTTATTTGGTTACAAGAATATTAATTAATTTGCATAAATCTATCTACTGGGAATCCTTTCGCAAGCAGGTGAACAAATGAAAGTCTACACTTTTAAATGTACTTATACACAAGCGTTCCAAGTGAATCAATTAAACGTGAAAGAGCTGCTTATAGGAACCATTCGTTGTGTTTGACTTCAGATTCAATATTTAGTGGGCATGAGTGAAATGTTCAGCTGCTTGCTGTAATGGCTAGGAGACTGTGGATCAGCGGCTCTCTGACTGGGGACAGATTCAATGTAATAGCTGTGGCCTGCAGTCTGGCTCCAGCACCCTCCGTTGGACATAAATCTCATTCCACTCCACGGCTTGTTCTTCTTTCTTCTGCCTCTAATAAAATCCCCTTAAACCCTGACCAGGAAATGATTGTTCCACCCTCAAGCCAATCAGTTTCCAGACAGATTAGTACATGTTTCAGACCATAAGTGCCCTCTGGAGTATCAGTCACCAAATGTGACAAAACAACAACAGCACTAGTGACCAGCAGTGATGCTGTTGAATAAAATGGAGGCTCCTCTGTCTTACTGTAATGAGAAACAGTGGCATAATCACAGTTGGTGCCCCCATTGAGTTCTGCTCTGTAATTATGATTTATTAATGTGCATTTGAAAGCATGACCTTCCCTGTGATCACAGCTATTCTTAGACTATTGATGGCGCTGAAGTTGACCAAGTTCTTCCAGAAAGTGTGCCTTAGTCCCAAAAGGTGCTTTAATAGATGGTTCACATTGTTCTTGAAAATACAACCAAACCTCTTGTGAGTATGTGTATGGTTAACACCAGGTCAGTGTATTGCTATAAGGTTATACTCCGCCAAATGGTGAGACACAGAGGTGGACAATAAGACGTGATGCTAATTTATGTCACAGTGCACAACACTTTTATGAGTAGATCTGAAGTACTGTATAACACACTCTTAAAATAAAGGTGCCAAAATGGGGATTTTGTAGTGATGACACTCTTTTGAATGTATTAAGCTGTGATGCACTGTCTGTTCTGATAGTTTCCTGTCATTGCCAGCATAAACTTTTTTAGCAATATGTACTGCAGTAGCTCTTCTGAGGGACCAGACTAGCCGGCATTTGCTCCCCACGTGTATCACCTGGCCTTGGGTACCCATGACTTTATCACCGGTTTACTGGTTGTCCTTCTTTGGACCACTTTTGGTAGGTAATAAACACTGCATACTGTGAACACCCCACAAGACCCGCCATACGGAGATACTCTGATCCAGTCGTCTAGCCATAACACTTGGCCCTTGGCCCAGTCACTCAGATGCTGACGCTTGCTCATATTTCCTGCATCCAACACATCAACTTCAAGAACTATCTGGTAGGTGATCAAAGGGGTGCTGCATTTATTTTCACTAAAGACATGACTGAAATACCCCTGACTTAGCCATCTAGCTAATGGGCTAATGTATGCATTGCATCATCTGTGCTTATTTATAAAAGTTATGACAAAACTCTAAAAATGCAATAGAAAGAGAAGAAAAATATTGCAGTATTGCAACACTGCACAATGTATTGTAAAAATGTCTTTCACAAAGTACTGTAATGTATTTTTTTTTACCACATCACTCACTCTTAGCTGCACCAAGTATTCAGATCCAAATCTGCAGCTGATGTTTCTTGGGATAATTACATACCGTATTACACTAGGAGTGTGACATGCACTAAATACGTGACATACACTGAGGCTATGTCCCACGAGCTCAACATTTGTGCCACAAAATGTCGCAGCCCTCAGCGATCCTGCACGCCAGGAGTCAATTTAACATTGATAATTGGAAATTGGAGCCTGCGATGGGACATAGTTGGTGACAAGCTGTGCAGACTTCAGCCCACAGCAGGAGACGTGGCGATAAAAATAGACAATCCAAAACGAACGATGAGCACACGGGACAGCTATGTTTGGCTGAAGGTGCTGACGGGCAGCACTTGCTCTCCTCCGGCCTGGGATCACTTGCCTCAGTGGCTTGCTTTGATTAACAGCAGAACAGCAGATCAGCTCACATTTCTCCTCCATATTATGACCACTCTCACCACCCAAGACCAAGACATTACTATGCAACTTGACTCTTCATAAACTAAATAAACTAAATAAACTCCATATCTATTTGATATAAGCTTCATTACAACAATCATAGTAAGACCTCTAATACCAATTAACCTGCTATTACTACTACTCCGTACTACTCATAATGAAAAGATGATGAAGAAAACCAGAGTGCATTTGCTGAAGAAAATGCGGAGTAATTGAACAATCTAAGCAGTTTCCAAGTGACCATGTTTCCAAGTTTTCCGCAGGTCACCAGATGGTATGTTATATAGGTGCTAAGCAGTTGAATGCTGATTCAAGGGGATGTTTCAGCGCTCAGACACGAATGATAGCAGCAACAATACTACTACTAATACTACAAATAATAATAATAATAATAATAAACATTGTACTATATACAATTTGTTAATGACAGTATTATATCTGTCTGCTTCACTGAAATTAACTCAATTTTACAAACCCAAGTAAGACCAAAACATGCTGTTACGAGGGGCATGCACAGGGAGTGAGGCGAGGCGCAAGGGGCAGATTCCCATGATGGATTTTTATTACAAAAACACAAAGATAAACAAAAACCAAGGAGGCTCAAGGGCCTTTTAACTCAAAACTTAAATACACCACAGAGACATTAGGAACGGCAACGTGAGGGTAAGAGTGAGGGGTGACCAGCAAATAAGACAAGAATGCAAAGAACTTAAATACAAAACACAGGCAGACAAGAACCATTTAAACTAAACACAAGACAGCTGACAGTGACTATAGACACAACATACACCCAATAAGTTCAGAACAAAAGTCCCTGAAGCAAAACCCAAAACAGCGGCCTCTACTGGCCGCTGGCCAAGACCTAACACATGCCTAGTGTACACAACTGTCAATAAACTAAAGCAGACGTAACTAAAGTGTAGCGTGTTTGAGGAATTAGGAATATATGAGACATTGAAAATAGCACTGTGTTTTTCCTATTAGAAAGAAAAATCTTCAGCAGACCAAAGTCATTTTTCCTAATCTAAGCTTATAATTAAAGTTTAAATTGTAATTTAAGAGTTCTGACAGATAATAATGAATGAATCTCCTCTCTGCATTTCAGACGAATCTTTGGATAATTAAAATGAGCTCAGATACACAGTCAATTCACTAACTAGTGTGAATTGTGAAGAAGAGTGAAATTTGAATGCATGAACAAATAGAGGACTTAGTAAGAGTTACTCCTTCAAATGTCCTCCAAGACAAGTAAAAACTGTACAGCAGATATCTGTCATACCTAGATACATCTGCGTGAGCATAAAAGAACTTGTTAAATCTCCAATTAACTCATCTGTTTGACAATTCCAGCAGAGGACAGGAGATTTTAAGCTGCTGACATTCAGGCTGCTATCCAAATTCAGAGTTTGAACAAGAGGTGAAGATATTGTGTGGTATAATGACAGTCTATCAGAAAAGAGAATAGGTCATTATGGCTAAGAAAATGGCTTTCATGTGTTGTGGAGTTTTGTTCTCGAGGCAGTAAAAGGAGCTGAAAGCACTTAACTGACAGTAATGACTTCCCTGTTATCGACCATTTTACTCAGCTCTGTTCTTACTCATATCGCCATCAGATCGCTGTTTATTTGGCTTTGAACAGATGCATCGTTTCATAACCATTTACAGAGGGAAATATCATTTTGATTTGAGGCAGTTCGGGTGTCTAGGCCTGCATATGGACAGTTCAGATGCAAGCTAAGTGTTTTCTGTAAATACAGCAAATCGCACAGTGAAATCCACCAGAACTCACCATGTGTGCCACTGTATTTCTTAATTAGAAATGTATTCATCACACAATGTGCAGTAAGCCTGCACGCCATCCTTGGTCATAATTAACCCGTAGATTAAACAAATCAAGCACCCTTCATCTGCAGAATAGACGCATCTGTAAGTGTATTGTCCATTGATTTCTCTCTGAGCACATCTTACTTTCATCAGTATGATTGGTCTTCTCAAAAGGAGATGCCTTGCATTTTTGTCTTTCATGAGAAAGTTCCTGAGCAGGGAGGCTTTTAGCGGACGCACACCTTTAATCTCAGCTCAAATGCGAGGTGGGTAGTAATTAGTTCCATTTGCTCAGTCCCATCTACCTAAAGGGTATGCAATCATGAAAAAAGTATTTTTCGTTTTTTGTTTTTTTTCTTTGGCTCTGAGGTGCTATTTAGAAACTCAGCTGTCAAAACGGCCCATTTAGAATTTTCGGTTTTTATTTTTTTACGTTTTTCCACTATTTTATAATATATATTTTTAATTTTACATCATTTTACAAATACATATATTTGTCTATTCAGTTTACAGCTATTTGGACTGCTTTTTGAAGATAGCATGATATAGTGCCATGAATCATTACAAAGGTCATTTACACATTTTTAAAAAGGTTAACTAACTTTTTGGTTAATTAGCTACATTTCACACTAAAAATAAGAATAAATGCAATTTAACTGAAGTAAATTTTGACTATGGAAATTAGAGAGAGAGAGAGAGAGAGAGAGAGAGAGAGAGAGAGAGAGAGAGAGAGAATTATTGGCACCTTTAGAGATTTTTATAAACAAGAGGACGTAACTTAAACAAGTTCCCTTGTGTGTTTCTTGTTTGTTTGAGTGTTTACAAACTCTAAAGCAGTCGTCTGTGACTTTCTATTTCACTAGGGTATAAATATAAGGTGACACAGAGACCAAATTCCCCCAGTCATTCATCAACATGACAAAAGTGTGTTAACCTCCATAAATTAGTTCATGGTTATAAAAAAATTGCAAAATGTCAAATTCCCACATTCACTATTAGTGGACATGTGTTTATTTTGCCCCAAAAACAATGAGCAGCATGGTTAGAGAGGCATAATTCTCCAGGAATCAGAAGAGGGTGGCATTTTGAGTCTTCAAGCCCCCAGAAAATGTAGATATGTTTTTGGGTCCCCAACTACCCTGGGAACCTTGTTATCTAGGACTTTGGAGGACGTACATTGAAAACCCATGGGGTTAACTGAGGAGGAGAGTCCAAATAAGAGGACCTAGGACCCCTGAGGATCTGGAGAGTGGCCTGTGTTGAAGAGTGGTCTCAGATTGCTTGCTTGCCATCTCAGATTGCTTCTTTGCGCTCAGATTGCTCGCACTGTATTCTCCAATCTCATCAAGCATTATAGGAGGAGGGTCACTGCTGTTATGTTGGCAAAAATAGATTCCACAAAGAACTCAATGTAGAGATTCCAATAATCGTTACATGTTTTTTTGGTTAAAAAAAATGTATATATTTTGAATAGGGTTTTGGTTTTCTAGACTGAATTTCTTAAGTCACAACAACAAAAATTGTTTGCTTTAAGATGAAGAGGCTACAAAAAATGGTTTCTTCCCGCTCAGAGGGAGGTTTTCCACACCACTATTGCCTCTGGCTTGCTCACTGGGGGCTTAGAACCAGATTCCTGTAAAGCTGCTTCGTGGCAATATCTGAGTGAAACATGCAACACCAATAAATTTGGTTTGGTACATAAAACCACACAAATGTCACAAGCAAACCTAAAGAAAAAACAAACAGAAAAATATGAATTTAAGAACTGTAATTTTTTCAGTCACAAATGTTAATTCTTTTACATCATTATCAAATATATTTTTTAATGAAATGAATTCACTTTTTGCGGGTTTTAGCCATATGACTTAGGAACTCATTCTTTTTTTGTGTTTAATTTCATTGTGTCTTGTTGGTAACCTGGACAGCTTTTCTCTTTCATTTCTCTTACTTTTAAACTTTATCACTTGGTTTTAGGTCAACATACAGTGAAGAAAAACACCTAACAAACTTCATTTTCAATGCTGGAAGTTTCACTCCAATTCTGTACTCATTACTTGAGTAATATTTTTATCCCGATAACTCAATTGTATATAATACTTGTCTACTGTCTGCTGTCTGTTGTAACTTGCACTCTATTGACTGTTGAATGTTGTATGTTGCTACATGTTACACCGTGGTCCGTGGAGAAAGGTTGTCTCATCTCACTATGTACGTGTACACAGCTGCTGATGACTATAAAGTAACCTTGAATTTTTTGCAATGATATTTTTATCTCCGCTTGAGTCACTGAATATGGCTTCAGACTGCTCTACCTTCTGCTATCAGTGATGAACAATCTTATCTTTAGCTCCCAAATATCCAGCTAACATCTCTGTCTCTTCTGTAGTCATGATTGTCTTGTATCTCTCAGTCAGCTTTGGTCTAAAAGAGAGAAAAAATGTGTAAAAGTGTCCTCCGCATGGGCAGGTAATAATGTTCCCTTCAAGTCCTTTTCCTCTTGGGCCAGACATGCATGACGCATCTGCTTCTTGCCCGGTGACATGTGTTGACACAAAGCTACGGTCATCTGGTCATGATCAAGGGTCAGCAGAGCGAAATATACAACAGTGTGAGGGGATTTCATACGAGGACAGACATGCCTGCCCAATTCGCAAAGCAAAACCTGACACTGTGAAATCAATCATGTGTCTCCTTTATTGGCATGACATTCTGTTATTTGTCTTTTGACTCTCTTTTTCCCCCCCTTTTGCCTGACATCCGACATGACATTTATCATATAAATCCACCCAGGACTGTAATCACTACAATGAAACATGTGTAGACAAAACAGAAGAAGGTTATGAATAAGAAATGTCGGCTGAACAAATGTATAAAAAACCCTCACTCTGGCTTTCCTCCCCAAACCTTTTCAGAGAAGCTCAAAGCTTTGATTCTATTTATTCATCCAGAGTGTTTTCTCTAGAAGATGGCCTGCGAACGTTCAGACAGTCTGCTCTTTCTGTCTAGTTTGCTTTTTTTTTGTGGCTGCCCCATATGCACAGCATAATTGTACGAGAAGGGACAGACTTACAGTGCTGAACTTCTGCTTTGAACCATAACAGACAGTGTGGTCAGCAGGGATTCGGCCCATTGTTTATGTTCCTCTCTTTAAAGCCGACCTTCCACATGAGACGACCGAAATGGTGAGAGTGTTCTGTTGCTCTGTTGCTCAATTGCCTCCCGGCAGTAGTAAATCAGATGTGTTGCATAGCCTCACACAACAAAAGGGGGTCTTTCAAATTCTCTTAATTAATTCACTTCTTTGGCTGCTATAATTAGCCATAGTAGATAAGAGGCGTGGAACATTCTTGAGTGATTGCATATGATTACTGTATTTAAGTATTATTTCCGAGCGTTCGTATTTTACTTATTGAAACTGAACACTTGTGCTGTTACTCATTTGCATTTCAAAGGGAAAAACATACTTTCAAATCCTTACATTTTCTTTAAGAGATTCAAAATGTCTCTCTCTCAACTGAATGTATGTCAGGGTAAAATTAAACTGCTCATGATTATGCCAGTTTGTGCAAGGATTAGTACTGCGGTATGCAATCACTACCAAAACACAGAACCATTTTAATTCATTTGTTAACACATTTACTTTTATTTGCATATGCCTGATTATATTAAAATCACTTTTACAATATATTTATATTATATGAACAAAAGTATTGGGACGTCTGACCATTACACCAACAAGGACTTTAATGACAGTGCATTCAGATACATAGACTTTAATATGAAGTTGGTCATAATAGCTTCCACTCTTCTTGGAAGGCTTTCCACAAGATTTTGGACTTTCTGTGGGAATTTGTGCCCATTCATTCTGTAGAGCATTTGTGAGGTCAGACACTGATGTTGGACGAGAAGGCCTGGCTCACAATCTCTATTCCAGTTCATCCCAAAGGTACTGAGTGGGGTTGAGTTCAGGGCTCTGTGCAGGCCAGTCAAGTTCTTCCACATCAAACTCATCCAACCATGTCTTTATAGTGCTTGCCTTGTGCACTGGGGCTCAGTCATGCTGGAACAAAAAAGGGTCTGTGTCCATGAAGTTGGAAGCATGGTGTTGTCCAAAATGTCTTGTTATGCTGAAGCGTTGAGATTAAGCCCTTCACTGGAAGTAAGGGCCCTGGGCCAAACCCTAAAAAAACAGGTGTGTCCCAATACTTTTGTCCATGCAGTGTATATAACTAGGTATGATATCATGTATATTTTAGGCTCCATACTTCCATCTTAAATGAGTAAGGCTTGGACATGATGCCCTTACTGTCACTTCAGAACAATGTCTCTACTTTTTTCCACCTCTGGTGTATAGTTTTTCCACATTATTTCTCATGTGATGACAGTGTGAATGCAAACAGCAAAGGAGCTTCAAGCTCTGATTTACCTTTTTCTCTGCATTTGGTTTTATGTGTGGAGTCACAGGTTGTGACTGTGGCTAGCTACTGTTTTTTTATGACAATTGACTGCATTTGGTAGTCAGCACCATTGCTAACTCCCAATTATACACCCTGACTTGGTACATTTGGTACCCTGATCAAGAGTTATCCAATACAGCACAGTTACTGAGGTACAATACAGTTCACTTTCTGCAATCATGGATTAGTGCTGTACCCACTGCCTGGTGGGAAACACCTTTGGATAATGGCTCTGTTGCATGTTACTGCTCTGAATAAATACAGTAAGCCCTGTTGTCAGGATGCCGTGCTATGGGGTCATGGTTGGAAGACAACAGATACACATCATAAACTTTATTACAAGCATCTGTCTTGTGCTTTCACTTTATGAGGTCCAGCTACATCTTATAAGTCCACTCTGTGTTGTGCAATTGCAGTATGTAGCCCACATTACAAAAACCAATATCTTGAAATTGTGAAATATGCTTTAGAATTTGGTATCAAGGCAATAAAATCTATTTCAATTAATATTACTTTCCAGAAATATAATTAACTAATTATAGCTTACCCTATTGGCATTTTCTTTTTGGATTTACATTTTATTTTGAGTATAATTTTCTATGTTTCTAAGTTCTTTTGCAGTGCATCTGTTGTTATCCACACTCTGAAAGCCTCCCACTCATCTATTCATCATTAATCATCTTAATCATTATTCATCACCTGTTGTGGGCCAAAATAGACCGACCGACCAGTGCCTTTAAATACAAATAATAACCAGATCTTGTACATATTAGGTAAACAACCGCTAAACAGGTGAACAAGAGCATCATTTCCATAATGATGAGCAACCTTTGCAATATTTGTGTTTAAAACCAGTCTATCTTCACAAATAATGTGTACCTTGAACCACCAATAATCTCTTCAATAAACTCAAGCAAGGATTAAAAACTTGCTGCAGCTCTATTATTAATATAAATACTCCCTATTTGCTGATAAATATTTATTTGGGATTTTATACAACTTAAAATGGCACAAAATATGGTAACTTGTTGCCATGTCATGGGTGTAATGTTAAAATAAGCATTCATGGGCGGCTTGTATTTATCAGGTTCTGTTTCCATTCATGCAGACTTTGAGCAAAATGAAATCAGAGTGCACTTAAATGCAAAATGCACTGATTAAGGGCTAGCAAAAGATGAGCTACAGTCTCTGACACATATACCAGCAACATGAACTTACAAGAAGGTAAGTGACCAGTGAGAGTACATTATATGCATATAAGTATTGGGAAGCTTGACCTATACATCAACAGGGACTTTGACAGTGCATTCAAATACATAGACTTTAATATGCATTTGGTCCCCCTTTGCAGCTATAACAGCTTCCACTCTTCTTGAAAAGCTTGCCACAAGATTTTGGAGTTTCTGTGGAAATTTGTGCCCATTCATTCTGTAGAGGTCAGGCACTGATGTTGGACGAGAAGTTCTGGCTCACAATCTTCATTCCAGTTCATTCCAAAGGTGTTGGATGGGGTTGAGGTCAGGGCTCTGTGGGGGTCAGTCAACTTTTTCCACACTGAACTCATCCAGCCATGTCTTTATGGAGCTTGCTTTGTGCACTGTGGGAAAAGTCATGCTGGAATAGAAAATCGCCTTCTCTAAACTGTCCACAAAGTTGGAAGCATGGCATTGTACAAAATGTCTTGGTACACTGAAGCATTAATATTGTTTTTCACTGGAAGTAAGGGGCCTAGTCCAAACCCTGAAAAACAGATGTGATCCAATATTTTTGTCCATGTAGTGTATATTCTATGTAGAGAGAAAGTGATGTTAAATGTCTAATCAGTTAAAACTAGCATGAAGAAGTGGCAGTAAATGTGTAAGCTGTGGTGCACTTTACCATTTTGGTCATGTACCGCTTCTGAGTTTCACATCAGAACATCTGCCACCTCCAGGGATGAGGGCAAAACTCTCGTGCTCTTTTCTCATCAGTTTATCACTGCCTGGGAGCGAAGGCAGCAACTAACCCTTCCATCAAGTACTGCAGATGTTATCCTTACAGGGCCAAACTAGACCAGCCTGACCGTGCATGTGTGCCAGAATACACTCTAAAGACAGGGCATTCACACTATAGGTGGGGGGCAGATTAAGCTACTTTGCAGGCCCACTTTAAGCCATATGCCACTTGAATTAGTTTTAACTGGACAGATACTGTTATGTGAGAATTAGCATTTGAGAAACTAGCTTTTAATCCAGTCTGCAATGTCTGTAGTTTTTACAAGTGACTATAATGTAATCCGTATGTGTGATATAACTATATCAAAAACCATTATTTTTTATAGCTGATTATTTGAATAAAACAAATAAAGAAATAAACATCCTAAGAAGTTCAATGTTTGGCATTTTTATTACTTTTTAAAAAAAAATCTAAATAAAATAAGATAACCATCGAACCATAGGACCTCAAAATAACTTCTTGCAATGTTTTGACAAATTAAGGCTCAGTTCACAGAATGAGTTGTAAGCTAATTAACCAGTTTTACATAGTTAGGTAACATATTTAATAGGTCAAGTCATTATCTCGCTCTAGGTCAAACTTAAAACGGTAATTAAAAACGTATACAAAATGTAGACAACAGAAAATAAATTAATTGCTTCCAGCATCTGGGAAAGTTAATGATAAGAAATGAAGGTACCTAAAGGTAAAAATAAATACATTTATTGTTTCCAGTGATATGAGTCCATCAATCAAATGTCTCAGAAATACATTATAGTAGTTTCCCAGGCAAATGCAATGGCACTTAAGGCTGTGCTGTGATTTGGGCAGTCTGTGTGTGCTATAATTTGTACCCAGGCACTTTTTTGCAGGTAGCTGAGTGGAGGTGGATGGAGCAGGAGTGTGAAGAGAGGACTTTCATGACCGTCAGCTTCACTGGCAAGCTCCGTGAGCTTTGAGCTGCAGCGTTCCGTCTGCCTGCTTTGATTAGCGGTTTGGCTCGCTCTCTCCTGTTGGTCTTCCACACTGGGAGCTTGGCAGCGTCCGTCTCTGTGGTTTCCAAGTGGGCCTGTCTATAACACACACACACACACACACACACACACACGCACACACACACACACACGCACACTCTCGCTGTCTCTCGCTGTCTCTCGTCACGGTGTGCTGCCCCATCACGCTAGGAAACATTCTGTCCTCCATTGCTTGCTTCCTGCTCCAGTGGCCTCCTCCTGGTTCAGGCCACTGGGACGCCCCTGACTGGCTGTGTATACTACTCCAGCCTACAAGCTACTGGAGGACTGTCAGTCTCTCTGAAGCTAGTCCACAGCCTGAACTGCTTTAAGGAGAATTCAGCGGAAGAGTAATATCTTTTTGGTGAGGGAGGGCGCCTTCAAGCAGGGCTGAGTGATATGACATGAAAGGAGACTTGCTGTTATTGATCTGCAAGATTCATTAAGTGCCACCACACACTTTGGCCCTTTTCTTCTTTTAATAGAAAGCGATGTGTCAGCCTAGTGCTCCCAGCGGGTACTGACTCAGAGGTATACTTCACAAATAACAAAGTGCCTTTTGGGGGCAAGACAGCCCAACATAACTCCCCTCGAAGCATTCCTTGTTCTCTATTTAGCCATCATTCTGCCATTTCATTTGTTTGGAACAAAACAGCAATGACCTCCAAAAGCGGCACTTTGAATGTGACTCTTCCTAGTTATTCTTTCTAGTGGAGAGTTAAAAGTAATAGTTTGGTGAAGGATTAAATTTACATCCTCAGATGTAGTCGGTTAGCTACGTTTTTGCTTTTTTTTATTGGAGTATTGCAGCTGCAAAGCTCACAGTCCTAACCAACCCTGGAACTCTTATAGCCCAAAACATTACTGGAAAAATAAGTCACCAAAATCTCTCATCTCCCTCAAACTGCTTTCAGACCGTCATTAAACTTGCATAGAGTTGTCATAGTGTGTTCTAAATCAAAGAAGTAATATTTGGACACTAAACATGTCTATACTGACTGACTACATCTGGGTTAAATGGACAATTGTGTAAAACTATATTTCAGTCTGTAAAAGAAGTGTCTGCTCAAGGCCACCACGAAACAATACACTGATAAATGCCATGGAAACATCGGGTCAAACTACAGGTCTGACTGAGAAATCCTAGTAAAAACATATCAGCTGTCTTTGTATTTCGGAATTACTCAACTTTAGAACACTTTTTTTTGCACAGCATATACAGTAGATAGAGAAAACGTTTTTAAAAACTTCTTCAGAATTTCCTTTGCACATAATGTTATAGAAAGTACTGAGAGTTTCTCTTTATCAAAAAGGTTGTCAAAAGTTATCACATGTTGTGAGATTAGCAGAATAAATATTTAATATTTAAATATCCTTTCTCTAGTGACCTAAGACTTTTCGCTCTGTAACTAATTAAAATTGTAATAGCCTATCCATTGCAGATTGAAAGGTTATAAACTAGACATCAAAATATAAACAGATGATTCATGCATGTAAAGTTAAATTATTTGGCGAACAACAAGAAGTAATTATATGATAAAAAAGTTGCTAAAATAAAAGTTACTAAATAAATTAATCTATTAATTATAATTAATTTCTTCTCTCAGTAGTTTGTTTTGACAGGTTTATACTGAATGGGTTATATGAGCTTTCTTTACAGCTTTCTTGGTTAATATGGAATCATCTACAGGTCCCTTTTGCCATTTTAAAATCTGCATATTTCTACAAGATGTTTGAAACCTATTCAAGAACATATAATAAGTATTACATGATAAGGACTATATGCATGTGTCTGCTACACATTAGTTTTTTATTATGGAAAATGCATGTATGTTTCCTGGGGTGGGGTCAAAATTGCTTAAAATTGAGTGTAATTTCATGGGACGCCATTATGAAATAATACCACTGAACAGTGCATGGAGCTTTTAATAATGCAGTGGGACAATGTAAATGTCAGTTCAAACTACCTCTCAGATTATCACACTATTAAATGATATTAACTGATATTACCAGTTAATAGTCTCACACTGTCTCATATTGATACTGTAATTCTTTACAAAATGTCATCGCTGCATTATTTAAAAACCAGCATACACTGTTAATGCATGCAGATCTGTGATGAAAAATAAAAATCCTATAAGTATTTACAGCATTTTTATGCGTATTGAGTACCAATAAAAAGGATCATGATCACCAGTGGCTGCTTCATTTTCCTTAGACTGGGCTGCTGGCACGGTGCCTGGACTCCACACAAGGCTGGACTTGACCCAAACAGGTTCTGGCCAGCAGCAGCGACTCTCTGTGAGCAGAGGAGAGCTGTCACTAATGTGGCAGCCTGATCAGCGCATGGGTGAGATTACAGAAGGTGTCAGAAGCGCAAACACTATTTAGGGATGCCAGAGCTCCACATCTGTCAGAGAGTGCAGACAACAGGCAGCATTTATCACACTAACAATGACACAGTCTTATCAACAAGATTGCATTATTAAACCCTTGGTACAGGTGCACCACGCTCAAGCTCTGGGCCTTTACATCAAGGGCGCCATGGTCAATCAATACATCATTAATGCTCCACACACTTTGAGCATGGAAGCGATCTTGTCAATTCCGATGCATCCTCGCTTTTTTGGAGGAGCTGCGTGGAGCTCTGAAATATTGCCGCTTGACGAGGAGAGTGCTGCCGCGTAAAGATAAAGCTGTTGAGTAATGCATTGCCAAAGGATTGACTTCTCGGTGCATCTGCACAAAGGTGTCGCAGAATGAGAATGGACTGGAACCTGCGATAAATAATTCTACGCGCTCAGCCAGGCTGGCCACTGCTCTCTATCAAGCTAATGTGATCTACTGAGGGAGGCAATTTGTCTTGTGCTGTCATGTGCCCCAAGCATGCTTACCTCAGTCTGAAGTAGCGAATATTGTGACTACCTTTTTCGCAAGACTGGCTGTTTGCAAGATTAGTAAACACATGGCACAGTGAGTAAAACTAGCTACACAAATACTCATCATCCGTTACTGTTCCATTCATGGTGTCATTTCACTTCATGCAATCCTTAATGCATGTCTGTGTGGTCTGTGATGGTAAATGATTTTGCTTTCTTATAATTCATTACAATTAAGAGACAGCCAATGCAAGCTCTTTTATACGATTCTGTCACAAAGGATTAGCGAATCCTCTTTCCATGTCCCTCAAAAGCATCAGACAGACAGAGAGAGAGAAAGAGAGAGACAGACAGAAAGAGAAAGAGACAGACAGAGAAAGGGAGAGGGGGAAAAGAGAGAGAGAAAGAGACAGACAGAGAAAGAGAGAGAGGGCAAGACAGAGAGAGAGAGGTAAAGACAGACAGAGAGAGAGAAAGACCAGACGAACCGTGGCATTATAATACACGTCACCTTACACAACACCCCAACCCTACAGAATCAAACTTAATCATTTATCAGTTTCATAAGTATGTCCAGAAATGTAAACATGTAACAACACACAAGCCATCGTCATTAGCAAGTCCTTTTTCTATAGAGAATCTCTAACGAGCATTCCCAGCTCATTAGCCGCTGGTTAGAATTTCTCACTTGATTAAGAAAAACCAGGAGATTATGGTCAGTGTATACTACTAGAAGTAAAGACCTATCCCCAATTTAAACCTCAAAATCTTGATGAGCTAAAAGGAAAGCTACTGTTTCTCAATAGAACTTTAGCTCACCTGAAACTTTTTTGAGATAAAACAGGTACCATTCCAGCTTGGTCCTCCTGCATTATCACAGCACCACTTTCATTTGCATCCACTTGAAGCAGGGCACCAGCAAAGACAGGGGAAGTTCTTGAACAGATTTGATTACCAACAGACACTGACTAACACACTTAAGAAACATGTACATGGAACAAGTCAGTTAGTGGAAACACAACATTTAAGATACAGTGGAAGAAAATGCACTAGTAGCCCACCATCCCCCAAAACTGTTGAAACTCTCAGTGAGACAGGGGGAAGGGTAGGGCGAATTCAGTGAGGGCTGCAATCTTGGCACTCATGGGATGCACCCACAATCTTCACCTATAGCAGCAACAACAGCTCTAGCAAATGTATATTTTGCCACATTTAAGCCAAGTACTGTAGTTTGCAACTGGTCAAACAAATCATATATAAATG
>JBBPCY010000001.1:31166041-31176068 GCA_037974405.1 Brachyalestes nurse | reverse complement strand
TAGTGGGCAATAATAACGATCATCTGTAATGACCGCGATTAGACCAATTAATCGCGATCAAACGATTATTTAATAATTGTGACAGGCCTACACTGGACAGACGTTCTAGACTTTTCCAGATGAGAGAGAGGGAGAGAGTAAGAGAGAGAGAGAGAGATTTAAATTCAGTGCGTCAGAATAGACATATTGCCAGTCTGCCCCTCCATACCTTTTTGCAATGTATTGAGCTGAATTTAAAATTAAATTACAGTGTTTTGAATTCAATCATTTTTTTCTTTAAATCTCTCTATCTCTCTCTGTCTCTCTGTCTGTCTGTCTGTCTCTCTCTCTCTCTCTCTCTCGCTCTCTTCTGAAAAAGTCCAGAATGGCCGTCCATTTGGGCAGCATAGGGCTTTTAGAAGAATTAAACGAAAACAGGAGAACAGGAAGGCAGCAGCCAATAACTGGAAATTTATATTTGGATTACTATTTATGTTATTACTAAATTATATATTTTTAATAATTTAGAACTAAAATGCGTAAAAAAACCATATTGCCACAAAAAAAATTTGCGAGAATATTTGCAGTTTCTGTTTTATTGTGGAGATTCCCGCGTATTGTGGAGAGTTTGTTTCTCAGAAAAAATCAGTGTGTGACAGAATCCACAACTCCTGATCCACGTAAAACTGGAGGATTACTGTATTACAAAAGCAGGGGTGCAGAAATGCAGTACAAACACAGTAATCAACTGGATTTAGACAGTAAAATGTACGTAAGGGAGAAACTGGGGCAAGTAAGTACTATAGTTTTGCACTACTCTTCCAGTGTCTATTATACAAAGTATATCTAAGTTATCAGAAGTATATGTAAGTATAATCAGTATCTAAGCTATACAGGTTTATAGACAATCAAAGATTTACAAGCTACCAATTAATTATGGGGTCAAAAGGGTTATTTTGCGGAAAAAAAACAGTCAGGGCCTTGCTGTGGGATTGCCGGTATTTATGTGAAGGAAAGTTTTACTCACTGTGCATTAATAGTTTGTTTTTAGTGTTATTTAAATATATTCCTTTGCATTTTGCACACAATACCAGCAGACAAAATTCCCAAATACATATCGCTGGAAGAATACACAAATACTAGTGGTTTCTGAAAGGATCGATACCTCTGTGCCATGCACACTACATCCTTGCTTTCCAGACATGTCACACGTGTCTGAAATAAAACATTTCCAACCTGCTGCTGTCCCTTAATGATGTGAAGCTTACCGGCTCCTCATCGCTCGGAGGCCAAGACAGGTGCCCCTGTCCGCTCCATTAGCTGACAGGTGTATGAGTGAGATCCCTGTGCTGGCCCTGCTGGAAGCGCATGGCCCTGGCTGACATTGCCTGGCCTTGGGAGGGTGTGTGCGCAAATAAAAGTGGGGCCCTTGATTGCCAGCTTGGCAGAGAAATGGGATGTGGCCAGCCGTGTGACATGACTCGCGTGGCCTACTTTAATCCCTGCCTTTATTCTTTCATCTCCCACAAGCCTCTGAGGCATTAAAAGGGATCAATGCGGAGCAAGCAGTCATTTAGGAAGCCTTGGTACACAGGGCCCCTCTCCTTAAAGCTGCTCCTAATTCCACACTTAAGAGCCACACACAGCAAACCCCAGAGTCGTTTACTCAGGTACTGTGGGAGAGTAATAACTCAGACTTGCTCCGAGCAGATCGATGGAGTCATAATTGGCTGCGATGCCCTCCGTTTTTGTTCTCCCCAATCTCCTTTTTAAGAGGACTGTACTAACAGTTTTGCGTTTTATTTTGTCTTTCGGACCGCCATCCTTGCTTTTCATGGGGCTAAACTGAAAATTAATTATAAGATCACTGATGTCGGTGATAAGGAGGTTAATTTCCAGGCCCAGATTAGTTCTGTCCTCCCTGAGCTATAGTAAATCTGCTGCATTATTAATGAGCGAAATGTGACAACTCATTTCCCCCGTACTCCATCTCGCCTTCCCCCAGCCGTCCCCCCACCACCAAAACAGCAGCCTGGCCATGATTAAATTTAATCCTCAGAGTAATTTATACGGCACTCATGCTAACTGGCCATACTTTAACTCTGAGCTGTCCGACCAGCAGCAGAGGGGAAAAAAGAGCCCGCATTAAAGTGGTGGCCAGTTGAGCAGAATGCATTGCATGTCATGTACAGCAGGTGAACTGATATAATATGTGTAATATCAAGTTTTCCTTCAACACTATTAAATATTAAGGAGGAGCAATGTCACAGAAGCACCACTTTTAGTTCCATAAGGAACCTGTGCAATGGACTATTTATGTAAATGAGAGGGTGTAAGAAAAAGATGAGAAATTAAATGAAAAATGAGAAATGAAAAAATGAGAAAAAGGTTTAATACCAGTGATTCATAACGGAGCCGTATGTCTAGGCCAAAATCATTTTAAAAATTTGTGTGAATAGCACATGATCTGCTGCATGTTTTAATAAATATTACATGGCAATGCACAGGTTTACCCAGCATCATGGGGTGCTTGCCATTAGCCTTTTGTTTCCCATCAGTTTGCCACATTAGTAGCTTGTCCTTTTCCCACACCGCACATAAACAGTTCAAAGTGATATTAAATCGCTCTGGTTTGCCCAATTCCAACAGCGGCTGCGAATGAAAGATTACATCCCTTGGTCTAGGCATAATATAAGCAGTAGAAAGGTTACAGTAACAATTGGAACACCACTTGCGAAGAACAGTAATGAATAATTACTAGATTTTTCAAGGTTACATTTAAAAATGAATCTCAATGGGAGAGGGCACACCCAGGCTGCCAATTAAAAAGTAAGGCGATGGGAAAAGGGCAGAGTAGACTGACACTGTATCTTCAATCCTGCCCTTCAAAACACATGCTCAAGAGAGGCAGGATTAAATTTAATTTTGAAATAGAATGCAAGAAAAGCTCTGAACATAAACATAAAAAGTTAACAAGGTGCTGTTTTAAGCATTATAATGTTTGCAGTTTTTTTTATATAAAAATACAACATTAAATATGTCAAAAAATAAAGAGATTCATTAATTCATTCTTTTCACAACAGGGTTCACACGAATATGACATATGCATACTGTTAACTATTCACAGTGACACCTAGCTGCAGATGATGCACTTCACTATGCTCTTAAAAACAAAGGCTCCTCAGTTGTTCTTATTCTGGCCAGGATAGACCTTCAATTTTCCTACATTATGGAAAAACATCTTCACATTTGCACAGCTCATTTACAGAAAAATAAAAAAGAAAAATTCATTGAAAGGGTCTTTAAGACACCAGTGCAGTTCTCAAAAGAACACAATTTTCATTTCCCAAGGTACAAGCGGTATGTGTGTCCTGGTGTGGAGTCAAGCCACCTTTAAAAATATAACTGCAATAGAATCTGGTACAACTATGTTTCCTAAGTAAAGGTCTAGTGAGTTCATCACCACAGAGGCAGTGTTTGTACTAGGAATAGTTATGGTCCGTTTTCAATAAGAAACAAAAGGGTTCCTAACCTGGAGTTTATCCTACAAAATACCCAAAACTCTCCTACTGCAGTGTCAGTCCTGTTTCACTGATTGCATTTGTTGAATGTCTTTCCCCCCCCCCAAACCCTTCAAAATATGTTTTTAGCAGTAATTATTCCATACGACATGAGATGCTGCTGAGCCAACATAAACCATAGCAGATTTTCTGATAGGCCTGGCATTGTAAGAATTGGTTTTGGCTCTATTTACACTTCAATTATGTTTCAGAACCGTTTTAATGCCAACATTTAAAAGTTTACAGCAAAGCGCAAAAGTAAAGGAAAAGTAGCGCCAAATGAACACCATCTGTCACATAGAGGTGATGTGTCTGTATGAGAAAATCTTCCTAACAAAAGCGATGTAAAAAGCGGAGAGTAGGTGAAAGCAGCGTGAATCCTAACATGCTGATCTTCACGTGACCTTTCCAACACCACAAGTAGCAGTGAAATAGGGTCCTGGGAATCATTTAGTATTTGCAGCAGACGAGAGCAATCTATTTACACAGACTACATGACATTAAACAGCTGAGATATTCTGAACTGCAACAGCATGAAAGCGAAGAGCAGTTATTAAAACCCTTCTTTTAAACAAGCTATACATCACTGCAGGTCTAGCAAAGCGTGCTGCTACGTACAGATGAAATGGCCGAGGAGATAGCTGCATGCAGAAAGGTCCAGAGTAATCAGTTTAAAATGTCACACTTGAGTTGTTCTGAATGTAAATCCCTCGGTCAACTGTGGCAAATGCACATTTGCATTCATGAGAACTCGGGGTTGGAGACCAAGGCTAATATTGAAAGTCTACTCCAGGTGAATACACAGATTAAGGTTTAACTGGCTTGGTCTACATTATTAATTAAGTGCTTTCAGGTTTCACAGTGTTGGTGGACTGCTGTGTAATTTCAGTGGACAATGTGTGTGCCAGTGGCATTTCCTCTTATAACCGAGTCCACATTTCCCGCAATTGAAGTGAGCTAATAAAAACTGTCCCCTCCACCCCTAAAGAGCATAAAGGTCATACTGCAAACTCAGCAAAAGAGCTTCACTGAAACGTCAGTCTTCTGAGAAATTATATCATTGGACCGTTATACTTTTCTTTTGGTTTCTACTTTATTTCTTTTATTGTGCTTGTGGTATTACGCTTTCTCTGCTGGGTTTTCTATATCGCATGAAAGCACTCTAGAGGACAGCTCGCCTGCCTCATCTGCGCTGCCTGCTTTTTGATTATGTATGGAGGGCACTCAGTGCAATGCAATCAATTTCTGGGGTGGAGGAAGAGAAAAGATTGAAAAGAAGATGTGCTGACTGCCGTGTGACTTTAATTGCACGCCTGACAATTGAAGGGTCAATACAGTTGACGTGGTGACAGAACTGCACAAACCAAGAGGAGACCTGCAAACAAACAAACAAACAAGCAAATAAACAGGCATATATGTTAATTGGAAATGTGCTTCACCATGGCTTGTGGTGCATATCTGCCGTGTCCTTTAAATTTCAGCGGAGAACAAATGGTCCATGCCGAAAAACTGCACTGCATTTTTCATCCACAGACTTACCCCAGGATGGCTGCCCATTTATTTTTCTGTTGTCATGAATGAATTTCCCCATTTTTCACTCCTGTTGGAGATATAGTGAGGATTTGGGGGGGTTGGTGATGGTGAATGTAATTAGATGGTTTAATGTGACAGTGGAAATATTTGCAGAGGGTTGGACTGATGGCTGCTGTGACAGCATCTCAGTAAGTGGCATTAATCTGCATCTCCTTCTTCAGAGGCCTCAAACAGATGGCTACAGCATGGAGCCAGGAGCCCAATATATTCTTTTTTTGCTGTTAAGCCTTTAAATGACCAAGATCTGCAACCAGTTTATGGCATCTATACTTAAAAAGAAGTTGTTTTTTTTTAATCATCCAATTTAAAATGAACTTTCTGATGAGCACCTTATTTCGAGTTCCTAATAATTGAAGGATACTATCACAGGGAATATTCTGAAGGATAACATTCAGCACTGTTGTCTTAGCAAATGTAGGAGTCACAGAATATTAAATGCAAGGGTGACAATAATTGTGAAACAAGTTGCATTGTTTTTGAATAATATTCTGTTTA
This sequence comes from Brachyalestes nurse, assembly GCA_037974405.1. NCBI lineage: Eukaryota > Metazoa > Chordata > Actinopteri > Characiformes > Alestidae > Brachyalestes > Brachyalestes nurse. Next base: position 31,170,441 of record JBBPCY010000001.1, on the reverse strand, counting down.
TCTCATATTTTCAGTGAAAGCACAAACTGAAAACAACAAAGAAAATGAGAAAACATTAAAATGGGCTGGTTTTGCAACTTACTTTGATTGGGAAGTGAACAGTGCATTTTGAAACATTAACAATGTTTATGTATGTATCTATGTATTCATTTATTCATTTATTTAAATGATAAAATCAGGTATGACCTTGTATTGTTATAACACAATGAAAGGAACTGAAATTTCCTTATGGACTTATGCCTGTAAAGATATAAACAGACAATTTTCTACCCCTAGGCTAGTTCAAAAACAAGTCTAATATCTGAGTATGTTCATTTGAACGTGGAAGGCAAACAGGTATGTGCTTTTTTTTTTTTTTTTGCTTCCCTTTGTCATACTGCTTTATTCTCTCGTTTCTCTTCCTCTTTCTTAACCGCCTCTTGCTTTGAAACCAGCCCATTAATTTAGTAGTGAGTGCAGTAACATCTGTGACAAGCCCATAGGCATCACTCCGGCGTGATTTATGACTGCTTGGTCCAAATCATAAAGCGGCCAGCTGAACACTTGCACAGCACTGGCTGTTGATTTCCCCCTTCCAATTTACGTCGCATTGGTAAATCATAGGCAGCCATGCACTGTAAACTGACTTTGTCTGCCACCTCTCCCCTCACCCTCATGAATCACATTATGGTAACGGAGGCGACGGCGCAGACCTGTTTGTTTTAACCCGAGGTGCTGGAGGATTTCCACTCATGATGGATGTGCCATTCTGCATGGGGTGATAACAGTTGATTGTGGTGTCAAACAGAAAGGCATGGGGTAATTCATAAAGATTGGCCACAAGTGCCCGTCGCAGTGCTCCAAGCTTTAGAACTGGAATGGGGAAACTTGTGTAACAACCTTATAGGCTTTGATTAACTTTTCCCAAACTACAGGCTCAACAGTGCGGACACTTTTGACATCTGGTTTGCACTAAGCTGGAAAAAGGATCTATTTATAGATTTACCAACACCAAATGACACGTTGCGTAATCTCAAAATACACAAAATAAGAAACACTCAGGGTGATGCCTGATAATCTGTAACAATACTTTATATTTTATTTAGTGAGATTAATAGATTTGCAGACTAGATTCAAGTCTGTGGACAACAAAAAAATAATAACCTTTAAAATAATAAAATAATAAAACTTTAAGTGGTGGTAAAAAATTGCATCTGCTCATCCAGACATGTGTTTAATAAATCATTATCCGTATGAAATATTAGTGAAGTATTCTTGAATCATTAATGCTCAATTTAAGAAATGTTCTGTGCATACTGATACAGTAAAATGCTGGAATCTTTAAATGAGTGAATCTGAGGAAAAAATGTTGCTCTTATGAGCCATCAATTAGCAAACATAACAACCAAAGCCTTGGGAAAAAGAAAATATGCAAAAATAGTAATATTAATGATATTCACCTGCAGAGCTGTATTAAAGGAAAGGTTTGGTATTTAAAAATCAGATTTCTAATTATCATATCACTGGCCTGTGCCTTTGGTTCCAGAAAATGCTAATCATTTGGGCTATACTGAGGCCTTTTATTCAAACAGAGTCGATTTAAGTCTGCTGGGCAACCTTGAAGAATAGTTTACTGCATCTTTCTTTGCTGCTTTTAAACGAACACATTTGGGATTTTTGGGGGAAAGGGGTAAGTTGACCCACAGAGCTCTGCAGTGGCCCTCAGGGAGGGACTCTTGAAATTGCAGCAAATTACTCAATACAGGCCCAATCCTGGGAAAAAAAAGTCTCTGGGACAAACAACAACACACCATTGATGTTATTAATCCTAAACCCGGCCTTTAATAAGATCTGCTGCTCACTAAATTGTCCCTCAGGCTTGCTGTGTATTGATGGAGACTGTTTTATAGATAAATTAGATGTCTAGACACATGCGAAGGTCGGTAGAAATGACACCAGGACACAAATCAGGTGCGTTTAGAAGTGTAAGGCTTTGTGCTTTAAAGCAGCTGTATTCATGCTGAACACCACAGTGAGAGCAAACAATGCAACACAAACAGACAGAAAGGTAACATTTGCTGTTCGCCCTTTGCAGCTTACAGTTCTTTTGCAACAGTCCCCAGTGCTTTAAAGAAGAAGGATGTGATACTGCATCTTACTGCTTTTTCTGTGCATTAATATTCAGTGAAGCTAGTTACTGGAACCATGCTGAGAATTGAGTGTGTGAGGCCTGGGACTGTGTGGGCTTGACACACCCAACGCAATTTGTCAGTCTGTTCCAGACCACTCAGTAGTCCACCAGGAAAAGGGCTCACAAGCTAAGCAAAGTCTACCAGAATTGTCAAATGTAAAACAGCCCATTTCCTGTTCTGGCAAGTAAAATCATCTGAAATTTAGTCAATTTATTTAACATTTCGTATGAAGATATTGCAAGAAAATTCTATTATTTAACTTGTTTCCAACAAAAACCTTAGCAGATTTTCTAATAGGCCAGGCATGTATTAGAAGCGTTTTAATACAAACATGTAAAAGTTTAGAGCAAAACACAAAAGTAAGAGAAAAAGTGGCGCCAAACCAACACCATCTGTCACATTAAGGCGACGTGTCTGTATGGGAAAATGTATTTAACATTTCACATGAAGATATTGCTATAAGAAAATTCTATTTTTTAACTTGTTTCTTGACATTTTACACTTGCAGTTTTATCTAATGAAAAATTTTATTCCCTCAGCATTCCATTTGTTCATGCATTCATTTTCTGGAACCACTTAATCCTTACTAGAGTTCCGTGTACCCAGAGGCTATCCCGGGGCCTACAGGCGCCCACCACACTGGTCAATTTAGAATCCTTAGCATACGGTAATTATTATTACTTAAAATAAGTAAAAGAGTCTAGAAATAGATTGAATAATAGGCTGATATTTTGCTGATTCCATAATGAGAAATATCAGAAATACTGACAAGATTCGAGATGATTTCCCATTTTGGTCAAGACATATATTTTACAGTGTAGGACTACAGTTTGTGTGCCCTGCACCCAGCACACGTTACACATGTGGTTTATATCGACTGACCTTTTCGCCTTTTGCACCAACCAACAAAATCAGCTCCCTTATGAAGTAATGGACTTTCCCACAGAGTGTAATGAAAGCTGGTTTCATCTGATAATGGCACATTGACCTTGCGCTGCCACCAGAGCCCAGGGTGAGTTCGTTTTGCCACACAGGAATTCATTAACTCATCATGGCCATCTCAGTGGGTCAAACACTATGGGACCTTCAAGAGGTCAGACTAAAGGTTGTGAAACCAGTAAACACGGTGATCGCTCAAAGCCTTCAACTAAACACTTTAAAGGAATGGCCAAAGTGATTTCAAAGAAAAAAAAGAAATTACTCATGAAATGCTGGGTTTTAAAAACATCTGAAAAAATCCAGAGAGGTCACATTTTCCCAGCTACCCTGAAAACCTGCAGTCTGAAAACAACCACACAGCAGAATGCAATTTATCAGTCTCATCAGCTTTTATTGTTTGAATGCAGTTTTCCAAATTTTTATGGATTGACAGTGAAAAATTCTGCTTTTATTGTTCGGAAGCATAATACACTACATTCGGAAGCATAATACACTAGTCAAAATACTGTATTCATCCAGACTGTAGCTATTGTTCATTGCACTGAATGTTTACACTTTACACTCTATGTTGTCTAATCTTGTCCAATTGTTGCATTTGTGTTTCTTGCACACTTTTTCAAAAATACAGTATTTTGTGCTGGTTTTTGAGCAAAACTATTTACCATATATACTCTTTTTTATTGGATGTTTGCCCAGTTTTCTCCCCAATCTAGTCACTGCCAATTCCCACCCACTAACTAAGAGTTCCTCTTTTAAAACTGTGCATTGAGGGGCTGAAGGCTTGTGTGCTTCCTCTGAGCCACGTGAGGCGCCTCCACATTTTTTCAAACTGTCACAAATATAGTGTTCTTGGACAGCTTGAAGGAGAATGTTAACTATTAATTGTCACTTAAGCTAACAGATACCCACACTGGCTTGCACAGCCCTAAGTGATATGGAGGAAGCAAGGCCCTCCTACCTCTCAGAGAGAGAGCCAGGCCAATCGTGCTGTCTTGGCAGAGGTGGATGAAGTACATTTACATTTACGGCATTTAGCAGACGCTTTTATCCAAAGCGACTTCCATTTCCTAACTACAAGGGGCAGTCTCCCTGGAGCTACTTGGGGTTAAGGGTCTTGCTCAGGGACCCACTAGTGGTATGCTGATGGTAGGACTCGAACTCATGACCCCTTGGTCCAGAGGCAAGTATCCTTCACACTGAGCTACCTTCACCCCATTTACTTGAGTACTGTACTTAAGTACAGTTTTTGAGTATCTGTACTTTACTTGAGTAGTCTTTTTTTTGGAAACT
>JBBPCY010000001.1:31149756-31164253 GCA_037974405.1 Brachyalestes nurse | reverse complement strand
TGCAGGTCTCCGTGCTGTTTGTGTGTCTAGAGTGAAGTATCTCCACACATGTGATGTGTATCTGTCTCCTCTGCTGCAGTGTCTCTCGCCTTGTTGTGGCTGTGTTTACCTTTCCCTCGGTACCGCCCCTTTTATGAAGGGACTACAATAAACGGAACGCGTGTCAGCGTCAGCCAATCAGAGGCAGAGACTGCATTGCGTGTACAAGCGCGCTCAAGAGAGGAAAAAAACTCTCGACTAGTCGACTTTTGTGTTAATGCCCTAATAGATATATATATATACTATATGCCCTAATATATACAGTGCATCCTGAAAGTATTCACAGCGCATGACTTTTTCCACGTTTACTTGAGGTTGTTGCAAATTTATCAAAAATGTGGAAAAGTAATGCGCTGTGAATACTTTCCGGATGCACCATATATACACCACTATTGTATAGTTCTAGTTATCTTATTTGTAACACTGATAATGAAAATATGTTTTGTCAGTTTAAAGAAGACACACCACAATACACAAAGCAATTATGTTTAGAGCACCCAAATGGCCAGCAGTGGCCCTGGGTGCTGGTCAGGCGTGAACAATGAAGGCGAGGTCAAAGACACTCAGTCTCATAATATTAAGTTTCTTTCTGGCATGCTCTACTCTGATTAGAAAACTGCAAACAGTGAAATGTTCACAAAAATAGCAGCTTGACCATCTTTTAAATGGCATGTCACTATTACAGATGCAACAAAACAACACATAGTATTGTAATTGTATCAAATTGTATTGCAGCATAGACTGTATCATATCATACTGCTGTATCATGAACAAGAAGTTAGTTTGTGTTAGACTGGGTCTAACATATTAGTTAGTAGTTACACTGATGCATCAGGACACTATTAATCACAGCTATTGTTGTAAGTATTTTACTTTAAACATTAACAGAAACACTGATATAAAGAACTTTTCAGCTACTTCTTATTTTTGCTGTATCAAAACAATTATCTCAAGACACCACGCTATCATATCAAACTGTGTAGTGAATTGGAATTTTTCACTCCTAGTGACTATCCGTGAAAAATTCATGGTCAGTTAAGCTTCATTAAAAGTGGCCAATGGCTATTGCTGTTTAAAATCATAGAAACTGGCCAGTTGAAAAAGCTGTTTTAAAGTAAGATCTTAATGAATATGCCCCATGGTGATGCAGTGGGTTGCCTCACACCTGCAAGGTTGGGGGTTTGATCCAGGTCCTGGCCTTGTGTGCGTGGAATTTGCATGTTTTCTTTGTGGGTAGCGTGAGGGCTTCGTAGGGTGAGTCCCTACCTCACGCCCTTAGGCCCCTAGATAGGCTCCAGGTAAAGATGAAGCTGTTACAGAAAAGGAATGAATGAACAAATCTTAATAAATCTTAGTGTAAAGCTTACAGAACTGTTTCTTAATGGAACTTGAGTCTGGCCTGTTTATGTAAGGCTGGGACTTTTTTAAGCACAAGTATCTTTTTCTATTAATTTCATATCAGCATGATTAGATGTTTTGACAGATTGCTCTTCACGTTTACAGTGTTTCAGAAACTGGTCATATTCACAGTCGAATTGTCACAGTCAGCTGACTGTGTGTAGAAGGAAAACATTACTTACAAGACCAGTCAAAAATACATTTATCTTTAAAATGCATGATACTTTGTTTTAAGGAACATGTGTTGGAGACGAAAAAAATATCTTTGCTCTATGAAATCACTTCTAAAAAGTCTATTACGTATGCATTAATTGATTTGCTAATTAATTAAAAACATGATTCCATTATTGGTTATAATAATCTTAGTGTTATATTGCACAGTTAACACTTTGTGGAGACCTTAGACTGGAAGTCATTAAGCATGAATTATTCATCTAGATCCACAACTTAGCAGTGTATAAAGTGTAATATTTCATCACTGTAGCTGAAAGATTTGATCTGCAGTTAATTGCATTAGACTGTCACTTAGTCAGTTATCCTAGTCACTAATGCTTCAAGATGTGTTCTATATACTAAAATAGAATTAGAGGCAAAACTGTGTTTTCAAGAAATCACCTGATCAGTACCTATTCATGCCATTTTTGTAAAAAAAAAAAAACACAGATAAAATGTCTTGTTTTATCTGCTTAAGATGGGTTGAAACTAACAACTCCCAACTTGTTTGTGTAGGGCTGCCAAGAAAAGGAAATGACGTTTTCTTTACAGTTTGTGGTGCAAATTAATATGTTTTGCTTTCTAATGATTAAACCAAGACTCTGGTTTAGACTTTGGAGCATATCCTGAGGTATTAGTGACTTAATCTGAAGTCTTACACACTAATGTTTTACACACAACTCCAGAAGTCAACCCACACTAACTCTAAGGTCTAGGAATAAATAATCCCAATTTTACATTGACAAGACGTGAATCTGGAGGCTCATGCTTAATTATTTTCAGGTCCTAACACTGACATAATTAGATCAAATAATGCAATTATTAGAATGCATTTATTAGTGATTGTCACAGATCAGATCTCCAACTGCTAATACAGGTCATAATGAATAAAGCCTAATGCACAAGGGGTTTAATCACTTAGAGGCCTCTAATTTGGGCTTTACTGAAGAAATAGCAAGACATTAACAAAACCATGTCACAAACAGAACAGGACAGACCCAAATGCATTTTACAAAATGCATTACAAAAATGTTTATTTCAACAGGCAAAGGGTCACAAAACCAGAAGCATGCAAAACCAGAATGTAGTCCGACATTCAAACAACTCCGAATCATCATATGCAAGAAATGAATCACAGAGTCCGAGCAACAGTGGTCAAAGTCCAGTAAGACAATCCGAAAAGCAAACAGAGTAATTAGGGCAAGACAAAAATCAGAGTGGAGAAAAATAAAAAACAGAATATCAAACAGGAGATAAACAGAAATGCTCAGTATGAAGGAAAATCCTTGACAATTCTTTAATGTGAATGCAGAATCTGGGGATATTTGTATCAGTGAATCAGAGTCAGGTGATTAAAACTCTTGAGTACTTAATGGTCTTTGTGACTGCATGAACTGTAGTGGACTGGAGTTGAGTTCCGGGATTGAGTGAATCTCCTAACCGGTTTGTCATTGTGACCTTTCACCCATATGAGCGAAACCTGAAATTCTTATGAAGTCAGTAACTGTAATGTGATTGCAAACATTGAGAATATGATGCTTCGCCTTACTTTGTTAAAGGACAGATCCATTACGTTTTAGTGTGATTGCGTGATGAGATTAAGTGATGTTTTTCAGCATCCGTGAGCCGCAGTACAGGCCAAGCAGCCCAGAAACAAGCTGAGAACAATAGGGAATCTGGCAGAGCTTCAGTGTACTGCATGCTCTAATACACGGTAATTGTTTGCCAGCCTCTCTTGAAGGGGACATTCTGTTCTGCATGTAATTACAGACTGAAGGACATTTACTTTTCTCTCTTCCTTTCAGTCAGCAGACAGAAGCACGCATCTTTAGAGAGCAATGAGTCCCTGCCAAGGGCGACTCTTCAATTGCCAGATTTCTTGTCGTCTTCATTGGAGAAAAAGGCAAAGCCAAATGGAAGCTGAGGCTCAGCGCTCTCTCGGGAGCTCTGTGAGTAAGTTCATCTCTTGCTAGACGTTGTGCAGTCACACCCCCTTAGTGCGAAACAAGATGAGAAACACGGAGTGAATAAAAAAGGACAATATTCTACCTTCATGATTCTGACCCTGTTTATTGTCAGAGCTGTATGGAGCGCTGTGTAGAAAGGTGTTCTGGTCTTTCTCTGCTCTAATGGCTGAGTCATACTGATGGGGCCACCTGCCTGGAGCTTTTATGAAATGAATATCCAGGAAGCGTGAATAATAAATGACACACACACACACACGCACGCACTCACACGCACACATACACACACTACATAAAGGATGTGTGTGCTTTATAGGCCATTGAACATACTCATCAAAGAAACCGTGGACAAATAAAAGCTTGAAAGAAATTCCACTGTATCACATATATTACATTAGCTCTGTTCCTTACTTCTGTAACTTTAAAGATCCCATGACACATAAAACCCTCTAATTTTGAATATGAAATGTACTATACAAATACTGTGCAAGTTTTAAAATGTTCCATCCACTTCCCAGTCCAGATCATTTGTAAAACTAGGCTGCAAAAGGCCTGTTTTTAAACCACATCACAAAAATGCATTTACATACATTCACCTATTCAGTCTATTCAGTCAGGTGCAACTACCAAAAACGTAATTAAAACAAAAACTTGATTTTGGGTTCGTCATTCCATATTTGCATTGATCCCCATATAGTTCCTAAGTAATAAGCATCCATAAACATTTTATAAACCCATTTATAAACACTAATGTCAAACCTCAAATGCCAGCCAGAATCAGTCTTAGCCTTAAAAGACTAAGTTACATCTGCATGCTACTCTTCTGAATGGTTTGGTCTTACAAGTTGTATTATCTTACAAGTTGAACTCTATAAAGATGTGCTTTAAAATCCTGCAGAACTTTATTAAGACTAAGAAAATGAGCTAATCGAGCAGTTACAGTAGCTGAAGCAGAGGAGGGCTTAGTAATGATACAGATGAACACCTTCCTCTGGCCCTCAGCCTCAGCACCCTGATTAGTCTGAGTTAACCTCGCCTCTCTTATACACTTCGGCATGACCCAAATCAGTAAGTTTCATGCTCTGCAAGTTTCTTCATCTTCATTTCCCATCGCTTATTATTTCCCAAACTCGTTCCTTCTCTCCTCGCCCTCTTTAACTGTATTTTCACTCTCCAACTCTGTCCTGTCTGGGGATTTCAACACGCATTGTTCAAATGGACAGATGGATAATTCCACGGTTTTCTTTTTTTTCCCCTCCAGTCCCTCTCTCTCTCTCTCTTTATCTGTTTCTCTGTGAGGCATTTCTCACCATGTGATCACTTTTTATCAGGTTTTCAGCTTTTTTTTCCTCCTCTACCTCTCTTATCCTCCCTCCAATAACATCACTCCTCATACCACACCAATCTTTGCTGCCGCTGTCATCTCTTGCCAATCATTTTTCATGGTTCTAAGCTTTTGCTTTTACTTTGTGTTCACTCGCTCTCTTTTTTTTACAGCTCCAGCACAACTGTGAATGTTCCTGTTAACTCTCCGGCTGACAAGCGATAAGACAGTTTCTTTTTATTCAATCCCCCAAAGGTGGGAAATACTAAAAAGGTTTTAAAAAAAAACTGTTCCAGTTCTCAGAAACTGCCCAATAAATACTTGATAATGATCACTCCATTAAGCCTCTATTGGAGTCATTTAACTAGAAGTAGTCCAGAAGCTTATTAGGAGTGCGGAGGCTTTTGTAGACTGCTCCTGCTTTCATTTCACTCCATCCGTTCACAAGGGAAGCAAGCAATATTTATGAAACACATTTACAGGCAATTTGTATTGGCAGTCATCATGACTACACAGTCAATACGTGGCATTCGGAATATAGTGCTCATTATTCAAGACTACAGTCTGAATAATGCAAAAATCATTTAAAATGTACACCCTTAGGTTCAAATATACATCCCATGCTTTTAAAAAATGTAGAACATAAAATGCATTCAAAAACTTTTTTTGAACTTTACTTTTTCCCCACTTGCCAGGCTCGCTTGATTGACTGTAAAGGCTGCTTTACTGTTACAAGCTCTTTATAACTGAACTCTGAAGCTCTGACTTGGACAGCCTGATCAGCAGCTCTACAGTGGAGATCAGTCTGACACTCTGACTGGAGAGTGTGATCACTAACTCTTTATGGTGAAGCTCACTCCGGCTGTAAAGCCGTATCTTCAGCTCATTACAGCTCACCCAGAACCGGAGAGTCCAATAACAAGCTGCGTATAGTGGAGTTCACTCTGCGGGAGTTCCTGGATTGGCCCAAACAGAGGGGAAAAGCCCAGAAAGAAAGAAAAATGATGATTAGTTTTACACTCCTAATACATGATGTGTGTGGGGTCTTCGTCTTCTGGTTGTCCGCATATGGAGCCACTGGAGGTGCACAAGTCAGTGTATTTCTCAGGGCCGGTCCCAAGCCCGGGTAAATGGGGAGGGTTACGTCAGTAAGGGCATCCAGTGTAAACCTTTGCCAAGTCAAATATAGTGTTGGGTAGTTATTCAAAAAGGGATCCATTACAAGTTATTAGTTCTCACAAAATATAAAAAGATTAGGTTGTTTATTACTTCCTCACTTCTCATTACTTTTGCGCCTACAAAAACTTTCCTATACCAACTGTGCAAGGGGAAAACCAATAAGTAATTTTAGTAAATTAATTAAAGTGAAACACTCAGTCATTGTAAACACCATTTCAAAGACATATCAATATCACTGCCTCTTAACAAGACACAGCCACTTATAATTGAGTGATGAATGAGTAAATACTATTGGAAAACGGAGAAACTCTCAGAAAGAAATAGCTCAAAAACAGTCATATCAAAATGAATCTGTATGAATAAAATGTGAAGCTGTTTCTGAATTTGAGTCTGGTCTTCTTTTGTGAGGTTTAGGGCTCTCTCTTTTTCAGCCCTGGGTTCTTTAAAAAGAGACTAGGCTTGATCTATGCCTTACACCGAGTTAAAGTTGAACTTATACTGCAAAATTTCAGACACCAACACAGCACAAAATCAGAATGTTTTTGTGTTACATTTTGCATCCCTAACCTCTGTTATGTACAGTCACTAGGGTTTGTTTTGTATGTGCTTCTGGAGGCAAGCAGCACACAACAGAATCGAAACAAAAAAAAAAATGTGTTTCTTTATTTGTAATTCAAATTTGTAATACAAAAGCAACACACTGCACATGGGTACTCACTGACGAAAAGATGGGTCTCCAGAAAAAGTTACTTACTGCTAGACTACGACCAAGACTGGACTCAGGTACTACCAGTGTTGGGCAAGTTACTTTAAAAATGTAATTAAACTACTGATTACTGATTACTCCCTTGAAAAGTAATCAAATTACTAATGTGATTACTTTATTTCAAAAGTAATTAGTTACATTACTAGTTAGATTACTAGTTACTTCTCCACCCTCTCATAATGTTCTTGTCTTTAACCGAGATGAATTTAAAGTAACGGCTATATTTCTAGTTACTGAACGCGTACTTCTCACTCTCCATGCGTTACTAAGTAACGCGTTACTGCCCAACACTGGGTACTACACTAGGCCGAAGTTAAGGTTAGGGTAAGGTTTAAGGTTACATTTAAAAGGGCGCAATTAAAATTCAGTTACATTTACGTATTTTAATTTGATCTACATAGCTGACGATCTACATAGCATTTCTAATGGAATCACTGTGCTACCAAGTTTTCTAAGTGGTTTTTGGCACAGATATATATTAAAAGGGAAAAAAAACATTACTTGGTATAATACCTTTATATATTATGGAGTTTCTACAGACATCTTTAGACTAGGTCTTTACACTCGTAAATACTAAAAGTAAATACGTAAATACTTTTTTTTTCTATGCCATTGCTCCTTTTTTCAAGAATATTTTAATCAGAGGGGATGCTTTCATGAAGGCCCCGAACAGAATGCTGGCATCTCAGACTTAATCAGATGCTTGACTTGACATTTTAACGTCTTCTGTCTATAAGCAGAAAGTCTGCCCTTTGCCTGCTACTAATCCACTGTGCAACATGCATAGTATCAGACTCTCTCTGGCGCAGCTGGTTTTTTTTCCTCCCCAGTACGACTGCAAAACTAATTTCCTGTTTTGAGCCTCTACAAGATGGAGCAAAATGAAAGGGGCTGTTACACTGATGCCTGTGGAAGATATTGGGCGAGCAGAGAACATTTGTCTGCAGGGGAAGGCTGCAGAAGCAGCAAAAACCAAGCAGACTAAGAGAGATGTACAAGGGTTGTTGTAGGGGAAGAAAGAGACAACCAGGTAGCGCTTGTGTCTTGATGTGCGTTTGTGCTCACGTGCGTGCATGTGGATTGAGTGCGTGAGTGCACAGTGAGACAGTGTTGGTTTTCTCAGTTCAGCAAGGGGCCTTTGTGCCCGAGCAGTGCCAGATCCTTTGGGCACAGATTTCAGCGAAGAGTCCAATCAGCTGGTGCACGTGTTCCAGCATAGCCGCGACTCTACCACACTCACGCCAGCACTGTGCCTCTCTATCTGCCGCTCACTGGGCTGGCTGAGACACGCTGGCATCAAGCTTTACAAGACATTTCTGCTAGACTGGAATGATAATGAGTCCTAGATGTCCTAGATAATGAAAACCTAGATGTGGTGATGAAATTATAGTAGGCTGTTACTGCGTTAAGTGTGCTTATGCATTTAGACTGGAAAACAGACATAGACGTTGTGATGCAATTGGACCTCGCTATTGCTTTCAGTGTTCTCATGAATAAATAAATTTCCTCACAGTTAGGGATGGGAAAAGCATATCGGAAGTGGGAACTCTGTCATCATTTGTAATTGCTTAACATACACTTGTGAATTAACATGTTCCACACAATTTATTTTTGGCAATATGTTATTGTAGAGTGCACTTGCTTTTAATGTGGACGCTTTTTTACAATTTAAATTGGAAAATAAAATTGGACAACTGGACCATTTAAATTGGAAATGGTGTTACTGCTTTAGTTAAATGGGAATAAATACATTTCTTCAAAATTCAATCTGGAATCAATAGAATCACCAATGTTGTAGAAGCTTATAAGACCTGAAAATATGTGTATTATGGTTGCTTGTCATTGCTTTAAATGTGTTTATGAGTTTAGGCTGAAAATAGAGATATTGTGATGCAACTGGAACTTGCTATTGGCTTCAGTGCACTTATGAAATAACGTTTCCTCACAATTGAACTGGAAAAATATGTCTGAATTTGATCATCCTGTTGTAACTTGCTGTAACCATTGTAACTGAATGTCCATTTCTTTTACTATTTAGACTTAAAAATATATACTTGGGTTCAAAATATTGGGTGTTCCTGTCAAAGAAGTGGCCAAATTTTTGATATCAGATACACATTCTCTACAGAGATGCATTTCAGTGCACAGTTACTGTTTAACTGCTGAATTAAACACAAAACATGTCCTGTGCAAAATTATTTTTTGCCAATATAGTTTTTTTGTTTGTTTTTATTTTACATACCAGCCATGTTACATTGTGATAAAAAAATTCCTACTGAATGGACCACTAGAAATATTCTTAGAAAAAAAATCACATTAACTTTGGTTATGAGACATGGGACTTTGTTCCAACAGCAAAGGTGTGTGTCCTCACAACTTAGCAGTAACCAGTTTCTAACACAGCAGATTAACACCACATCCTATCCTACAATATTATGTAGATTGTGAAGAGACTAGCACTTCAGATTGTGAAGAGGCTAGTGTGCTTCATAATTCTGTCCCATGGCGAGCACGAAGTACCAGGGGAGCACAAAGTCTGACTTTGTTATGGTCCGGAATAGAATGGATGGTCTTATCACAAATGCACAGCTACAAACAGGTCATAGCACAGCTGATATGAACCTGACACTAAGTGACAAGACCACCTCATCACCGAAAGCTGAAGTGCTTTAACACCATGAATCCACTCAGACTGATTAAAATGTTTAGCTTCAGTCTTCTTCTTTGTTTTGAAAATCACTTCTTGTGGCAGTTACAAAAATTTCCATTTCAATTTATTTTCAATGACAATGTCTCATTAGACATTTCCTAATTCTAATTTTCCTACACTGACCAAGGGAGTTTGACAACACATCCCATTAAAACTGTTCCAGAATGCAAAATGTGACGTAAATTCTCCAGAGTGACCAAAATGACCAAAAGTCAAGAGAAGTCAGCTGTGAGTGGTGGCATATAATGAATAATTCTAAAGCCTATAAACTGGCCTGTTGACAGCAGGGGTGTAAGGGAGGTACTTACCATGCTTGAAATTCAAAAGGGGTACGCTGTGGACACACGGAATGGCACTTGGAACGGGAGCAGTGTTATGCATACATCAATACAGATGATCCTCAGAGGAGTGGGCTGAAGAGCTGTCACCATCTGGACTGTGGCCTGCTTTGTTCCAGAAGTCGGAGCCCAGAGAAACACTTGTCCTGAAGAGAATGGAAACGCTTCCGTCAGCATGGCTACACTCGCTAAATCACACCAGACCCAGGAGAGTCTGTGTGTGCAGTGTGACTTATAATAAACTTTTTCAAACTCTACCAAAGCATTTAGCACCTCAGGCAAAAGCGGTATTCATAAAATCAAACAATGTTCCTCGTGGACTTTGACTTCACCTGCAGTTGGTATTATTTAGACATTTTTGCGTGGAACATATGTTCAGTTGCCAGTGTATTAGGAGCCTACAAACCTTCCCATTTTATTAGAAACACATGCCATACACACTATATGGCCAGTGTATAGGGACACGCTGGCCCCTTCCAGTGAAGTGCAATCTTAATGCCTCTTCAGACATGGACATTTTGGACAATGCCATGCTTCCAACTTTGTGGACACAGTTGTTCTATTCCAGCATAACTGTGCCCCAGTGCACAAAGTGAGCTCCATAAAGACATGGCTGGATGAGTTCAGTGTGGAAGAACATGACTGGCCCAAACAGGAACGGAGATTGTGAGCCAGGCCTTCTCGTCCAACATCAGTGCCTGATCTCATAAATGCTCCACAGAATGAATGGACACAAGTTCACACAGAAACTCCAACATCTTGTGGCAAGCCTTCCTAGAAGAGTGGGAGCTGTTATAATGGCAAAGGGGGGGTAACTCCATATTTAAGTCTATGTATTTGAATGCAGTGTCAATAAAGTCCCTGTTGGTGTAATGGTCAGGAGTCCCAGTACTTTTGTCCATATGGTGTAGGTTAACACTTACTGTAGCCCATCTGGTGCTGCACCATTTATCAGCTATGTTCTACTCCATCCATCAACTGAAAGGAACCACTGAAGGGCCACCAATGACCAGATACTTTCTGTATTATCAGCATCTCAGCCACTGATTCTGTCATGGTAATGTGTGTTGCACCTCAGCATCACTAATGAGGGTTCCATCTAGCTGTTAATGTAAATTCAAATAACTGGAATGTTTCAAAAAATTATGCAAACTAGGCTATTATTTCATTAGCTCTGTACAAGAGAATTCAACTCTCTACATCATCTACATCAAACACTTCTGAGAAATACAAAACAAGTTGGTACTTGCTGCCTTCTGTCATGATTGACTCTACAAAGCAGGGGAAAATAGAAATACCTGATCAGTCTTATGATTTCCTGTTTATAGTATTTATGTTTATAGTAATTTATTGTATTTCTTTTTTACAGGTGTTCTATCAATGTCACGTCCTGAACCCCCTTCCTTCAGGCAGAGTCGACTAGTGCCTCTGAAGTTGACTAGTCGACTTTTGTGTTACTGCTCTAGTACACAGCTATACCATGCCAATGATGTGTGCAGGTGCAGAAGGACCAGTCCGTGGGTAGAACTGTTTGATAGAACACCTGTAAAAAAGAAATGCAATAAATTACTATAAACATAAATACTATCGAGTCGAGTGTTTTTTCCTCTCTCTGTGCCCGCTTGTGTATGCAATGCAGTCTCTTCCTCCGATTGGCTGACGCTGACACGCGTTCCGTGAGTTAACCAATTGTTGTAGTCCCTTTATAAAAGGGGTGGTACTGTTGCTGGAAAGGTAAGGTAAACACAGACAACAACAAGGCGAGAGACACGGCAGCAGAGACATGCACACATCACATGTGTGGAGATACTTCACTCTAGACACACACATAGCACAGAGACCTGCACAATCTGAAAGTCGGTGTTAAAGTACAGTGACAGAACCGGCGTTCTGCAAGGCCATCTGACAAGGCACCACTAGCCAGCATGCTAATGCTAGCTAACATGGCTAACGCTAACACTGCAGGGAGTTGTCCTGCCGGCTTAAACTGTTCCCTCTCAGATGGACACTTAAATTTACCAGAAAATTTAAGGTATCAGCCTTTGTTTTGTTTTTTTAATTTGTCGTGTTGACTGTTAATGTTACAGAGAACTTTTAATAAAAGTTGCTCAATGTTGCACACCCGTGTTCCTTCTCTGCGTGTGTGATGACATCATCAATCGACTAGTCGAAGTCGACTCAACTATCTTGACTGACTAGGAATCTGGAGTCATTAATGCCCTAATATATATATATATATATATATATATACACACACACACATACATTTCTTGGCAAACAAACTGGATTCACATAATTGCAAACACTGATGCCAAATCTTTGCACTGTGTTGTCTCATGGCACTGTGCCAAGAAGCGTTTTTTTAAGGCAAAAACTAAATCCACAGTTAATAATGAAGTGAATTCTTTCACCTTTTCATTATAGTATTACACTGCATTGTGCAATAGCCTGAGACCACCCTTTTGTTTATTTTATTAAAAAAAACCCAAACGGACACCACGTGCATGCATTTAAAACGTTTCTTCCAATCTTAATCCCAGGCAGTTCCAGCTCGGTCCCCCAAACTAAAGATGTTCCTAAAGCTCTCAGTGGCATTATGTTCCTTTTCAAAGAGATACTTTCATACAAGGAGATACACACACACACTTCAGCTGCCTCCCACATTTCTTTCTCATGTGCATCTAAAATGGAGAGATTTCTGAGGAGATTGCAAACTTACACATCTGTGTTACCAGTATACTGCATTTAGTGTTACAATAATTGAGGAATCATTATAATTATTATTTTTAGTTCGATATAAATATGAATGAAACTGTAACACAGGTCTAAACAGGACATCCCATGCAAAAAATGGGATATTATGTGTGCAGCTGATTACATGCTCCACATAATTTATGAAAATTTGAGCCACTTTTAATACCAGATGTAAATTTGCATTTTGATCTCTCGTTTCTGTGTAGTTAACAATGGCAGCACCATGGTGGTTTGATGGAGGCAGGAGCCCTAAACATGTACTGAAAGAATGTTTACCAAAATATTACAGATTAAACTCTCAGGATTAAATGTACATGTGTTAGAAGACATTGTGCAAAGTGTACCATTATGTGGCTGCAGTGAGTGTGCACTCATTTTTGCAAACTCTGTTTTCTTAGCTGGAGTAGAATACACCCTTGAAGGACACTTTGTTCAGAAAGAAATGTATTAGTTTAACACCATTATCACTGAACTTTTATTTAGTGTTCAAATTACGTGCTGTAATCTTAGTAAATCTGTTGTTAAATTTAGACGCATTGTGACTGAACGTTGTGGTTTTATCAAGGCACATTCTATGCTGATACATACATCTGACCCTGAGAGTGGTAAATATAATGAAACGATGAAATAATGAAAGTTATGATATCATACCTGTCGAGTATAAGGTCCTGTGCAAAGATGAGTTTGCCTGGTGAGTGGATGGACCTCCAGATGAGTCCCATCATCAGAATCTCCAGCCAGGAGCTTTCTAACAACTGCACCTGGTCGTGCAGAGCCAGTTCCTGGAAGCCTTTAGAAAAGTACACATCATGCTTGTTAATACTAAGAAACAGGGAGGACAGTTCTGAGGATCAGAATGATATTTTGTTCTACCACAAACAGGCTATCTAACTGTGGACAGAGTTTGATAAGTTGATGTAGTTGTGTCCTCAATATGATCTTTTACAGCTATGCCTCTGTAATCCACTTGTTGAACTAGTGCCACGACTGTGTTGGTGTTACCGCTGCACTGAGGGTCCACCACCTAAATAGTATCCAGTTAAGAGTGGTCCTTTTGCGGCCCCGTTTCATTAAAGGGGGGGGTTTTAAATTGTGCAGCAACAGAAAACTATAAACCTACAAAGTGTACCAGTGAAGTGGGTGTTACTAATAAAAAGCCCAGCGATTGAAGGTGTCAGGTACATCAAGATAAGGATGATTCATCACATCAAATCATTTAAAATGTTTCATTCAAAATGATCTTTCCATGTGTCCACAACAGATTTTAGATAGCTTCATCATGGACCCACCAGGAAGGGAAAAAACATTATTTTTCACCTCCCCCTCCCACAAGCCCCATCCTGGGGGGGGGGGGGTGTGAATTACACATAGCAGATAAGGGTTTAACATGATGCAGGATTCTGTAAGCAGCCCATTCAGTTCTGAATTACCCTTTTAGACAGAGTACCTTCATTTTTCTTGTTTTTTCCCTTTTATCTTTGTGTTTCTATGTAACACTGTTACATGACAATTTCCTACTCCACTTTACCCATTAGAAAGTCCTGTTTCTAATGTTTTGTCACTGTGCCTTTATGAATCACATAGGAGCACAACCTCCTTTCCGGTTGGCTGGCCCGTATTGTGTTTCATTCAAAAAGACACCCAGGCTGAGACACTTCCGGGCCTGTTAATGTTAAAAACGTTTCATTAAAGGGAATTACTTATTACAGCAATTTGGCTCTCCACATTCATCTACAATCAAGACATATTTCCGTGTGTGTGTGTGTGTGTGTGTGTGTGTTTGGGGGGGGGGGGGGTCTAAGGGCTCCGCTA
>JBBPCY010000001.1:31137670-31149313 GCA_037974405.1 Brachyalestes nurse | reverse complement strand
TTTCAGCTATCTTGCTTTTAGGCTATTCATGAGTGGGGCCAAGTAAAATATTTTATTTCAAATTTTATTTTATATTGGTTTAATAATTTCTTTTGGTGTTTCGGTTTCAGTTTTCGGCCAAGTGTTTCCTCATTTTCGGTTTCGGCCATTTCGGGGCATCCCTAATAAGATTATTATTATTTTATACATTAAGTTACCGACAAATACATGATAGAGGACATTATAATAAGTTTTTAAAATAACAATGTAATGCTGCTTTTCCTAACACACTTGTACTTAACACACACTATCACCACTACCACGTGTACTGAGAATGGCTCACAATCAAAGTAATATCTGGTGGCCATATAGTGGTCCTCTTTCATTTTTGGGTGGGTGGGGGTTTGATAAATTGCACAGGAGGCGACTGGCTCCATTGAATGCACGCCCGAGTTTCCTCGGACGTGACAGTATACTGGCTATTCTTAAGTTTCAAGAGTGAGAAGGTCCTACGCATTTAAGGAATTTAACTATTAATTAATAATAAACTTGGCTTAATTATATTATTTACACACATTATTTACATTTACATTTACAGCATTTAGCAGACGCTCTAATCCAAAGCGACGTACATCAGAGCTCAAGTAGTCCACATCTATTTCTCAAACCGGTAAAGCTATACTTAAATCAACGTCCGCTATTCAACAAAGTTACCGCAGGCTAAGTTCACCTAAATGACACCTGCCAAAGAAAAGGTTGAAGCAAAAGTAAGGAAGGCATGAAGATAAGAGTATTTATTTTATTTCTTTATTTTTGAAAAGGGGAAAAAGAAATAAATAAGCAGAAATGAGAGAGATAGTTAGTCACCAAGGTGCTCATTGAAAAGGTGGGTCTTCTGACGAAGCTTGAAAACAACGAGGGACTCCGCAGATCTGATCGGGAAGATCAGATCTTCCAATCTGATCAGCTCTAGCTCCTACCCAGAGCTTTGATCCTAAGGTTATGTGTGGAAAAAGTGACCTAGCGTATTATAACATCCTACCTATAGTTTTATGTATGGGGGTACCTATTAATACATGCCACTGGGCATTTTAATAAGGGTAATAAACAACAAGAGTGAGTATATCTGATAAAAATGACCAATGTAGGACAAAAGCAACAATCAATTTGATGAAAAGTCCTACTGACATGCCCAGTGAAGAAATACTTTATACATTGCTAGTAACAGTGTTTCACAGTATGAAGCATATCCCCATGGCGCTCAGTGGCTGGACCAGCAGGTTTCTACGTGTGCTCAGGGCATCTCCTGTGTGTGATTGGCAGGCAGTAAATGACACAGTCACTCTTGTGGTCTTCGCTTGCCACTGCTGGCCACTACTGTGTCCTCAGCAGAACAGAGTGAGTGTGTGAGACAGTCATTTACTCTCCTGGGGTTGTGTGTTCATAGCACTGGCAGTTAGGTGAGAGGGTGGCTGGGCAAAGGTCACAGAGTGACCGTAATCTTTATCTACTGCACTGAGCAGACACATACACTCTGTTGGACTGCATTAATTTTACCCCTGTGCTTGACTATTTGTTATCTCTCCTGCTCTCTCAGCTTCTCCCAATCCCCTCTCTTTCCATCTCACGTCCTCCAACCCTCAGACTGATCCATATTTTAGTATGGTTTCTTCTCACCAGTATAGAACCTATATGGGCATATTTACTGTAGCCATACACATCCACCTGCACTGCACATTTACATTTGCTGTTTTACTTTGCCAAGAATATATATTTTTTATTAAATTGTGACAGCCAAACATGACATGCACAAACATAGTTTTCTTGGATGCTTTCTGTAACAATTGTCATTTAGGTGTAAACTATTTGTCAAGGTTGTACTGCGGGAAAGGAGTCACAACAAGCACCAGGACATACAAATAAAGTTCCGTTTATTTTATAACACTTCTCAATACGCCTCAGCGGCATTCACACTCATGATATTGAACTCAAGTCCTTCTTCCAAATCCTGGGGACAAATTCACACAAAAGCCTGTGCCTGTTCACAAGGTCCTCTCTTCGTAGAGCTCCAAGGGATCCCGCACACTCACGCCTGTGGGCACAGAATGGCATAGACACACACAGAGGAGAACAACAGTCACTCAGCCTCTCCGGGTGTAAGTCCAAAGAGTTCATGTCCTTTCTCTCCCGTCCACCGGCCGAGTTTTCCACTACCAGCGTAGAGTGGGCTGCGGAAGGGAGCCAGCTCTTGGTATAGTCCCTTCCAGGAGCGATATGGTTTCTTTCTTTTTTTGCACACAAAGTTTCACAATATTACAAACCCCTTACCATGAGGATGACCCAGCACTGAGTGACTGGATCAGTCGGGCTATAAACACACACACGTGCACACCCAGCCAATCACACGACACTACTACTTAGACACAAGTATGCTTCACATTCATGACAGGTGGACTTGTGGTTAGTTGTCTGGCAACCCAGCTGATGAGCTAATCAAGGCTCATCCTTCTCACCTGGGTTGCCTAGGCTCCCAACCACCACTCACACACAGGACGTCACTCATACCTGTCCAGGGCTGCGTGCCACCTAATATTCAGGCGACTGGCTCCATTGAATGCACGCCCGAGTTTCCTCAGACGTGACAGTATACTGGCTATTCTTAAGTTTCAAGAGTGAGAAGGTCCTACGCATTTAAGGAATTTAACAGACTAACATTTCATTTATTATCATTGTTATTAAGGGTACAATATATATGAGTATTTATTACCCGTATTTTGTAGTATTTTCTTCTTCAATGTCTGCGTTATGCTGCTTTGCCAAAATATATTTTAACATATTTAAGGGCCCATTATCTTTTTTCTTTTGTTTTTGTAATAAAAAAGGTTGAATTACAATTTAAACTGCATTAAAATGCCAAATCCATGCCATTAACTAATTCTATATGGTCCAAATTTCTCTACAAATCTAATCTGTTTTAAAGTCATTGGTATTGTGAGGACAAGAAAATCAACACATGTATATGCACCAAACAGCCATAACATAATACCACCTGCCTAATATTGTGTAGGTCTCCCTCATACCATCTGACTTTTTGAGTCATAGACTCCACCAGACCTCTGAAGATGTGCTGTGATATCAGGCACCAAGACATTTGGACCAGATCTTTTAAGTTGTGAGGTGGGGCCTCCATGAATCTAGTTACTTTGTCCAACATGTTCCACAGATGCTGACTGGACTGAGATCTTACAGCCTTCAGGGAATATTGAATAAAGTAGGGAAGTACTTGGTCCACAGCAATGTTTGGAAGGTGGTACATGTCACCCATATGAATGCAAAGACTCCCAGCAGAACATTGCCTGGAGCGTCACACTGCCACATGATTCATCAGATCAGGTCACATTCTCCATTGCTCCATGGTCCAGGTCTAATGCTCACGTGTCCACTGTAGACATGACCTGCCATTTAGAGACGCTCTGACCCAGCTGTCTAACCCAGCTGTCCCCAACCTTTTTTGCAACATGGACTAGTATCATGTAAAACAATGTTTTCACGAACTGATATACACACCGCTAAAAACAATACCGCTAAAAACAATTAAGCCATTTGGCTGAATTAGTGGGAGCCCTGTGCTCGTTTCCCTCCTACGAGCTGGTAAACCAAGACAAGTGTATTTTTCAAAATAAAAGATCTTTCAGACTCTAAAAATCAATAAAATATTTTTTTATTCTGTATTTCTATGCGGCCCGGTACCAAATGACTCACGGCCCGGTGGTTAAGGGACCTCTATCCCATCACAATTTGATGATTGTCAAAGTCGCTCAGTTCCTTATGCTTAGCCTACCCATTTCGAAACTGACTGTTCTTGTGCTGCTTAATCTTGACAGGTGTCACTGTACCTCTGTACCTGGCAGTGCTTTTGATGTTATGGCTGATCCTTGTAAAGCCACCTATTCAGCCTACAGAAGTTTAGCTACACCTGTCCATTATGAAGTTATAAGGAATGTTTCAATTCACACTGGTTTTTCAATGAAGCATTTTTTAGTGAACATACAGAGCAGCTAATCAGAAGAGAGGCTGTCTACATAATTCGGTGTTAAAGGCACAGTGCCAAAAACAGCCTGTTTTATTCTAAATCGAATTGCAACAGTTTTTGATTTCCTGAAACCACTTGATGAAGACTTGTTTTTTTCCCTTTAAAGGAACAAAAAGGATTTATAAACTTTGCTTCTGAACCATATATGAAATACGTATCTGAGCAATTTTTCCTGACTGCCAGTGTATATGAAAATACAACATATTATAGATTATATTGTAAAAATAAATAATGAAAAATCAAACATTAAGAATGATTGAAACACCATTACAAACCAGCAGACCAGGACTGAGTTACAAAACCCTTTTGGATTAATGACTGGCTCTGCTGGCTTGTTTATTCACATCACAGAGAACGACTGCATTCATTTTTGTAAAATACTCGTATTTTACTCCTTAAAATTGATTGAGTTTACAAGGCACTCAGCTTTACAACATTTCCATTACAGTCAGCCTAGTTCTATAAAATGGCATTTAACTGAAAAGACATTAAACAAAATGCAATTTGTAAATGGTGTCTTTGTTTTGTCCCTAACAAAAGCTATTAGCAGCTCATGACCACAAGCTGGTACATGCCCACTCGGGGCTTTTGTCCTTTGTGTAAATAAGCCTAGCAAAGCCACAGAGAGAGGGTCCCTTGGCCCTAATAGCCTCGCATCAGTGTAAGCACAGCGGACATACACTCCTTTCATAATGTATTTGCCTCGCCCTAGCTTTCAGCCATGCTGAAAGATCAGTGCTATTTGCCCAGGACTAATGTCACATCATTTTCATCCATATAACATATAATGGAAAGCCATGAGGGTGTCACAAAGAGAGTCACAAACAGAGTGCATTTACAGCAGACATTTTGTAAACAGATGTTGGTGGGGATGGTATAAAGGCAGTAGCTGTGTCAGCGGGAGTGAGGAGAAAATGAAATGGCCTTCTGAGGCTTGAAAGCACTCAAGTTTCTTTCAGCCTCCATATGCACAGTTTGCATAGACACCTCAAGCTTGTTGTATATGTAAGTACTCTGTTAGTGGATTTGTGATCTTGTACTATTTTAATGATGGACTTTATTACTCTATCCTCTTTAATATATACAGACAATAGATCTGACTATATAGACAATATATCAAAATATTAACGGGCAAAGATTTATGTGGAGGTGGACCAGCTTATGGCTTGAATTGGCTCTGAATATCACCCAGGTTAACCAAGCAGGGCTATTTAATAAGGAATGGCCAATCGGGCTAATGATTATTTAGATTTTGGCTGATCTGTGTTGTAAATAACATGAGGTAGGTATGTGCACACACACTGTGTCTGAATACTGCTGCACTTGTATATAATGTAGGCACTATTGACCCTTTGTGCTAAATAGCTACTAGCTGTTTAAAGTAGCATGTTATTTAAACAGGTAAAAGAATTGTGATTATTTTTTTGGTTTTAAAATTATTTTTACTGTAACTTTTTCCTGTCCACTGGAAATGTACCTCATGTGTTTATCTAGCCCAGTCAGTGCGAGCCCTGAGTTACTAAAAAAAACAGGCTAATAAAAACTGGCCTTTAGCCATTGAGGAACACACATAACAGCTTGGGTTTTGTTTCCCACAGCATATCAAAAAAGTTGTTTATGCATTTGCAAGTATATACAAGACCTCTATTAGATACTGTAATTTTTCGGTTCTCTTTCATGCCAGATATTAATCGTATACTGCATGTGTTTGAGCTCAGGCAGGCAGGGGGCAGAATGAATGACTGAAATATACAGGGTTTTGTTGTTGCTCAGGGGAGCCAAAAGATATTAGCTGGCTTGTGTTTTTTTTTAAAACAATTCTTCCATTGTTGATCTAGTGCAAGGGATATGATTACTTGTTTTGTTTTTGTTTGGTTAAAAATATTGTTCCTTTTGGATAATCATTTTCCCTCTGTCACCTGGATCCTTGTACGTTGGATATTTATTCCCAAAGTCATTATAAGTTTAAAGTTTAAAGAGAAGTCATTAAAAAAGTGAAGCAGGCCACCTATGTGTATGCTGAAGTCTCAGCTCTTCAGCATAGCATCAGCCACCAAGCAATCTCTTCAGCTCAGCAGTCTCCTCGCTGTGGAAGGCTAAACAGAGAGAGGGTGCTGCCCTTAGGGCACTTTCAGGAAGACTCTGCCGTCTGTTCTGGAGTCCCTAGTGAACTGGGTTTATAAGCTAGTCCCCATAGAATCGGACAGAAAGCGGCAGACAGCAGCACATGGACTTCCTTTGTCCTGCACCATCTGTCTTGTTGAAATGACCAGGAGAAAAGTGAAGGGCAAGGTCTTCACAGGCTTACTCTGTCTGACAGATGTATGATCAGGTCTGCTCTCTCTCAGATCATCATGTGTGTTGAACCATTGTCACAAAGGCTGAAATTATGGACCCATGCAAATGATCTCAAATTTCTTGGAATAAAATCTTTCTATATTAGTGCTCATGGAACATCGACTTGAGATTAAGGCGGTTAAGAGAGTGTCCATTCGTCCATTTATAACTATGAAGAGAGCAAAATATTCATACTGACTTTTTTAATTACCAGTCCAAACTAATGTTACTGGTCCATTGATGAGAAACAGTTCACTGACCAAATGAAAATTTAAAACACTCTTGGATGACAGTCATAGGGCTGCCAAAAACCCAGCAAAAAACATGCAAAAACCTACAGCACTGCTAAGGGGGATAAAACAAAAACAAATCGAATGGGAGAGTAATTACCCAAGCTTCTCTGTCATCACATTTCCATTATCGAGCAACTCCGCTTTTATGATGAAGGTCATAGACCCACTCCTCAAGTGTCCTTGTCTTACAGTACACTAAAGAGCCAATGACACATCAAACAGTAGCATTCTTATTTACCCCTTAATTGCTGCTAAGCCGCTCGCCCTAATGGAGATCAAATGAAAGGATGTCGTCCAGATGGAAAAAACACACAAAAGAAAAACATAATTTTCAAGCATGAAAAGGCTGACACTGAGGCGCCATCTTTTCAAAAACCCACTGACAACCAAATCCAGTGAGGGGGTAATTTGCTCCACCTAAAGCGCCGAGCTGGACCACTTTCACCTCGGCCCGACTGTCTGGATGAGGAGCAGCAATTCTGTTTTTTTCCTGAAGCATTATTATGTGTGTGTGGAGAATGGGGTGTAGAGAGATGATTATTTACAGAATAACATTAGGGGATTAGCAGTCAGTTTGAGCACTGCCACTGTTTGGAGAAAAACACATTCCGTTTATCAGAAGACGCAAGCCGAAAGTCTTTCATTCAAAATAAACATCCATGGTGCGGCGTTTCAGGATGGACTGATGATTTCTCATTCAGACGGGAGAGTGAGTTTTAATGAGGAATGTTAATGTGAGAATACCGCAAATGAGATAATGTGTGTTTGCTTTATCACCAGCCTTGATCAGCAGTAAAGATACGACTTAATGTTGTCACAGGGTAAATATGACATTCAACAGTGTAAATTCTCTGGAGCAGGCAAGCAAACATGAGCTATTATTAAAATTAGCACAGGGCGGTGCTGATAAAATTCAAGATCACTCTATTTTCCAAGAGTAATGCAGTATCACAGTGTCTGGTGATGTTTAAACTTGAATTAAAACAGATAACGAACCTTGGTAATGCATAAAAAATATAAAACCCGAGCTTGTGCTTTGTCTTATTCTGTTTTCTTTCAAAGCTATAAATATTACCCAGAAGGAAAACACATTTCGTAATTGAAAACTTACTATTTATTTAGATTATATGATTATATTTAGATTATAATCTTAAATGACCAAAGTAATCTAGAACACCCAACAATGTACTTCCTTTGGAATCTTAATTGGTATTAAAACAAAACACCAATGATCGATGGTGTGGTGTGGCACCAATAACAAGACGATATAGCGACCAGCTCTAACTACAATAAAAAGGAATGGAATAAGAATCATATGTGAGCAGACCTTGCTACTGATTTGTTTTAAGAGCTGCATAATGTCAATAATTCAGCACTGTGAGGGCTGGAGCCCCAGGGTCAGCCTGCACTGTTGGACTGTAAGCCTTGCTTTCCAGAAGAACTCTGTGTCTGTGTGTGCAGCGACAGTGCTCAGACCTGAGGAAGCTCAAAGCTCACTCTGCGTTATTGTTGAAAAAATCATGAACATTTGCCACAGATTCCCCCAAGTTACTAATGCGATCCTCAAAGCACCAATTACCAAAAACTCCCAAATCTCCCAATCTTTTCTGTCAGTGCAATTTAGGTAGAGTGAAATTCAGTTGCCATTTGCATTGAATTTTCTTGACTCAAATCGAAATATATCAACATAATTGTTGCCAAACTAAGAAAACTGAAACGCAAACATTTGTCGACGCATTTCATTCATGAACACGTTTGAATCAAGCGAATTCAAAGCATTACATTTTCAGCGCGGACCCCTTGACATTCAAGCATAATGACGGCATCTTGCACGATGTACCGCCGACTTCAGCTGGAACCGTGACATTTAAGGCCACAATGAAAAAAGACAAGGTGTTTCATGTTGTGGGTGCTTTTCCATTTGTTCATGTGACAGCGCTGTGATATGTAGCTGTGCTTGGAAAACATCACTTTGTCAAATATACAAAAAAAGAGACTAGATCAGCTTAAAAAAATCAGCTTTTGAACTGCACTCGAGAACTGTCAGCTGCTTTAAAGGACATGAACAAAGCCACGGAACACCAGCTTCCTTTAGTAGGAAATGCTGAGAATAAAGAAAGCTAGGTCAAAAAAAAGTGCAGCGAACAATTACTTGACAACACAAGTGTCCCATTACAGTCCGACATCATCTGTGGGAAACACAATGAGCCATAACGAGCAGCCAGCATTGTTGGCAGAGGAGCGAAGAGGAGAGAACAGAAGCAAATCTTTTAGATAAAGAGCCACACAAATGGGGTTTGCCATCAAAGCAGTCCAGTGTGCACACCCATAAGACACAAGATCCAGGAGCACTGGCCTAGTTTATTTAAATGCCAGCGGGGGTTTGATAGCTGATCCCAGTTTGATTGATGGTGTGGGTGATTCTGTAGCTGAGGGAGACGCTGCAGGCAGAAGGTTGGAGATGGAAGCTGACAGGTGCAGGAACTGTTCTCAGGCCCTGCCAGCCTCGCGTCACACGGCCCAGGCCTTTTAAACGGCACTTTACACACCCAGGCTGTGGCCCCGGCCAGGACCAGCAGGTTATAAACAGAGGGAGGCCGATAAACCAGCAGAGAGGAAATGAACTGTTCCACATCACAAAATAATGCCGGAGGCTTGGCGTGGGGGTGTTTGGAGAATGCAGCAAAGCTGGACTGCGCAACCTGGCACAAGGCCAGCAGCAGATCTCCGCATGATCCTTCGTTCAGCTTGAAGCAGAAAGGGGATATGGCACCATAGAACATCAGCGATGACTGCCAGATGAAACTATGTCATGGTACCAAGAAAAATTTCCAGCACTGCTTTTGATAAATATTACTAAGTTTAACTACAGGGCAATTCAACAGAAAACTGCATCAAGGATCATTGCAAATCCACTTATACATTCCTATTATCTGATTACTTACCTTAACCCTATGAACCCTATGGAGGTGTGGACGCTTTCTTCGGTTCCTCACCTAAACAACTTACTTTTCAGAGCCCATGTCCTACATTTTTCACGTTTTTGTTCTGATGTCCATTTTTGAGTTTCTGTGGGTTTATGTACATAAAAAGTCAGTTTACATTCATTTTACAGCTATTCCTTGGCAGTTTTTACCTTTGGTAAATGGGAAACGACCTTGGCGTGTTTGACATCACAAATACAATGAATTCAACACTATTTTTTCTCAGTCTGGTTTCAATATATTAACTGCATGGATCTATTAAGTGGATATTTGTGTATGTGATTAGAAGCTTTAGCAATGTTTACATGCCATAAAAAGCTAAATCAGTTTTTCACGATATAGGGACTAATGTTGAGTGTGTTCTCAAATGCTTTAGAGAACGACAGATAAGAATTTTGTTTCATATAATTTACCAAAAAAGCCACAGATGTAATTGAATAATAACTGAAAAAAAAACCTCAAACAGAAAACTGCAACATGTGTATTAAATACATTAAAGAGAAAACACAGAAACAAGTCATAGGAATCAATGTTGTATTTTGCATACTTATTATTGTTCTAATTAATGATGAGGTACTCTCATTAATTGAAACAATAACAGCTATATGGCAATGAACAATTGCGCATTTTTGGTACATAACATTTCATTAACATACTATACATTTGTCTAGAAACAACTGTCATCACTTTAAGTTCCTAAAATAAACAAAATTTGTTTTTCTTTTGCTTTAAATTACAGAGAATCTTGTCCTATTCCAGTGGTGCCCTGGCTGCTCTCAGTCAGTGAGCTCAGCAAATAGGAAACACAGGCATAACAACCATATTTTAACTCCAAGCCTCAATCAGTTGTGCTTTGGCAGAGTGCAAGAGAAATGTGCAATAGTCCAGTGTGAAACTCCAGCATCCAAACCAGTCCAGAATGGAATTCAGTTCAGTTATCTGAGACCCTGGTCTGCTCCTTCTAGACCAGTTACTGGCATCTGAAGTCATTAAGATGGACAGAGTCAATGAGATCAGTGTATCTCCAGCAGTCCCACTGTCTTAGGTTCAACTCCTGGGAAAGCAGGTCTTTTTCACGTGACACAAATACGCTCCTTTTGTTATTTCGAACTGTCTTTTACTATGGTAAAAGTAAACATTATCAAAAATGCTTCTGCAGCCCAAATGTCGAGCAAACAAACAAAACGCTCTCCTTCATTATCCAAATGTACGTGCATGTTAAATTCATGTTGGCGTTGAGCTGATTCCATCTTCACAAACAACAAAAAAGTCAAGGAAACTGTTATGCTGATACTTAAAACCTGCAGCATTTCCACAAGAAAGCATATATGAACAGTAAAAGAATGAGCTGTCAATGAATTGTGAACTGCAGCAGTGTATATCTTCCATACATATCATATATCTTGATTAGGACTGTCATGATTATGTGATTAAAATCAGTGACGTGATTACAGAAATGAACCTATTGAAATGTACAATCTCAATGTACATAATAAAAATGTGAATGATAAAAAGGAACATTAATAGGATCTCATGGCTGCATGTGCATTTGCTGTTACAATAGTATATAAAGTAAAATAAAATGTTTGCTGTTATAAATGTATATGATTGCTAGAAAAATATTCAAAATAATGTATGAATTATTAGTGACAGCCTTAATCGTGATATATATAAGCAGGGGTTAAATTGGGTGATGTTATATGGCAACACTCAGCCTCACATTTTTAACAATATATTTTTACATATCTCTTATCCGTAATAATCCAAACATTGACTAAAATGTTTTCTTCATAGTGGTTCCCAGATGGTCACAAACTAATAAACAATATCCAAGAAATTGATTTAAGGGAGAGCAAGTAAGTGAAACAGCGAGAGAGAGAGGGGGGGGGGGGGGGGAAAGAAAGAAAGGGGGAGGGGAAAGAGAGTGAAGGGGGGGCACAGGGAGAGGAGGGAGAAG
>JBBPCY010000001.1:31114957-31127571 GCA_037974405.1 Brachyalestes nurse | reverse complement strand
CTAGCCAGTCTCCAGACCTCAATCCTACAGAAATTCTGTGGCCAAACAGTTGCCAAAGAGCAGCCAAGAAACCTAAAGGATTTCTGTAAAGAGGAGTGGGCCAAAATCCCTCCTGAGATGTGTGCAAACCTGGCGACCAACTACAAGAAATGTCTTACTGCTGTGCTTGCCAACAAGGGCTTCTCTATCCAGAACTAAGTCTGTTTTGCTTGGGGATCAAATACTTATTTCACTCAGTGAAACACAAATCAATTATAACTTAGAAACTGTTATATATATATATTAGAAACTGTTCATTTTTTGGTTAGTCAGCAAACTCAGAAGGGGATCAAATAATTATCTCCTCCACTGTAGCTATGTAAGCTCTCCCACTGGCTCGGCCTTCAAGCACTACAATGAAAATATTAGAAT
Organism: Brachyalestes nurse; assembly: GCA_037974405.1. Taxonomy (NCBI): domain Eukaryota; kingdom Metazoa; phylum Chordata; class Actinopteri; order Characiformes; family Alestidae; genus Brachyalestes; species Brachyalestes nurse. The sequence goes on along the minus strand of JBBPCY010000001.1, from coordinate 31,127,160 downwards.
CCCACAGGGGTTCTGGCAGAAAAGTACGTTTTTCACTGCTTTTTGACATTTGTGGCCCAAACTGGTGTCCAGACTCTGACAGATGACTGCAGAATAATGTACAGTTATGTTTAAAATACATAACAAACTAAACAAGTAGTCATTTTTCTTTCTGAAAATGATTGTCTCATTTTTCTAGCTTATTTCTTTAAAAAAAAATCTCCTTCTTTCCCATCCCTTCCCTACTTTTGTCTTAACTTCTGACTTTTCTATGACATGTGTTGTTTAGATATTGTGTGACAGGTGTTGTTTAGGAGTACCAAGCGTTTAGGTGTACCGAGCATTCAGCAACTTGGTTGAATAACAGACATTGATTTTAAGTTTTGCTTACAGGTCTAAGAAACAGATGTAGACTACTTAAGCACTGATGTACGTCGCTCTGGATAAGAGCATCAGCTAAATGCCATAAATATAAATGTAAATGATTTCTCTGTGGTTAATGTACTTTGTTAGGTTATTTTATCAGAGTACTCGTACTCAGCAGTGCTGTGATTTTTATCATTATAATCATTTCACTAGCTGCAGAAAGCACTGTTTTGTGATGAAGGAGAGGAAGATTACAGCACACCTGCAGACCAGGGGTTGTACAGCAGGTAGAACCTGTGAGGAGAGCTCTGCTCCAAGATGTGGCCCTCAGCAGAGAGCAGGAGGACGGTCATGCTGTACAGCCCCACAGGAGCGTCTGCTGGGCTGTGGACACTCAGCAACACCTCACTTTGAGCAGCCTCCTCACTGAACCACCATTTACCATCATCTGCTGTTGTACTAGATACTCTCACTATTACCTCTCCCTGTTTACCTGTAATAAACATGCACACACACACACACACACACGCACACAATCACACACATTATTTTTGGGTCTTATGCTATGAAAAAAAATAAAATCTTCTTTGCACACAGAATTTATATCCATACAATAAATCTGACCTAGATTTAAACTACATTATCTTCTCCCTCTTGAAAGAATTGTAGATGTCACAGTTGAGCAATTCCAGTCTCACTGGCTCCTACTTTATTCACCCTCAGTCCTTCTGTATTGGGTGTCTTTGATTTTACACAGCCACACTCACCCAGGTGGAGGATGAGAGCGAGCTGGTGGTCTGGAGGCTGCGGCGGGGCGTCTGTGCACTGCAGCAGCACAGAGAAGGTCTGTCCTCTGCGCACCACTAGCCGCTCTGTGTCCATCTCCTCTGTATGGTGGGCACGGTTGTTCATCTGACACTGCAGGTCCACATCTTGGATAATGTCTTTGGGGGAAAATGAAGGAGAGGAGCAGGAAGTGAGGTGCGTGAGGATGTTTTATGCACTACTACTACTACTTTTGTGGTTTGCGTATTTGCACTACACAACCCCGCAAATTTTACAAGTAGATGTAAATATTCCATGCTTGTTACAAACATCCTTACCCCATCAGATCAGCAGCCACCCTCAGTGTCATGAGGAAAAGGCCAGTTTCCATATTTTTACAAAGAATACAGAACACTGCAAAATGTATGCCGACCACAGAGGAGAACACACATTAACAGGGCCATGTGGATTTTATGCTGTACTGTCCATTACACATGACACATTGGTGTTGCGACTATAAAGGTATGAATTAAGGAAAAAGTAACTCTGCAGTTGGAAGGAGGGTAAAAAGGGTCACAAGAGAGGATTATGTCACTGAGCTCTTATTCATTTCGCAGATGTTACTAATACATTCTGGCATAACTGTGGGTGAGTGTCTTGCCAGCCCCATTTGGCATTTTAATACCCAGTCATGGCCACAGATCTATATTAGAGGGTTCCCCAGTTTCAGTCCGATAGGATGCTCAAACACACCTACTCAACCTGGTAATAACCTATTAAAAACATTGAAAACTTTGAGATTGCACTTGCCAAGCTAAAACTATGTGTAACTGAACAGCAATCAATATAAAGAACACCTTGCTCAAATCTATAGCATATTTATACAGATAAAAACCCTCAAACCAAGAACAGTCATCATCAGTGGAAGCACCTAAAGAAAAGTTCCTTACCGTTTTGCTTGGACATTGTCAGACTTGTGTACTGGTCCAGTAATTGTTAACTCCAAGTTTATCGCCCTCGCAGTGATGCTTTCCGCTGTTCCTTTGGTTCCACTGAACACTGCCCAGAGAGGGTTTCTTCCCTTAACCACCTCTTGCTTCATTAGGACCCTGTATTTATACAACACAGAAGAGCCCACCCCCATGACACAACCTCTCTCTCTCTCTCTGCCTGTCTCCCTCTAGCTTCTTACTCTATATGGGCCTTATACTGTACCACAAAGGTACACACACAGTCACAGACAACCACAAACATACACCTATCCACTCTGTCCTTAATGACCTCTGACATCACACACACTTACAAAAACGTATATCTATAGGGTGTGTGAATGTGCGCACACAGACTCATGAGCGCAAACTCCGGCAAATAGTCTCCCTTGAGAGTGAAAAAAGAATCAGGCCTGGAGAATTTACTGTCTTGTGTCCGCTGTTTGTGTGAACTTCTGCCTTTCTGACTAATGGCTATTTCTACCTGAGCTCACTTCCAGTAAAAGTCATGAATCTCTCTGCTCCATACTCTGTCGTCATGCCTCATGCCCATTCCTATTCTTTTTGAGTGTTCTAGTCATAACAGAACAGAAACAGATGCAGCAACAGTAGCCTTTGGTGCCCAGCAAAGCCAGGTTTAAAAAAAGGTTGACGAAAAAATTAACACGCATTTACCCTGAAATGTTTGGCCCACCAAGGCGTGGATGTTTTCCAGAGTTTGCTTCTCTGATGTGTAATGTTTGCTAATGTCTCCCCTTTTGACCGCCATGGAGTGTGAACACAACGTGCCTTCTAAGCGCAGCACTGCATCAGGTTTAATACTGCAAATTTTAAAGCAGAGGGAAGAATTGACCACAGTGATTTCTGTAGTTTGTTTGAGGAAGAGATGTAATTTGCTAAATTTGACTACACAGTCACAGCTGATGCCTAGAAAGAAAAACATTTTTACATTTTTAAATTCAGATTATATTCACATGAACACTGTGCGGTCGGCATCATCAGCTAGTGAATGTATGCCACCATGAGAGGGAAAGTATAGCTGAGGTACAGTTTTGTATTCACAAGAATTGGAGTGAAGGACATTGGTTGGACCTGCACATGTTTTTCCTGGCAAAATGAATTGAGACTCAAACCATCTCAGAGGGTCTAGGACATTTTCCATGGCCCACAGTTTAGAGGCATATGGACAACTTTATCCATCTGGAGATGTTGCAGTTTTCTGTGTGTGTGTAATTCATCACAGTGCCAGCATCATTAGTTACTCAACTGAAAGGCCAGCTTCTCCCACCTCCTGAGACGTCAGGAAGTTTATAGATGATCAGGTATTTTTAAAATTAACATTATGAGCAAAATCTGTCTGTTTATACTGCCAGTATATTTCCACATGGAACTGTGGAACTATTCAGGAAATGTATTCTCCTCATACAAACTCATATAAAGCAAAATACCATAGAATTTTGTTACCTAAAGAATATGAAATTATATAATAATGCCGGTTCTATGCTGGTTCAGTTCTTCCTACAACCTCATGTCCAAAGAACTTGGGATGCTGTGTAAAAATAGAATGTGATGATTAGAAGAATCCAGAGTAATCTTAGTGCTTAAGGGACAAGTCCAAAAAACATGACTGCATGACTGTGATTTTTGGCCCCTCAAATTAAATACAGATACGATTCGGCAGTGAAATTCACTGCATGTGCACAGGAACACTTCCAGAAACCACTGTCTGTGAACAAAGTTTGTTGCTACATCCACAAATGCAAGTTAAAACTTTACCATGCAAAGAAGAAACCATAGACATAATCCAGAAACTTGAAGTGGAAAACTATCACATGGATAGTGGATGCCGCATCCTCTAAGCCAGTGGTTCCCAACTTTTTTTTCCTTGAAGCCCCCCTTGGCCAACTCCTACGCACCAATAGACGCACTGAAGAATAAAATGATTAATTCCAAACTTTTATTTGCAAAAAATAAACAGCGGTTGTAGGTTTTTGTTCTCATACTCTTATACACACACACACACACACACACACACACACACACACACACACACACCTTTGTGTTTCTCAGACATTGGGCTTTTATGAATTTAATGTGTACAAATATAATTGTGGTAACCTCAGTGCAGTATTTGACTCACTTAACCCTCTTCTTTACTTTGCAAAACTGTATAAAAGCAACAAAACACTTGAGGTTGGATGTTACTGCCTTCAGCTCATGCCTGTGGCCAAATAACAACTATGATATTATTCACAATAACACGTTCATTTTCATCATGTTCTATTGTTTAATTAAACGGTTTCCATTTTCGAGAGATCTGAGGAGCAATTAATTAAAATATTTCCTTTGTTCCTCAGCTGGTTCAGTTTCCAGTGAAATAAACAGGTCATTTAGCTTCAGGCGAGTTACACAGTGTCATATGGGAGCGTGCATCTCCTTGCATTTCTGTGCGTCAGGCTACTGTCATGCACGTTCTGCCTGCAAGATGTTCTGCTGTGTGTGTGTGTGTGTGCTTTTTTAAAATCATGTAACTTGATTCTGCTAAGTCTATGCACTGTCTGTGTTGACCTTTTGCAGAGAACTCACTTGACCTGCCAGGATGCGCTGTGTAATTTACATACCATTAGTCACACAATCAGCTCATTACTTGGTTCCAGTGTAAACGTTGGCAGGGCCTTTTGAAATTCAGTCCAGGTTTATGAAGCAGTACGGAAGTATTAGTTACTTACTTCTGCTTCGTCAGTCATATACTATGTTTATGGGCCTGTACTATAAACTTTATTGGATGGTTCGATATGCACTTTATTAAATGCTGTAATGAAGACTGTTACTTTATTGGACTCATTCGTTCAAAGTAGTTGCAGTGGACCTTGCTAAGATCACGGGAGGCTAACACATTTCCGCCTACAAAATAATGGGCTAAAAGGAGACGAGCTGCATGGTGTAAATGCATCTGATACAGTTCAGAGTAGAAACAACATTTTCGCATCTATAAATGGAAACAGCTGCTTTTCCATAAGCTGAATTATGTAATTCCTCCGTGTGAATCCAAGCAAAGGGGACAGAAAATATGCTACAAAGTGCAAAAATCTGTGTATTCTCCTAGTCTAAATTATTTACTCACTCCCACAATGTATCAGAGGAATCCCATAACTGAAAACAGACGCAAAAATAGGAAACTTGAGAGCTTCACACTCACTGAAAACTTGTAAAACGTTCCTTGTCAGACATTAGTTGATTTGGCCTCCATTAAGAGGTTCTGTAGCAGTTTGCCCGCTCGCGGGTATATCTATGATTTTATGAAAGTTGATGTCGAGCCTGTGCTCGCGTCACGGTTATTCTCGCAAACACTTTGGACCAAGTGGTCTTTATGAAACACACTTTATCTCTGTAAAACAGCCAGACAGAAAAAAGGGAAAGATTAAGTGTATTTCACTTCCTTATAGGCTTATAAGGATGGTTTGAGGGTGCCTTGAGTTTTGCTGCGTTTTTTTTACTCCAAAGTTATTTTTCCCCATATGGGCAAATGGTAACCTTTCTTTTTTTTCCTCCTGTTCAAACACCTCCTCAGGGTTTCACCTGCTAACCTGTCTCTAAAGGCTGAATATGCCAAAAGTTATAGATTGAGGACGCCATTTTCCCTCGAGCTTTACTCCCGTCTGGGTCACTGCACACCCACCTCCTGCATTCACTTAGCGCTTTTAACACTCTGCAGCACGTTGACCATCTGTTTATTTATTGAGTACAGAGAGATTCGAAAGAAATTTCTTAAAGCGATGTGACCTAACAAGAGAACAGAGCTACTCCCAGCTGAATCTTGCATTATAATACACGACTTGTACAATAAGTTGCTGTCTAAAAAATTAATAAAATAAAAATAAAAAAATAGTAATTTAACAAGTGATGGTTAAAACATTCCCAACTTATAATGCAAGTTAATATAGAGATTTTATTCTTAGCAATACAGAGCTTTTCTATTTGTCCATTTGTTAAGAACTGTTCACATAATGACAGTTGTTGTTTTAAAATGAGCTGGAGGTTGTTTTTGGACAGCACCAATATATAAGCTGTACTGTCACTTGATCTCAAGTGTCATCAAACCTTTCCATCTGCCTCACTAATCCTCTTCAAAAATGTATGTATCTGTGCTTAAAAATATGGAGCACACTATTAAAGAAATATTCGAGTGTTTGCTGCATCTGTCATATATTACTTGCAGTCATATATATATATATACTTTTTTTAATCACAATTAATCGCATTGTTCTATGCAAAATTCAATAATGAATTCAAAAGTAGTGTATTCTGCATTTTTATTTTAAAAGTACTGCTATGTGAACAAAAATGCAATCAAATTTGATTTGCAAACACTTTAAACACATAAGGAGCTTTTTAAGAGCAGTGTTCCCTTTAACACAGTTACACAGCTGCAGTTCAAATATTTAACATTAATGTAATCAAATCAAATATAAAACCAAAGCTGCCACTGCAGGGCATTCATGTTTTATCTAGTTTGTTATAGAAAAACAAGGTACCTTCAGAGTCAAGAGCACGGGCGCTGAACCATTATAGCCTTTTAACCATTATAAGCCCCCATGAAAAACAGCCAAAACCTAGAGCCTATTATTTATTTCTCTTCATTATCAGTGTTATAAACGAACAGAACGATCAGAACAGTATATCAGAGACCTTCCAAGCAACAGCAAGTTAACATTTATAAATCTGTTTTCTTTTTTTTCTGGACAGGTACCAGCAAAAACATTTTTCTTTTATCAGGGAGCAGCATCTATATATATATATATATATATAGAACACAAATATCATAATTTTGACCCAAAAACATTAAAATACTATTTAAAACAGAAATGAATGGGCAGGCGCTGAAGCAGGTGCCCACTGGACTGTATTATAAGTGAGTTTTGAGGCAACTGGTTTTCTGTACATTTCTATTGGTTTCTGTTGGAATACTCATTAAAGAATAATGCTAACAGTGCACAATCCTCTAAGATTAGAGTAGTTCGGAGGAAAACACACAAAGGAAAGACTTACCTATCATTGGGGATTCTATGAAGCTCCAGGCATTGGTCTGAGGCACATACGACTGCAGTACTCCAGCCGAGCGTCCAGCCTCATTCACCCCTCCGAACACATAGATCTTCCCTCCACAGACTGTGGCCGCTGCTGAGTGCACAGGCTTGGGCAAGGGGGCCACCGTCTCCCACTGATTTGTGATAGTGTCATACCTAGAAAAACCAGGAAAATTTCATTAACAAATGTCTCCGCTAATTTTAGGGTCAGGCAAAGCTAATTCATTTTAAATGTATCATATTTAATAAGTATGATAGAGGATTTAAAGAGGATTAGACCAACAAGAAAACAAGTAGATATTAAACTGATCAAGCCGAGAAATAGATGTTCCACTAGATGGACCTGGCACAGCAGAGTGTGTGTGTGTGTGTGTGTGTGTGTGTGTGTGTGTGTGTTTGTGCGTATATATATATACGCCTCATGCAATAATGCCATGCACAGATTTTTCCATCCATTAGCTTCACATGTCATTGCACTTACATTATGCAATGCTTTCATCATCTGTTGTCAATTTTTGCATGATGTAAATAGATAAGGAAACGCAGCGAGGGCAACCACAATTATGAAAAGGTCATTTCTAACACAGTATAAACAACAATGAGATTGTCAAGAATTAGATTTAATATACAGGGACTGTTTTAAAAGCGGTGTTAGCTGAAGACTAGATGTCCCGCAAGGACCTCGCTGTAGGTGATGTATATGGGGGTTTTTTTTGCTTTATTTTTTTTATCTTACCATTATTTTTTCCCCTGCCAGATCGAACTACCTTCACATTGTGTGTGGATATTTTCCTCCACCAGCTTTACGGGTCAATGCACTTAACACTATGCAATGCTTCCTGCATTTGCTTTCATTATTTGCATGTAAACAGCTAAAGAAATGCATCAGGAGTGACGTCTGAGCCTGGCAATCATGCTCGAATCAATTCTCTCTCCCAGCGGAATTCAGTTCCACCCTCACTGGCTGTGGGCGAAAGCGAGTGCACCTGCAACCATTTTTAAGGTCATTTAAATGCCAGAAATACAGGGAATAGACACTGCTGATGTCTGGGCCTGCAAGGTAACATCATTAAATTTCACTCTGGATCCCTCCTTATCTAATCCAATGGCACAAACCCACAGGTCAGAGCGAATGTTATGTGCAGTCCGTGCAATCCGATACAAGGCATGGCTCTGATTGAAGGGCTGCGCAACCCAGATTCCAAACCAAGATCCTGCACTCAATCCTGGAGGAGGGCCTATGGGGAGTATCAGGAGGAGATTGCCTGTTAGAGGGGTGAAAATTGAGCAGGGAGCATGACTGAGCCAGTCTCACTCACTCAGAGTATTATCAGTCTTAATAGGTGCACAGAAAGCCCAGTTTTAAGCTTAAAAAGTCTGCAGATGAGCCTGCCTTATCTGTAGCACATTCAGGATGATAAATAAGGGTTTTGCAGGTTGAAAAATGGAATATCATGAACCTGCAGATCAAGCCCCAGCTGTACGGCAAATCAAATTAATTAAGTGATCCAAAATGACAAAAAGTCATGCATTGGAACAGGCAGCACTGGCTGCAAACAGTGGCTCTCCTACATATGACAAACAGAGCGAACGCTGAAATGGAAGCAGATGGCTCGCAAAAGCAATGTTTCAGCCTCCCCCTTGGTGCTCATTCAGAACAGCGCGGCTTCATTGTCAGCTCAGCAGCTCATGGCTAAGGCCATTAATTACACAGAGGGAGTTATCAGTTGACTTCTGTGGCTTTTTTTAAAAATGAGACTTTTACAGTACCGTGTAGGAAGGACCTAATTATCTGAAATAAGTACTTGGAGGGTTTTTTTTTCAGCTCGACATAATGAATGATTACAAATAAAGGCAGTTGCCACAGACCAAATGACAAATGATTGTGCTTCATGTTTGGCACTTTGAAACAAATCACAAAAATCAACTGTGTTCTCTTCAGCATCAAAATAATTATTAGACATTACTGGTAATGTTAACAATTTAAAAAAATATTACTTTTTGGCGCCGTTTCACCTATAAGCGTTCTTACCTGAGTGGGTAGCCAAAGCAAAAGAGCCATAACGCAAAATAAATAAATAAATAAATTTACCAAAAAATAAATAAATAAACAAAAAATGTATATATTTACATACATACTGAAAAAAGTTAACAGGTCACATTCAATTTATATGTACAACTAGACTGATTAATCAGTTGTGTGTCATAATTAGTTCATTAGAATAATCGAATATCAAAATATTTGTTTGCGTTATATGAAGAACTAGTTCTCTCATTAGGATTCTGGGGCGCACATTCCTAACCCAGCATTATATTAAATTTTAATTTCTGAGAGGATATTTTCCCCCAAGCATAATCAAATCTTGTGCCAGAAAAAAATGCTTTTATATCAACACCATGATAAAAACTGTAGCTAATCTTGCTAAGTACAGTATATGTAGGCAGCAGTATTACATTAAGTGTGTGCAGTGCTAGAGAGCTTTATGAGGAGTGTGGGTCTAACACTGCACAGCTATTGCAATGCTGCAAATCTCAGTGTGAATATTCGTAAGTGACACCTGTCCCGACTCTGCCACTGTTTCTCTGTCCTGAGGGAAACACGCGCCCCCTCTCTCCTTTACAGGCCAGCGTGAGACATCAAACAAGCAGTTAGAGAAAGCTACACTTGCCTGCCAGCCAAAGACAGCTGGGGTGGGGGCATGGAACGCAGGGGCTAGGGCAACTTTGGAAGGGTCAGATACTGCATAAAATATCTGGTGAGCTGGCAACTCGGCTGCGGGCTGACTGGCATGTCGGCCTGTCATCTCATCAACACTCCTCGCGGTTCAGGTTGGCCAAACCCGTGACACTCACCACGGCATATCTTTATCTAAGGTTTCTTGACCCTCTATTTCGTGCCAGAGGTTTTAATAATATCTCAGTGTCCATAAAAGCCTCTTACGCCATCCATCCATGCAGACCCCCCTGGAGAAATTACCCAGAGAGTGGAAGAAGTCGAAGACACATTTAGAGAGAATCTCTTCTCATTTACATTGAGTTTTAATTACAAAATGGGACAGCCTAATAGTATTCTAAATTAATTAAATCTTCCCCCATTCCCCGAGACAAAAACAAACATCCTTACAGACTCAATATACACGAATAGCAAACAAACAGCTTTTGCTTTAGTCAACAGGAGTAAATTGCTTGTGTGCTGCCAAGGGCTCCCGCCCTGAACAGCATGGATGAGTGTAGAGCCCAGAGCTACAGGACAAGCTGCTCGGAGTGTGTGACCGCACTGCAGCTAAACAAACAAAGGTCAAGTGCGCTGCAGCTGTCAGCCACCAAAAGGACAGTCTGAAACATATCTACATTAAAACAGCCCCTTCTACAATGTAACAGTCTGCCTACGGACACTGAGGTTTGGGGGCCTCGTTCTATTTCCTAACATTTATAGAGTACTGTTTGATTTCTCACTATTTAATTAAATAAAAAGATCTGTCAAGTAGGTCTGTACCAGTCTGTAAGGCCTGGTACGGAATCAGAGGTGGAGTCTCAGTCAGGCACTACTGAAAAGCCCTCTCCAGATCTCCACTCTGGAATTTCACACAGGCCCATAAGGCAGAGGTCAGGATCACCTGAGTACCAGGCTCAGGTAGTACAAATAGACCTTCAGGACTATCTACCTCTGCGAAGTCTAGTTCCAGAGCATTCTGTTATTTGACATTACTGTGCTTTCTGACCCGTGTTTCTGGATTCTGGATTTCTCTTCTTGACGTGTGGAATTGGATTTGATTTCTTCATTTTGGATTTACTGGTTTCTGAACATTGGCTTCTGCTATTGAACTCTAAGAACTGTGCCCTTTATTTTGTGTTTTGCATTTGGGTCCATATCTGTGCTCAGTACACAATCATAATAATCATAATTTAGCTGATGCTTAAATGGCATATAGTTCTGATTAACAATTCACTGTAGATCTAATGTGGCCAGATTAGAACTTAGTAACTCCGAACTGAAACAAATAGACACTGAGCTTGAATAAATGGATAATACTCTCCGCTGCCCTGTAATATGCTAAAGCACCAAGTTTGGTTATTTTCATAAGACCCGTGAAGTGTCTTCATAAATATGTTTTATGCTTTCTGTTATTTACATATATTTCCCTCAACAGATTAAGAGACAACGAGTTCACATTCTGTTCACTGCAATGTACTGCGGAAATGGCCGTTTAAATAACAGCTTAAATAAATGCAATCTGGCAATTATGTAATAATTGTGACAGACCTACTGCCAAGCTTGTGTTGACATGAAAAAGCCATTTGCTAATGCTTTGGGTATATTTTGCCACACTTAGCTTTATGCTCATCAAAGTGGATTTTTTGGTATGAAGAGCAGGTTTCAGGCTTTTCCTTTCCAAGCAATTGTTTAAAGCTCATACTGAAAGCTCATACAGGTTGTGGGCAGTGTGGCCTTCTGACCAGTGGTGCCTTTGGCATCTTTATTAAGGTGCAGTTCTGTCCATCCGTCAGTAGAAGAACAGATTGAAGCTCTTTTGCCTGAAAATGGTCTAAATACTGAAATCTTTAAAATCTGATGAGAGGCAGCATAACAAGAAGGAGTGAGCTTGGGCCTAGTACTCAAGATCTTGATAAAACTGTTAAAAAAAAGTACAGTATATGTCAGTATATGAAAAAAGGTACAGTATATGATATAGTTTTCCTGAAAATATAGGTAGTTAATATTTAATGTTGTACATTATCTACTTTGCGATATGGCCATCTGCAATATCAGAAAAAAACTAGTAATAAGAAACCAGAAAAAGGCAGCAACACAGCTCGTTGAGTAATCATGTTTAAGAGAAGCAGTGGCACTCATGCTATTTGTCATCTACTCAAACTGACCACCTTCACGTTAGCAGAGGCGCGGACTGTAGCACAAACTAGGCCATGGTTGCTACGCAAAAACTCCAATAAACAAACTAATTTCCTGATCAGCACTGCTCATGTGGAGAGAGAGAGAGAGAGAGAGAGAGAGAGA
>JBBPCY010000001.1:31099434-31114423 GCA_037974405.1 Brachyalestes nurse | reverse complement strand
CAGGTGTTTCTGAGCAGGGAAATCACCAAAACGTGCTGGACCACGGCCCTCCAGGACTGGAGTTCCACACCCCTGCTGTAGAGGATGTGTTTTTGTTTTCACTATGAAATCAACAAAACATTCCATTTTGCCGGGGTGCCAAAACTTTTGCGTATGACAATATCATTTTCACGCATAAATGCTAAACCTTTCCAATCTGTTTGGCCCAGACAGGAAAATGCAGCACTGTTAGAGTTTTGCACACTGAACTCTCTGTCTCCTTGGGTATCAGTACCAAGAGGCTTTACAACCATACAAGCTTCCATAAAACTCAGTCATTTGAGATTTCTGTTGGAACACAATCATCAAAGTCAAAGCATTTCCTTAAATAAGTACAATGTTTTCAGAGGGCTTTTTTCAGTTTTTATTTTAGGTTTTACCTAGGGGCGGCAGCTCATTGAAGCTGGGTGAACCAGACGGCCTGCGGAGCAGACGGCAGTGAGAGGCGCTATTAAACGCCAGCTGTGCTCCGGCCAACACACCAGAGTCCACTGAGAGGAGAGAAAGTAGTGGAAGCCAGAGAAGCTTGTTTGAACAGCGAGTGTGGAAAGAGACTTTCAATTAAATAAACTGACAAAAATGTTTTTGGGTTGCCTTTGTCGTTTGGGCTCGATGTAGTGCCCCCAAAGCAAAAGCTCCAGCAAAATGTCTGAAAGGAGCTGCTGGGAGCTGGGTGGAGAGCTGCGAGAGACAGAGAGAGAGAGAGAAGGAGAGATGAAGGCGCAGGAGGAAGGAAAATTATCAGCTCCTTTAATCCCATGGTGTGTTGAGCTAGCGCGGTCGGGTGCTCTATCTCAGTGTGCCACAATGAGCGCTAGCTTTGGCTACCTCCAGGAGCCGAAATCCAAGAGCCGTGCTTAATGATTCATTTGTAGGGCAGCTCGGGAACAAAAAGCACTCCCTCTTCGCTTTACTTCTCCAGGAAACGAACACATGGGAGTTTCTGGATTCAAAAACAACCGCAAAGCCTTGAACTCAGTGTTATGGGGGAACTCGATAATTTTCAAAGAAAAATCGAGTGCGAAACACTGTAAAAATATGGCTTTTTTCCTTCTGGGCACATGCGGGAGAATGCAAGTAGATAACAGCCAGGTTCTCTCAGATCCTATATTGGAGAACTGATGGTAGAATACGGGGCTGTCAGCATAATCAAGTAATCTACTAAGCATTCTGATGATTACTTATAGAATTGTTTTGCTTCGTTTTACCCTTTAGACCCTAAGAGATGCCCAAAGAGTTTTTGACATCCCTGAGAATTCTTTGAATTAGTGGCTTACTGATTTAGTGGTTTAAACCAAACGTTTTATTCTAAAATGATGGCGAAAGAGGCAATTACACTGTAATTTAAAGGTTAGTGATTTTCTTTAATATGAAAATCAAAGGGGGAAGAACTTAACACAGAGCTGTGAGCCCAGAACTGAAAAGAAAACTGCATTTTACACCACCCTTAGGGTTTGGCCTTTTATATTCATGCTTAACAAATATAATGCAATCTAAATGTAGGTATTTTGACAAAAAACGGACTTGTGTCTCATTAAGCTGAATGGCATTTTCCTGTAAAGCTCGCAGTCGTTGTTAGGGAAGAATGCATTTGTGGATGGTGCATAGGTCACCATACGGAGTGGCGCAGAGTGCCGAGACGGTGTTGATGTCATGATTGGAATACATGCAGAGCGAATTAACTCTCCTAGCCAGACTTGGCTTCCTTTCTGAGCTGGCTAAGCTGAATGGCTGCTGGGTATGAGTGAGAGAGTATGGCTTTGTGACCAGAATCCATCATCAAAGACCAATTAAATTGTAAGTGCTGGTAATAACACTTGAGTAGGGAACATCCTTGGCATAATTGCAATTCTTCCCCTCCCACTGCAAGGCTTGCCACTAGGGGTGTGGTATTTCAAAATGGTAAAAGGTTAGAAGTCTTGCAGCTGACACACACTCAGCCACTGTGATGAGCGCAGCACTAGAGAGATGCAAACTATGCCTTGTGATGAGTTTTTTTTTTCTTTTTTGCAATACTCCAGAGTGTTTTAGCCTACATGTTTGCGTCTCAGAAATAGCATACCAAGCACGCCTTGTACAGATGTACTAACATGGGTGATTTGCTGTAGTGGAAAAACTGAATCATTACATAATTAGAGTGAATAAAAGAGAGAGAGAGAGAGACAGAGAGAGAGAGAGAGAGAGAGAGAAAGAGAGAGAGCACACTGGCTTGTGATTGATTAGAAATAGAGCCCCTCCTATGAGTGGCCCAATAGCGGCCTTGAGAAAGAGACTGATTGAGGACATAATTCTGAACGGAGGAGATTTCATGGTTAGGAGCATAAAACTGAAGGCAAGATGGATGGTAGGCCACAAATTAGGGCTCAGTCAGAGAGGCCAGGCTGTTTTTTTCCAACAGCCTTGAATAGCAAACCAACCACTGCTTTGTAAACAATGATTCCCACAATGCTCTGTCAATTAACTAGTGACTCATGCAAATCCACAGGAAGCTAGACGCTCAGTTTGCAATATACGAGCCTGGTTAGGGCTTTAGACAAGGCCAGTCAATTTTAGCTTCTTTTTTTGTGAGAAAAGAGAATGCATGTAAGATGCAAATAGAATCCAAAGGCCTGAAGCATCAACACAGTGTTTTTCATTAAATGAAATGAGTGACGTTGCTTATAGGGATATATGGTTATTTTTATCACGTCTGTCCCTTCAACAGGGAAAATAACCAAAAATGGAAATAAGTGCAATACACTTTTGGCAAATTATAGCCACAGGCATGATAGCATAATATGAAAACGTGAAAACATAATGTGACTATTGTATGTAGTCGAAATTTGGGTCTAATTATGATTTGTTCATTTAAGTGAAAAAAAAATCTGTTGAACATATTAGCGGAAAAACATGCATTAAAAATGTGGCCTGTGCAAAAGGTATGACACATTTTAAATGTTAACTATTCAAATACTCTATAATACAGTGAAATACAGATAACATGGCATATCTGGGATTGGTCCTTATAGAGAATGTGTTCATTTATTTTCACTTAGGAAATAAACAAAACATGAACCGGGGTGTTCAAAGTTTTGCATTCGACTGAATAAAGCCTTCATGTATGCTTACTGTGTGTTTTATCCCTTAGAACTACAGAGTTAATTGAAGCAAATGGGTAGATTGTGAGATGCTGCTCCAGTTCATTAGAGCAACAATCTGAGGAGTGGTGTTCAAAATGAAACCTGATCCGATCTGTGCGATGCATTTGCACCAGAGTCACCTGCCACAGAAATACTCCTACATTGCCCCAGAAGAGATCTAATTATCAGATTGGCTCCCAGAGCAGAAAAAGCTGACCATTCTCTTGTCTGGAATGCATAATGGCTTCTGGTGGAATGTTTAATTTAGATGCAAGCTCTGCGCGTGTTTGTGTGGGTGTGGATGTACATGTCCAGCCAACGTACCTTTCTACATTATCCAGATTCCCTGCAACCCCAAGTCCTCCGATGGTGTACAGCTTGCCATCATACACCACGCTGTTGTGCCGACAGCGGGGGACTGTCATTCGAGACACCAGGTTCCAATTATCCAGCAGGGACATGTAGCACCACACATCTGCCAGCATGACTCCTGACTCCATTCCACCTGAAGAAGGTGCAAAGCCCAAACACAAATGACTGCTCAAGTCTCCATTTACACCCTCCTCCCAGACCCCAGCTCTGAAAGCCTGTCTGCTCCAATACAACTCTACTAAAAGGACCTGAGCACGAAAAGCACACCTCAATAATCGACCACTCCGACTTCCAACAAGGAAGGAAACATATGCATATTTATTGTCTATTTTAATGTCTGTTTTTTGTAAACCAATTAATTATTCTTTTCTCCAGTACATAATCCAATCAGCTATTATTACTGCACTTCACTTGGCCTTCATCACAGAACACAGTTATTATAAGAGCCTGTGTAACAGCCAGTTGACCTATCCATGCTATGCAAACAAATTATGTCTTTCATAGCAACCAGACAAGCTTTACAGAAGATCCCATTCAATCTAATTAAAAAATTCTCATTTAGAGTGTGCAAATAATTTGACATGATATTTCCTACGTACTGTAAGTGTGTGAAAGGTCCCCAGAGTAGTTTTCATTAGCTACAATGAAACAATCCAGCTTGGTAAAGCAACATTAATATCAAGTTTACATAAGAGCACTATGTAAACTCTCTAAAGCGTGTCCAACCTTGTAAAAGTTGCTAAAAAATGAATGCATGGATAATATAAATTAATAGTATACAGGTTTTATTGGCATATGAAAATATAAGGCACTTCGCTCCAGATGCTTCCGCAGGTATTCTGCAATCTGCTGGAAAAAATGAATGTATTTCATGTTCATTACAGAGCACTTAATGAGAAAGAAATGGCACATCAGAGTGCAATTCTTTCCTCTACTAATTGACTTTGTTGACTAATTGGCAAAGCCCTAGTATTTCAACTGCCCTCCTAATTTAGTAACAGCTAATTAAAAATCTAGTAGATACAGCATCTCCCTAATATGACGCCAGACACCAAAGATAGTAAGGTCTACTCGCCCCATATATATTTAAGGCAGCTATGCAGTGTTACTGGGTCATTCAACGTATTCAGATCCCCCCAAGCGCCAAACTTTAAACACATGTCTGACGGCTCGCGCACGTCTGAACAACAGGAGACAGAAAACCCTACTGTCTGTCCTTTCAAATAAAACAGTGGACAGTTGTGTTCCAGCTACAGACACATAACACAGCCTAAATTCCAGCTGGACTCTAAATGGCAGGAAACTAGAAATGGTGTTTGTTCTGGAAAGCCAGTTGGGGGTCAGATGTAGCAGCGATGCAGACTGATTCTTAAAAAAACACTGAATCATGACAAGTTATGATATTATATTTAAATGCATGTTAATGCCTAGTTTGCTTTTGCTATCAAAGGCCAAATAGAAAATGTCTATATTGCCAAGAAGTGGCAATTTGCTACACAATACATTTAAACTGTATTATTGATATCTTCAACAAATCTTCAGCTCAGACCACCGGGTAGCATTCATTGCACTTTTGCTAACAGTCAAAAAAGTTCAGTATCATAAGGCAAAAAGCTGAAGCACACAACAGTTCAGATGTCTGGTGCAGAACTGACATAATCTGAACATTGATGTAAGGCAAAGTGGTCCTGGATTCTATTGACATGAATCAATTCTGGGAAATCTTTTAGCTGTTTAAGTAAGAGGTTTTCATGTCTAATCAGGAGATTTTAATAACGGATGCTAGACAATCCTCAAGCTAACATTAAAGTAATCCAGACAAAGGTCAGGCAGGTAAGTCTGTTAATAGCGTAGGGCCGTGAGTACGGGCCTCCTCATAGTTTAACGCAAAGCTCTGAGAAATTTCCCTCCGGATGATCAGGACAGTGTTTGTTTAAAGTAAGCAAATTAAATTAAAGTAAAGTAAAGTAAAGTAAAGTAAAGTAAATGCTTCTCAGCACCTTGGTTTCTTTTCACAGCTTTAAGCCTAATTTACTGCCACTGCTGTTCTCACTGCAGGACTCTTCCAAGCTTTTCCCTTCACTTGGTTGATGCAGCAGCATTTACAGACTATTGTAGTAGGAATGTCAAATCTGCAAACAGTAATTATACATTAATTTCCATAATTATGGCTACGTTTTACAATGAAATTTATTTACATTCATTTCACAGTCTATGGCCAGTCTGCAATTTTCTCAGAAAAAAATAAGAGGCAGAGCAAAAATGTACGTTTTTTCTTCTCAGAAAAGGGACAATGACAATACATTTTCATCACATTTTATTTTTCCTGTTCTACAAACACAAATGTAGTATTAACTGATACTTTAGATACTTTTCTGCTAAGAGAGAAAGCATTCCTGTAAATTATAACCAGCCTGACTTCTAAGAGTTAAAGACTGAAGAGCAACCGCTTTCATCAGAAAACTCAAAATGAATGCACAGGTGTCTCCCAATGACTCTGCCAGGAAAATCGTGAAAAATCAGAAGCGGAAACGCTGCCCCCATGACACCCCGCCAACCTGCGCTAAATATAAAAGCGCACACCTGTGGGAGGCTTCCAAACCTGCAAGTGACATGCAGACAGTTTGATTACCTGACAGGTAGATATTATCTCCCGCTGAAATGACAGAGAAGAACTCGCGGTCGTAGAAAGGGAGGCTGGCCAGGGGGTACCACTTGTTGTTCTGGGGGTTGAAGCAAGTGACGGCTGTCAGCGAGCGCTGGTTCATCCCAATGACCTGTCGCCCTCCCACCAGCACTATCACCTCGGCAACCCCTGCAGGGACAGGCACGGCAAAAAAAAGAAACAGAAACAGAAACACAGCTTTTTTCAGTGACATTTTGAGTGAACAGGGAGGCATCAAGCCAGATGATGAAATGACAAAATTACACTTTACAGCATTTAAAATGTTCATCATCTAAAAGGCTTGTCCAGAAATCATACCTCTTTTTGTTAAATAACCATATATTGCCTTAAATTTGCTTGAGAGGACATAAACTCACCATGCTAGTTGGTTCATCTAGCTTTCGTAATACACCTTGAGCCTTTTACATTTGTTGACATTCGGGGAGAACAAACAGCAAACACAATCAAAGAAAGGTGTTATAAAACTCTTGGGGAAAACTTAATCTTTGAAATTAATAAAGAAAAGGAAGTCACTGACAGCCTAGACGGAAAAACAAAAAGTTTTCAAGCCTGGAATACAGAACAAGTTCAGAGGAAGCACAGCACTGACATGAAGATGCGCGAACCTATTCCCCTGGCCTGTGCAGACAAAGCTTTCCCGACAAATATATTTATTTAGGGAATGATAAAGTAGAGGATTCACTTTTGTAGGGAAGAAAAAGAGATTCTTGTCTGTGGGCTTCAGGCTCAGTCAGTTTGTTTGACTGGCCAACAAGATTTTTATCTCCAAGCGCTGGGATTAAAATTCATGACATAAATTCCTCCTCCAAAAGCAGAAGGCTGGGACAGAGAAGATCAGCCATGTGCGGCGAGAGAAAATGAAACGTCAATGTTCACTACTTACAGTGAAAAAGAAAAAAAAAGTTGAAAAATATGAGAATGTAGACCCGATTTGCGAGATGCAAAAAAAAGACGACCTTTGGAAGACCCTGAGAGTTGCTGCATTACTCTTTCCATCATTAATTTTTCATTAAAAAGCGCACAAGCTTGGAGTGATTCTATTTGTAAAGTTTTGTGTATCACAAGACGCCGCATCGGTTTGCTGCATCGGCTGAGAATAGCAGAACAAACAATTTGCGTGACTGGAATGGCCATCTGCTCGCACAGCGTCTCTGTCTTCAAACGCTTGGCATAGATCAGCTCAACTACTGTGTGTACTGTGTGTACTGTGTGTACTGTGTGACCCGGCTACTTGCGGACCCCTCTGGCCTAGGGGGGGCACGCTGCCTCAAGGGCAGATAAATTCTGGCCCCACATCTGCAAGTGTAGTCTGTTCCTGACACCTCAGTACCACAGGGAACCCACCACCCCATCAATCAAACATCATGTGACAGCTTTGCCAGGGAGCCAGTCGTCTCTTCCACCATCAGCTACACCACAAAAAAGCAATACAGTACATTTCCTAGATTCAAATGTGTGCCTCATTTTTGAATATATTACATGAACAAAATGCTGATGCTGCCAAATCTAAATCATTAGATTTAGGTAAGTAGGTTAAAAGACAAAAATGAGCAGACATAATATATATATATATGTGGAAACAGTGTCCACATTTGAATCAAGCATTACAATCAGAGTTGAGTGATAACTAGTCACAGCTAAACTACAGTTACAACAGTTACTTTCAGTTACAACAATCAGTTACATATACTAAAGAAAAAAAGTTTTTTTATTCTTAGCTGAGTATTTTCAAATTAGTTCTTATTTATATATTTAGCTTTTCTTAGCCATCAATTGACTGCAATAACAATAATAATTTTATGCAGTAGTTTCATGCACCTTAAGTCACCTCCTGCAGCAGCTCAGTGCAGCGGCTGTGCACTCAGATCCTGTGAGACTACAGCATACGGAGAAAAACGCAGTGCTAATCTGGCCCAACGTTCACTTGCGGCTTACTAATCCAGCAATGCTGCAATCAGGGGCTGGGATTCATGCCCTTTCTCCAGGTTCCTGAGCCACTGCTGTGCAAAAAGTCATGCTGTGCATAGGTCTCTCCCACTGAGAAACGCAACCAGACAGGTATTAGAGACAGACAGCAGGGGGCCCGGACCAGCCGGCACTTCTTTGCTGATTGGAGTGGATTAAGCAGTGGTTAAAGGAGCGTTTGGGAGTCAGCACTGAGCCTATATGTATGTTTTGATAAACACATATTGAAAAGGAAAGTCCTAATCCCATCACCACGAGACTTTACATGAAGTTTGATGAATAAAAAGTATAGGATTTTACCCATAGCCCAAATGCAGGTGAATAGCAAAGATATATTTAGTGTCAGAAGACATGCTTGATGTTTACTTGGCTAATTTTAAACTAGGACTATAGGGCAATTGTATTTTAAGTCATCTCAAATAGACGTGTTTATGTTGTTTCTGACATGTATGATATACTTTACATGTACAAAAGTACCTTGCATAACTAAACACAGTGTTAGCAGTATCATGAATAAGATCCTTAATGTTGCCTGTTTTTATAGATTATACAGCGCTGTACAGTATCAGAAACAACTCAAACAAGTTTATTTCATCTGAGATTACGACTCAACATGGGTTGAAGCAAGATAATTTTAGTATGCAGTTTTAGATTTCATTCAGGTTAGCTACATTAGCTTCATAGCAAAAGAAACGTGTCAAGTTTGGCTTCATAATGAAAGAAACGTGTCAAGTTTGGGAAAACAAATGCCTTGGAAAATGGTTTCTCAGCAAATTATTGCAAACTATTGAGATCTCTTGTGTTAAGGCAGAGTCTCTGAGAGTAGGGTGAGCAGAATAAACACATGGCTAACACCTGTAGTAAGGTGATTTAGTGCTACGCAGTCTTTGTCACACATCCATCACTAAAGACATTCTCATAGAGATATATTGAAGTAAAGATATATTCTATTGCATCTGAACAATGGAAGGTGGTCTATATGGATATTGGTGAAGTTATCTTTAAATAATGGAAAGATTATAGCTCCACGAGCAGCTGCGGACTGGGACATTCAAAATGGAAAACCTTGAACTAATAGCTTCACACAGCAGAGCTTTTCTTAGGTACACATCAGTGAAATTTGCAGAGTGGCTAAAGCTCAGTAATAAGCGGCGCAGGTGCTGTGACACCCACTGTTGACACTCTCTTTGGCAAAGATGTGACACTGCTGTGGCTGGATTCCAGGGAACGTGTTTAACTGCATTAGCATGGAGGTGCTGTAACTGGAGATGAAGGGGATCCTTCTGCTCTGCAAGCTCCATGCTGCTATTGGGATATCAGCAGCAGCAGACTGAAGCATCAAGAATGGGGATTTGAAAAAAGCCAACACCTTTCTATACACCAAGAGCAGCGAATGCTGGAGGGAGTTACATTATATCCTACATAAACCATCCAGGGATAACTAGAAGAGTGACAAAGGATCATGACAGATGGTGTCTAGTGTAATTACACAGTTCACACATTGATGGTGCGTGATGTTATTGTGAGATGAGCTGGAGCGTGTACCTGCAGAGAGCCGTGGCCGAGTTCGGGGTGTCTGCATCTCTTGTCGGGCGTGGGGCAACATGTGGTACCGCTTGGCCTCATTAACCAGGTCTCTGCAAGGCTCTGAGGACTTGATGAGCTCCTCATTGTCTACCACATTCAGCAGATAGCTGGGGTGGATGAAGGGAAGGCGAACCACAGCCAGCAGCTCCGATATATGCTGCAATAGAAATAAGTCATGATAGAGAAACCCAATGAAAAATAGATAGATAAATAGATATAAACAGACAGACAGACAGATAGATAGATAGGTAGATAGATAGGGTAACCATTCTCCCTCCAAGCAATGTAGTTTAACAGTAGGCTATCACTGCCAAGCAACATATGTTGATGCCAATCACAGACTATTCCAGGAACACCCTGATGCATGAAGAGAATTCAGTTGATGTGTGCCATCATGTCTGTATACTGAATACTGAAGCGCCAAGGCTTAGTCAATGAGATTTCAGACTATAGACAGATAGATTTTATTAATACTCCAGAGCCATTTCAGGAACAACCGTAGAAAAAACACCACAAAATAAGTACATATGATAAATAAGAGACACAATTACACAATATAAATAATTAACAATCACTAAAATTTTAAACTCCATTCAATCTGATAAAGTATATATATATAAAGTAAATATATATTTATATATATTTATATATTAGATGTGTTCACATACACCAAGAGCAAAGACACAGCACCTACTACACATCTTAGTAAAGGAAACCACAAAAAAACAACAAAGGTATCCCAGAAAGAACCAAAGGCATTTTGTTTGCGCCTGACTATGCATCTAAATCTTTTTTAAATTGATTATGTCTTCAAAACTGATTGTTCACAGTGACAGCACAATGGATAAAAAGCCCTCAGTAGGTCTAGGCTTGCTGTTAAACCCACATAATAAACTTCAGCACCAATTACCCAGTAATCAAAAATGCCATCGCGGCCTGGCATCTTTTTTACGGCAGCAGCCGGGTGATAATAAGCAGGCAGAACAGCTTGGTGTACAGGTGAGCATTTCCAAAAGCCCCTTTTACTGCTCTGTGGAGGGAGGGAGGTTGCCATGGTGAACAATTCTGTCACTGAATAGCTCCTTGTTCCTGCTATATCTCCACTGAGGCCTGCGTCCACATCAGGGGAAACTTGTAAACACAATGAGACATGGGCAACAGCTGGTGTGGTTTTTAAATGTTTTTTTTTTCTTTCTTTCTTTTTTTCTTCCCACTCTCACCAGTGACAGATTTCAAAAGCAAATGCAGCGAGCACATTATAAGACACAATATAGGCCTGCCAGCGGAGTGGCACGGAAATAACTCTGACATAGAAATTGGTCTTCAACACATATTCTCATTCAGACGTGCCAGAGACTGGTCTAATTCAGGAACTATAAAGGTCAGGGACGTGGGTGTGCTGGTGGCATTTCCATGTAGTCCCAGGTGAGAGACGATCTGGGAAGATCTGCACCATCATATTCAGATAGTTTATCTATCTGGCATTTCAATAAGAGAGGTCTTACACCAGCATTCACTGGCCTCCATGTGAGTGTAGGGGATTTTACAGTTGGGAAAAAATGGATAAAAAAAGAAGGATTTTAACAAAATCTGCAGGCATTTGTACCTGAAGAGAAACCTCTCTGGATTACAACCATTCTCTCCTCTGCCGAGACAATCAAGGCTTATCGACTGTATGATCTAGGAATCAGAATGCAGCTCTGCTTCTGCTTTGGCTGAACTTATCTGCAATAATGTCACAGCACGAGGGAGCTGGGCCACAGTGCCATACATGCAATAGCGATTCGGAGGTTCCATGTTGCGGTTGCTGCAGCCAAAAATCTGCTTTATTCAGGGTCAGAAGCTGAATGTGGGCTATGATTCACTGGATTTCTCTCACTGTCTCAAATCTGCCTGAACTGAGCTTAATGAAGTTCAAGCATAAGTAACAAGGCCGAGCACACTGATATTCTGAGTAGACGAGCGCCTTCTCGCTTATGGGAAAGGCTGTGGGAGATATTCTGTGATTGCCAGAAGGCTATACATACAAGTTAGAGATGTGTTGATTGCTGACTGCTCTTTTAAATCTGTTCACAATTAGATTTCAATAGTCAGCTTCCAGACATTTACAGACATTTGCAGTATATGTTGCAATACACTCAACAGTTTCCAAAATTGTAATGAGTTCCAAAATCGAGAGAATGGAAATGCATCTCTTTAAAGGACCATTTGTTTTAGTGCTCAGCAACTGCAATGTCCTTCAACCACCAATTCTGTAAATGATTTTATAGTCTGGTTTTGAGCTAACACAAGTTAAGCTAACCGTAAACACAATGTATCTACAAACGCTAGTCCCTTGCTCACCCAGTGTTTCTTCTGAAATCAAGGGTATTAATAAGGAGGTTGTCCTCATTTGCTGCAGTAACACTACTCTTCTGGGAGGGCTTCACACCTTGTGAGAATTTGACTGGATTCAGTCACAAGAGAAATAAAGAGGTAGTGCTTCCCTTTTCAGGCTGGGTGTTTAGCTAACATATATTATATTATATTATGTTATATTATATTATATTAAAATACAAACGTGTACAAATGTAATGCTCCTACTAATCAACGGGAAACATCCTCACTCACCAGAATGTCTAATTAGATCCCCCTATGATTATTAGAGCTGCAGAATACTACTGAATATCAATGACTTATGTCTGCAAATTTCCAGTAGGGGAACTACAAAGAAAGACACACTGAGCTTGAATTTCACATGTTTTGTTACTATCTATTCAGGGTTACAGTATATCAATACCAAGCCAACCTAAACTCATATTTCAGTCTGTCAAGAACTTTAATTCTTTAAGTACAAAAAAGATGCAATCAAAGCTTACTGAGACTACAAGCTAGAAGACTAAAGCTCAACATGCCGCTTTATCAGTGAACCTTTCAATGATATCGTAATTGAATTTAGAGAATTTTTTACATTTGAAAAATTTTAAATGTTTTTGCATATTCATTACTCCAATGTCTCTCCTAATGTATCTCATCTAGACTGGGTGGAAAGTGAGTTTAATGATTCAGGAAACACTGGAGGTTGGGTACTGACTCTGGTTAATTAGGTTCTGCACCATAAACACCACTCCAAATCATTTCAAAGTTACTGGATAGAGCTCCATCACTCCAGAAAGCCCAGTTAAACCGTTCCACAGCCCAATAGTAGGGTCCTCTATATACCTCTAGCTGACATTTGGTACTGGGCATGGTGCCCACGAGCCGCTTCCCATTACAATGCAGTAATTTCCTATAGAGATTAAGCAAGCTGTATGCGCACAGTTCAGCACTTACTTAACAACACTAAGAGTACATAAGAGTGTCTGGATACTTTTGGACATATAGTGTTAGTATTATGGTGTACACATCTCTACCTGAACAATTATATCTATGCGCATCTACATCTCTGGAATGTGAGAGATATATTACGCAATGCAATTAATGCACCTCTCTTCAATGCCTTGAAAAATAAAATGATTTATATGTAAAATATAAAGTCTCATGTTTGGATGTCAGTGTCTCTTTTATTCACTGAACGAATTGCATGAATGAAAGCTTTTACATTAGGTATGCAAAATATTACGCACTTACATATTAGTGGACACTAGATGTGATGGTTCTTTTCTGCAAAAATAGTCTGCAGTCCTCATTGAATCCAGTTACAGTTATTCAAAGGAAAGGTTGCTTCTGGTGTTACCTGACTCATGGTGCACCTCAAGAATATCAGCGAAAGACCAATTATTTCAGTCATCTGAAGAACCACGAACCAGCTCTTTAATGAGCGGCTCATGTATTTTATTTCAGCAACGCTTTCCTGACAGTACAATAAACTGCTCTAATATTTTATTTCATGGCCAGGCATGCTTGCTGTGTTCCCATTATTATCTTCAAGTCAAATAACAAATTTTAATCCCCAGGGCAAGACACAACAAGCCAGAATCAAATTTGTGATGTTTATTCCACAGCTTGTAGATATAAAATTTATCTATCTAAGCCATAAATCATGGAGCCGTGTGCGCTCGCTAAACAAATCTAAGAAGTGAATATAATGGAAAGTGAAAATTCACTCAGCCCTCCGTATATATATATTTTCTTCTGCCGAAGGGCAGGCTTACCAAAAAGAGCGGAGGAAGAAAAAAGACCATACGAAATCAAACGAGACACACACACACACACGCACATACATACAGATGCACATGTGCTCACACACACACACAACTTTTTAGCATAAAAAAGACAAATACACATGCACAGTTGTATGCAAATGTTTTGTTGATTATCAAATTGAAAGTAAGCACATTTAACTTCACATTTTAATGCAATAAAAAAACTAAACAAAAACAATGTGGTCTGGGTAAAAGTTATGGACCATATTTTGTGTTCTATCTTCCTAACATGTTAAACATGTTATAAATGTGCACAAAATGTTCCCTGTAGAGGAAATGATAAATTTGACCAGTGCTGTTAAAGTGGTTTAACTGGGGCTGTTTGGGTGTTTTGGGGCTGTTACGCGCATATACATGTGGCACAAATCAGGATATTTCTCCAAAAAATGTACAAAAACACACACACACACACACACACACACACAAAGCCTGGGGACAGAGTGATGTGATCAGACATCAGTAATGACAGGACAGGAAGCTTGATGCTTTGAAAGTGCTTTAAAACATGTTTAAGCCATTAGGGTTAGTAAATTCCTTACTATTTCATTTGTGGGTTTCCCAGAGTGCCACATACAGGCTGAGGAAAATTCTCAGCGCTTCCCCAACAACAGAAATGTCCTGATGGTTCAGAAAAGTTGTATAAATATAAAAATATTAAAACTTGGTGTTTCCCACAGGCAGGCATACTGGCCACTAGGAGGCCCTGCAGAAAGGGGTTAATGTGCATATGCAGCATTCTAACGGTTCCCAGACACACAGGTCAAATCATACCAGAGGGAACGAGACACGAATGCATGCGTTTGCACTTACAATTTGCAGTGATCCTTATTCATTATTGTCATTAAATTAGCTAGTAATAAAAGAGCATAAACGTTCAAAGCAGAAGAAAGAAAGAAAGTCTCACACACCCACACACAAACTTTTTGTGCTCAAAATGTATGGAAGCATGTAAACTAAACGCACACACACAAACACACACAAACACACACACACACACACACACACACACACACACACACACACACACACACACACAC
>JBBPCY010000001.1:31085850-31097045 GCA_037974405.1 Brachyalestes nurse | reverse complement strand
ACACACACACACACATACACACACACACACACACACATACAGACACACACACACACACACAGACACACACACACACACATACACACACACGCACACACACACACGCACACACACACACAAACACACACACGCACACACACACACACAAGCACACGCACACACACACATACACATACACAGACACACACACACATACACACACAGACACAGACGCACACACAGACACAGATGCACACACATACACAGACATACACAGACTCAGACCCACACACAGATACACACACATACACAGACACACACACACAGACAGAAACACACCAAACACACACACACACACACACACACACACAGATAAACACATACACATACACACAGATAAACACATACACATACACATACACACACACACACACATACACACACAGACACAGACGCACACACAGACACAGACGCAGATGCACACACATACACAGACATACACAGACACAGACCCACACACAGATGCACACACATACACAGACACACACACACAGACAGAAACACACACACACACACAGACAGATGCACACACATACACAGACACACAAACACAGACACACACACACGCACAAGGTAAAGAACAGCTCAGTATCTAACAAATGCCGATGAAAAAGATCCGCAAACAATAACACTTCACTTTAAGAATCATGCAAAATAAAGACAGAAATTGCACATAAACTGTACCATCGTTTACAAAGTCAACTGGTATTGTACTGACTTTCCCGCAACCAAATATTATTTATACTCATAAAAATCTGTGTAAGAGTCCATACTTGGCACCCTCTTATTATAATGCAAACCACACTACATTAATCTACGTATTTGGCAAAGCCAAACAAAGAACCCAAGAAATTCAATAGTGTGAACTTTTTTTTATTTAACTGGTGTGCCAAACCACATGGAAATGGTCTGATATCGGAAATAAATGAAGAAGAGGCAGGAAAAATGTAAAAACAAAACTGGAGAAAGGTAGAGGTGAGAGAACGTGAGAGTGTGTGAATAAACAAGAGCCTTTTTCTTTGAGCTCTGCCTCAGAGGTGTGCTGGAGTTCTGATTTCATAGACTGAGTCTCATGGGAGGAGAGTGAAGTATCAGAGCTCATTTTCACCTGAATTCAGATTGATTTCTTCTCTAGACTGTTGCTCAGCAGAGGCCATCCTAGGCCAAATAAACAACAGGTCACTGCATCAATCTTTGTTGCTTCCTTTTCAAGCCAGCTGAACTAGTTTCACAGTGCTGCTCAATGCACTCCAAACAGCGAGCTCAACTGGCTGCCACACGTCCTCCATTCAGGAGTAAATACAGATCATACACACCTCCCAACCCAGTCATATCCAGAGATTCTAATCCAACCCACAAAGCATTCTGTATAATACCCATTCAAGGAGGCTAAAATGACAAGCATATAAAAGCTGCTCAAAATCATCTCTCACATCAAAGAACTACAGTCTGTTCATATGAAATTATTACAGTTGGGAGAGAAAAACCTTCTAGACTCTGCATGAACAGATCCTAAAATATCCCATAATCCAATTTCATGAAAAAAACTACAGACTGTAATACTCCCTCCACCATGCTTCACAGTTGGGACGATGCTTGCTTCCTCATACATACCACATTGTATTTTTGTTAACCCTTAGAACCCTTAGAACAACAAATTAAAAATGGTGTAAAACCCACTTGTGGTCACAGACTATCATGAAAGTTCTTTCCATTTGTTTCTAATACCTAAAATAAAAGAAATCTGGGAATCCTTGCTCTTTATGGGCGTTTGCATGTGTTAAACTTGCCAATCTGGGCCAATCACGTTCTAAGGGTTATAAAGATTATCCTTTAACCATAGAACTCATCTGTCCATAAAACACTGCTCCAGTAACACTGAGGACAGTCTAGGTTACTATTGTCTCAGTAACTAAGATACTATTAAGTGCAGGAGGGATCAGCTCTGCCGCATCAGCTCTGCCGCATGCATCAGCATTGATTTTTGCAAAACATCCAGAAAGTATCCAACAATTAGTTTTTCCTTTCTTTGTTTGTTTGCTTAAGAAAGCAGAAGAAGTCAAACTGATACCCCAACTGAATTGAAAACCTGTCTCCAGTTGTCTTTGTCCTGCAGGATTATACTGTTTTTCTGTCAATGATATTGATTAAAGAATGTGTTCAATTAATCAGTATGTAAGAAACAAAGTAATGTTCAAGGCTTGTAAATGCTGAGGTCTTGAAACACTGAATAGTGACGGATCTGGCAGGTCGATGGGGCTGGAGACGTCAAAAAAGAACAAAAAGACACGCAAGGCCATGATTACATGGTCCTTAAACGTATATCATTCTATCATACATGGATCTCTAAAAACTAAACAGCTTCTGATGAATTAGCGTATGAGGCATATTCCAGTGGTTTTGTTCAGTGGAAGGCTCTGTAGTGATATACGAGTGATATAAATCACAGCAGTAGTGGAGCCTTTGTAAGTGATGAACAGTCGGTGGTTTTTATTACTGCTTCTGTCACCACACACAACTGGAAAGGAGTTGAAAGTGGAGGCCAGGCCAAGACTGTGAAACAGTGAAAAGTAAATGAGAAGCTGACCTTTAAGATCCTGATGGAGCATACAGACAGAACAAATCCACAACAGTGCAAGGCCATGTAATACTTTAAACACAATCAAACACCTTGAACTGAACTTTGTAATTGAACTGTTGTCCAAAGTTGTGACATTAAATCTAAAGTAATGTAATCTTGTTTCTTTATACCAGTTAATAATTTGGCAGTGGCATTTACAGAACAAGTTGTAAATGAGCAAGAGATGCCACACAATACAATAAAACTAAAATTACTTATTATTACTTATTACTTATTATTACTACTGATTCTTTAATAAGTGCAATAATTTACACCAAACTACCACTTGTGTCAGTAGTTTTTCACTTAACTATATAGTATATATACAGGGGTTGACATAATTTTTTTGCTGTAGTACTGTAATGAGTACCTACATTAATGAATTGGTACGGCCCCAAAATTCAAAAATGTTCACCTTACCATGGGCACAAACGACCGTAAAAGATGGCTGATGCCACCCTTCACTCCAAAAGACCGGAGCCTCTGCAGCAGGTACAGCCTGCTCTGCCCTTTT
Source organism: Brachyalestes nurse (assembly GCA_037974405.1). Lineage (NCBI taxonomy): Eukaryota > Metazoa > Chordata > Actinopteri > Characiformes > Alestidae > Brachyalestes > Brachyalestes nurse. Next base: position 31,093,872 of record JBBPCY010000001.1, on the reverse strand, counting down.
TTGTAGAGAGCATTTTAATTGTGAGTCTCTGTGTATCTGTGTCTCTGTGTGTCTTTGCAGTCATTACATTTCCCTCCGGCATCAATAAAATTTTCTGATTCTGATGATATTACTCGAAAAGTCCGTACATTGCATCACATCACGGTATTTAATATATGAATGAGGTTGATGGATCCAGTCTGGGAGGTGAACCCATGAATCTGGCTTCTTAAATGTATCTGGCATACTGAAGTCTTGGGTATGACCTGTTTATGACCTGTATGTTTGTGAAATTAAATTATATGGGGACTCTTGTCAGGAGATCATAAGTCTGATCCACGGTGATGCCAAGACAAAAAAACTAAAGTCTTGCTCTTATTGGGCGAGAAGGATGACCCTTCTTACGAACACAGCATTAGATGTCAGTGTGGGCATCTACTAGCTAACATAACAGAATTGGTGGTTAGTGTTCAGCTGTCCAATGGCATTGCTTTAGTGAAAAAAAATAGTGCCTGATTTCACATACTAGCTTTCTTGCTCCCAGTGTTGGTGGTATCATATGACTTGGGGAGTCTCTACTTGTCCCGACCCCCAAAAAATGGATACAGAGAAAACTGGGAAAAATATTAAAAAAGGCAGTTATATATATAAAGTTCTGCACATATATACACTCACAGCAGAAAGCCACTCACAACAGAAATCAAATAATTCAAAAGGGACTACAAACTTTTTAAACAACTGTACTTTTCGCATCTTGTTGTTCTCCAATTTCATAAGAAAACTGCATTATTTTGAAAAGGTAGCAGTGAGACTGTGCCTATATGGCATAGGAGATGTAGACGAGACAGACAGCATTCTATGCCTTTAACCAAAATCTGATACAGTGGACCGTTTTTGCTGAAGCAGCTCCATCACTGGCTCCATCAGCCTATCTGGAGCCTGAGTTACTGATTGCCAGGACGTAAAGCTGATGGCCAGCTGGGCCTTGATCGGCCCTCACTGTTTAATGCCCAGATTTACTCTGATTCATGCCGCTTCCTCAGTCACTTCCCCTTCTCACTCACAGATTATACCATGTAATCAACGAGCTATTCTCAGACTTAACGCTGCAGGAATAGAAGCATGTAAAGTGCACTAAACGCATTGCTTTGCAGTAATCTATTCAAATCCCCCAGGCATGGCACCCTGAATTTTTCATCACCCATATTACTAGAGGTCTTTTTTCTGGAATCGTTCACAGATTTTGACATCACAGGACCAAAAAACGCTATAATTTCCCGCAGTCCATGTGACATTAAACTGATTACTTGCTCAGCAGAATGATTAGTGATTTAAGAGCACACTTCTGATAACCTTTGAAGGTAGAATGCATATAGGACAGGGACTATTTTTATTCTAATTTAAAACAAAATCCTTTAAAAAAAAAAACAGTGACAGAAGGACACATGAAGGAGAGGGACTATTTTAATTCTAATTAAACACATTCTTTTTAAAATACTTTCAGTGATTCAAGGTGAAACAGGACCACGGGTTACATGATTTTGTAAAATACATAAACAGAAACACACAATGAATACAAGGCAGACAAAACACACCATGACACATAATGGAGGAAGAAGCTCGTGGGGGAAGGGGCATTTTTTCAACAGCCAAATGAACCAAATGAGGAATTTAAAAGGATGTGTAGGATTTAAAACACCACAAGCAGCCAAGAAGTATTTATGCAAATCTCATCCACCTGCTTGTTAAGAAATTCTGGACTCATCGTACCAACACCCCCACCACACTTTCAGCACTGCCATCGCAACCAGCCAATCACAATTTGGAGTCTTCCTCATCCAATGCAGTAAATTCAGTATTATCATTTATCTGGAAAAGCCAACTAAGCTTGCTGCGTCTTTGTTTAGTGATTTCATCATTTCCTCGACATTGCAATATGATGAAAAATCTATAAACTATGTCTAGACAGGATGCCTGGCCTGCATGTGGAGTAGGAAGGAGAACACTCTGACAAGAAGAGGAAGAAGAAAGACAACTGGAAACTGGAGCTGAAAAGTGAAGTGGGAGATAGGTGGGAGGACAGTGGAGGATTCTGGAAAGAGTCATGAAAAAATCTAACCAGCCCACGTCAGCATCAGTGCTCAGAATTGACATGTCATGCTTTCGCACACTGCACCAATACAGTCATAACTCACGTGATCTGTTGCTATAAATATCTTGCCTTTATAGTTTTACATGCTGTGGATTCTTTTTACAGATGTTGTAAAATAATATTTTAGATAGTATGAACATTATTATATATGCACACTCTTAAAATACACTTGGCTTGGATTCTTGCCTTGGAGGTCCATTTCTATTACAGAACCTTTACATTTATGCAGAGATTCTTTAAAAGCATTATTTATTTAACATATTATTATTTTAAGTATTATTCACAGAAAGTCTTTAGGGCAGCACTATTCAAGCTTTTTTTAGTCTGAGCCCCTTTTATAGCCTCCAATATGCCCCGTCCTTGCACTTCACTTGCCCGCCATCATCTCCAACTCTTCCCCCTCGTCCCCCACCCACCAGAACACTGTCCTCTTTATCCCTGACTATCACTGACCTTTTCTTGGTACTATTCAACAGCACTACAGTTAACTTTTTAAGTGGGCACTGTGCAACCATGAATTTGGATTGGTAGGCATTTTTATTAAATTTTAATAATGTTTCCAGATAATAAAAATAAAAAAACCCTTCAGATATTTTTCTGCAGCTCCCTCAGCATCCCCACAGGGGCACAGCTCCAAATTTGAGATTCACTGCTTTAGGGAACCAAAAGGGGTTCCTCTAGTGGCAAAGAGTCCTTTTCGCTAGCTTTATATTTAAGAGTGTACTAAGGTTTTGCACATTTGGCCATACATTTAAAGACATTTTCCACCTTGTCTGCATTGTCTGTATACACTATATGGACAAAGGTATTGGAATGCCTGACCATTACACCAACAGGGACTTTAATGGCATTGCATTCCAATATGTAGACTTTAATATGAAGTTGGTCTCCCGTTGGAGCTATAACAGCTTCCACTGTTCTTGGAAGGCTTTCCACAAGATTTTTGGAGTTTCTGTGGGGAATTTGTGCCCATTCAACACCATCTCAAAGGTGTTGGGTGGGGTTGAGGTCAGGGCTCTGTGTGGGCCAGTCAAGTTCTTCCACACTGAACTCATCCAGCCATGACTTTATGGAACTTGCTTGTGCACCAGGGCACAGTCATGCTGGATTAGAAAAGGGTTTTACCCAAACTGTGTCCGCAGTTGGAAGCATGGCGTTGTCCAAATGTCTTGGTGTGCTGAAGCATTAATATCGCCCTTCACTGGTAGTAAGGGGCCACCCGAATTCAATAATTGAGAGGTGTGTCCCAATAGTTTTGTCCATATAGTGTTTTGTGGACTATGTGTATTGTGCGGTACCATTTGTGGCTGTGTTTTGAATTGTTTCTTTGCTCTTTCTGCAGTGTCCATTTACATGTCAATTCCACCAAGCCAGCCTCCTAGAACGTGCATGTGTACCAAGACAAAAACGTGGTTTTGAGGTCTCTTACCTGTACTCGACTGCCGGGGTCCTTCTTGATCCACTTGATGACCATCTCATAGACCAGCTCTTCGGCTTTAGTGTTGAGGCTGTCATTGGACAGGTAGTTGATGAAGTCATCTTTGGAGACGTTGAGGATTTCCTCCTGACTGGCCACCTCTGGGAAGTTTTGCAGGGCAAAGGCTTTGGCCATGTTGTGGAGCTCCGTGCACTGCATGGCCTCCGCCATGGCTAGCACCCCCAGGCAGTTACTGGCCGTCAGCTGTTTCTCTGTGTGAGATCAGCACGCAGATGTTCATGCATTCAGACAAGCACACACATGCGTGCACACATACACAAACACACAAACGGGCATTTGAACCTTCTAAGGTTGGGGGAAAAGAAAACTGGAAAAGCATTTATGATACACGGCTTTCGAGATGGTGTTTGCCGGATTAAATTTCTGCGGGTGTGTTGCTGTGGAACAGGCGAGTGTAATATCTCAAGCAGCTGGCAGGAAAAAGAACTGAGAGGAGGAATCGATTGGACATGGGTGCAGGCGGCTCACCCGGGCCTTTGATTAGCGCAGACAGGCACGGACCTTTTCCACAGCACAAAAGGTCAACACAATGGCTCTTTAGCCCGCTCTGCCTACAGCACAGCCGTGGCATACACAACCCTCAGCCCTCTGCTTACTGCAGGCAGCGCATATGCAGAGATCCGAGAACAAAGCAAACAGAGGGAGTCTGCCGCCATCACTTCTAAGGTGTAAATTGAAATCTCTTTGTGCTGACACAAGAGCAGTTATCAAATTATTACTGAGGTAATAGGAAAGTGACATAGTGAAAGTGGAAATAAATGCAAGACCCCAACTATCCTTTTTTTGTTTCATCGTCACTTTTGATGATCTTCCTCAATTCAAATCAATTAACCCTAATCGTACCTATTGCATTTTTGACAACACAGTCAAGGATATGCCATCCGTTTTAAACTCCTAATAAAAGCTGGCGTGTTCATATGCCTGCATGCCAACAAAATAAAAATCTAAACTTTTTTGTTTGATTTTCTGCACGTCAAAATAAATGGGACGGCAGCATTTAGAAATCACGTTTCTGAAGCAAAAGTGCACATTAAAAGGTCACTTCTTGCCTTGTCATTAATGCGTAATCACATCTAAAAGCCTAAATGATTTAATTAAAAACTGATTTTTTTCTTTGTAATAATAAATGACATCGGTCTTGTTTGTAGACAGTTTAGGGTTCACGCCTCTACTGGATCACCACTGCTAAAGGCATACAGGATGTCGCTCAGTACTGGATTGTGAATATGCAAATGAGTCTACCAATGTTCCCACCCCTTGAAGACACTCAGAAGAAATATGAGTGTGAAATATGGAAAGTAGATGCTGAGTTAACCAGCTGTTCTCACTCTTCTACCTAATGTTAGTTAAATCACCACCATGACAGTAAAGTTGATTTCTGCTAAGTTGTCTGAGTTTCAGTGTTATTTTAGTGCCAAGCTAAAAATGTTAAGTTTTCCTTTTCCAACTCCCTTCTAAAATACAAGACGAGTCTGGGCATCTGTATGCTCAAGACACTCGCGGTCATTCCATCTATCCCTCTTTCTTTTCGTTCTAGTAAGTTCCTCTCTCACATACACACACTGCTGAGTGCTGAGACTATAAGTAATAGAAAAGTGTTTTGTAAAAGGATGTGTGTGGTTCATCAGCATTATTGTAGTCAGGTTACCAGGCAATATTTGGTTCACAGTGAAGAGAAAATGACAGAATTTGCACTTTAACGTTTCAGTGCCCACCCCCTTTGCATCCCACATAGTCAGACGTGTCCGTCCCATTTTTGAGATAGTATAAACAGGCTTGGAGTTTTCTGAAAGTAGCGGGGTGTCATTACCCTTTAAAGGGTTGATAAAGTAGCACAAGACATAATCCAACCAAGCCACTGTAACACCATAAAAAACTTTCCCAGTTATCTTGAGACACCCTGCGGTGCCTGCTGAGCATCTATAAAGTTCCACATTTTAAAATGAAAGTAAGTATACTTTCCCAAAGTACATTTGCCATGCGCATGAAACGTCTTTTCTATGTAGCACGCCAGCTAATACGGTTATTTTTACACTTAGTTGTTTTTTTTTTCATATCGAACCCGAATATACACTGAAGTTGGCACATGGCTGCACTTCGGCAGTGAATTCCTACAGGAGCGAATGTCATTTCGTTTCAATTGAGGTATTCATGGATTATTAAGTGCCATATTCCAGTGGGAGACAATGACAGAGACACTGAAAGAGGGGAAAAAAAACTAACCTGAGCTGTCAAATCACTTGCCAGACTTTTTGAGATTTCAAACAAACATTAGCAAAGCCGGGCTAACAAATAGTGTGCCCTCACCCTCTCATCGCCCCTGACTTGAAAAAGGGCATATTTTAAAACAAGGACAACAAAGGCATTAAATAACTGCTAAGATGCAATTTATGTGCGGCGAAGAGAAAATCCATACAAGGCAAGTCAGTGAGACATTATGCATTCAAAGGAAACAACACTTTCAATATTTCAGTATAGCAGTCATGCATAAAAAGTGTCACAGACAGAATCCAGCCTACTGATATGCTTGCCACAGCTGCCAATGCTGTTTGACAGGAACCCATGGTAAAATATGTATGGTTCCGACCCTCACTGTTTGTCTCCGTGAGACGATGTCTGCCTAGTCTATTTCAAATCAACAAGAGGTCATGTTACTAGCAATTACTTCTGCGAGATCCAATATGAGCAGTCCCAGTGGGATTATATTAGCAATGCCTGGAGATCCACTTCTAGCCAGTGTGAAAGCAGTCATGATAACCACACTGATGAACCAGTGTACTAATAACTCGCCTCAGTCCACACTCCACAGCACAGTGCACACCTGTCAATCAGCAGTCAGAAGCGTGTGGCATGGAGAAAGAAAGGCAATCTCGGAGGAGGGAAGGACGGCAACAGCGGCGGATGAAAATACGATTTACTGATTTACTCTGAACGTCCATTAAAATTCTTCAAAGTACCTTAAAATGTCAGATAAACAAGGACATGTATGCCTCTGTAGTCTTCATTTTTGAATGCTTCCGACCATACTGGATATTGTAGTGATTCTAATATCAGGAAATTATATACGAATACGTTCTGACAGGTTTGCCGCTTGCTTCTTGATCCGACACACCATTCTTCACTAGGCAGCGAAAAATCAATAGGTTAGAAATCACAGTGTTCATTAACACTACATCACAAGTACTGTGAGGTCTTTTTTGCCACTGTAAGCAGAGCAGTAAAAATTCTATGGTGCATGAAGAAAAAATGCGATGCTATTACCGAACCTCCAAACGTTTTTAACCTCTTAAGCCCTAAAGGCCTGCAAGTGGATTCACACTTCATTCCTCACTCTAAAAAACTACATGACCAAGACACTCATTTTGTAGTAAAGATTTATAATATGTACTTTTATCTCGAATAAAACAATGAATGAAAATCTGAATGTGGTTTGAGTGGGCTGAGAGATGTTTTTGATGTATTTTTACATTTGTGTGGTGACTACTGAGTTCTAATGTTTGTTAGCAATGTTAGTTTCCAGTTTTAAACTAAAGAATATTTTGGACACTAAAGCAATACTTTTTGGTCTTTAACAGGAAAAATGAGTATTTACATTTTTAAATAAAAACAGGTGACACCTTTAAATAACATGAATCAAACAAAGTGCTACATCAAACTGGCTATTTACAACAATAAGTCCTGTATAATTAAGCTATTTCAGTATAGGTGCAGCCAGTGCACTCGCCCATCATAAAACTGCAACACAGATTTGGCAAACAGAAATAATTAATTGACCGACATCAAGACAAATGGAAAAACGTCAAAAGTGCAGAAGAGACATTGTCAGAATGTAAATTAAATTTATTGTGGAACCAACTATATTATTAGATTTGAACTGTATGGCAAAACGACAGTAATAACTCTTGACTCCCATGGGTTACTAATTGAATAATAAAACCTCATGATGCATTAGCCCCTGTGGCTGCTTACCCAGGAAAGACACACAGACTTTGCAAAAGGTGTTGAACTGGAACTTGTTGGCCGCCTCCAGCAGAGTTTTGGCGTTGGCTGAGTCTATGATGAGGGAGCCGGTGTAGACAAACTCCAGCAACAGCTCCAGAACATCAGCACTGATGTTGTTCATGGTCATCTTCACTTTTTCACAGTTTCCGTTCTCTCCAGCCAACCTGAGAGACAGCAGCGGTGCAGTGTTAGAACGCAGTTAAAAAAGCAATGATTACAACCTGCCATGCAGTCAGATTCAAAATGACCCACTTTTGGAAGTAAAAATTGTGAGTGTTTTCTGAGAAAAGTGTGAGCTTGTCTCTGAGAAGTATGGCAGGGCTTGAGGGGAAAACTTGAATAATTGGTTGTTATGCATCTTCATGCATTCTTTGTGTTATATATATATATA
>JBBPCY010000001.1:31053915-31085750 GCA_037974405.1 Brachyalestes nurse | reverse complement strand
AAACTAGCAGCAGCTCGTTTAGAAGAGGCCCATAGGTATAAGTACATCTTATTAGAGCTGAGTGGCAGACGAAGGCTCTGCAAGCCTGAGATCCACTGTTTGGGGAGAAGTGTTCAGCGACACCAAGTACAGGGCTAAAACTATAACCTGCCATTATTTGGGAGAGAGCGGAGAGACACAGCTCCTCCAAAACAGCCTCTTGAAACAAAAAGCTCACAATAGTGACACACTAATGAAAGGCCATGTGGCTAACAAAAGCTATAATGCCAGCTGGGCAGCAATGTCTGGCACAGACAGACCTGGCAATGACTTGAAAAATTGCTGTAATGCATTTTCTGTTGCTCTTACTTTCCATATTCTTTCACTGCAAAACACATACATCAATCAGCCATAACATTAAAACCACTAGCAGGCGAATGAAATAACATTGATTATCTCAGTACAATAGCACCTGTCAAGGAGTGGGATACATAAGGCAGCAAGTGAACAGACAGTTCTTGAATTTGATGTGTTACAAGCAAGAAAAATGGGCAAGCGTAGGGATCTGAGCGACTTTGACAAGAGCCAAATTGCTATGGCCAAATGACAGCATCTACAAAACAACAGGTCTTTTGTGGTGTTGCTGGTATACAGTAATTAATATCTACCAAAAGTGGTAAGAGGAAGGACAAATGGGTGCCCAAGGCTCGTAAGCAAAGGCTAGCCCATCTGGTCTGGTCCCATGCAAGAGCTAGCGCAAATTGCTAAAAACACTACTGCTGGCTACGAGAGAAAGGTGTCAGAGCACTGAGCTTTGCAGCTTGCTGTGTTTGCAGCTGACTGGTCAGAGTACCCATCCTGACCCCTGTCCACTGCTCTAAGACTAAAATTGGCATGTTAGCATCAGAACTGGACCATGAAGCAATGAAAGAATTTGGCACTATGGGAAGAACGCAAACCAGTGGAAGCAGTGTGACGCTCTGGGCAATGTTTTGGGAAATCTTGGGTAATCTTGAGGATGTTACTTTGACATGTACCACCAACCTAAGTAGGCTAAGTTTCAGACCAAGTACACTCATTTAATAGCAATGGTATTTCCTAAAGGCAGTAGCCTCTTTTAGCTGGATACTCTACCTCGAAACACTGCACAAATTGTTCATGAATGTTTTGAGGAACATAACAAAAAGTACAAGGTGTTGCCTTGGCCTCCTAATCTTCGTATAATCCAGCATCTGTGGGATGTGCTGGACAAACAAGCCCAATCCATGGAGGCTCCACCTGGCAACTTACAGAACGTAAAAGATCAGCTGCTAATGCCAGGTACCACATTACACCTTTAGAGGTACGTGTCCCAACAGATCAGAGCTGTATTGGGAGCACAAGGGGGACAACATTAGGCAGGTAGTTTTAACGTTATGGCTGATCAGTGTACACTAAATAAGGGTGACAAAAGTGCTCTGCCAGAAGAGCAATGCCATAGATACCTTAAGAGCCTTTCAATGGACGTTTTTTTATTGGATTACAAATAGATAATATTTTTTGACATGTGAGTGCAAATAACCATTTTAAAGGGCTTTATATAGTTATTAACAAATTAAAAATTAATATCCATTTTCTATGTTCTACAAATTCCTTTAAGGAACCATCCACTACAAGCGTATTGAAGGAAACAAAGGTTTCTATGTCATTGCTCCAAAGAACTCATTTTGCTACCTTTTTAAAAAGTGCACAAAACACAGATTAATGCAGATGCTTGAACTGGCCCACAAATCTGTGTAGATGCTTGCAAGTTGAACACAAGTGATGAGCTATTGCCTGTGGTCTAAGGTGTCACATTTCCATGCATGGTTAACAAATGCATTCATTTCGATTGCATAATATAAGAGGATGGATGGACAGACAGTTAGACAAAAAATCTTGAATGAGGGCAGACACAGACAGACAGACTGAGAGCAGGGAAGGAAAGGGGTGGAGAGTCAGTCCTGCCACAGGGAGCCAGCAGCCATCCTTCATGTGTGGAGCGATCATTCCATGACTGGGACCTGGGCTTAAGTCTCAAAAGTTTTTCAGGTGCTGCCAAAAACAAAGTCAAGCATGGCCTGCATACGAACCGATGTATTAGTCGTCACATAGGCCTGACTTAGGGAAAAAGCCAAAGGTACAGTATGAGGTGAGGGGTAAATCTCTGGCAGTGGCTGGAAAATCAAGAATGTTACTCCTGAAAAGAAAAAAACAAAAACAAATGCAGTTCACAGCTGTCAGTTGTAAGTGCAGGAGTAGAAACAGTACAAAAGAAAATGCACCGATCGAGTGATGTGAGGATGCGGGTGAGAGAAAGAAAAAAACGGAAAAAGAAATCAAATTAGTAAAGTCAGCAGACTCCTTTGTGCGATCAGTCTTTCGCTTAGTGGAATCTGGATGTATGGCTCTATAAACACTCCATCTTTGGAAGACAGTTTTGTTCTTTTAGGCAGGGGAAACAATAATTTTGCTCTCAATTGCCAAACAGGCTGCAGATAACATGCGGAAACAAAACTGTATCATTCTTCTCCTGCACTGACTATAAGCATAATTGAATGTTCAAAGTAGAGTATTGGCAGTCAGGTTACTGAGAAGACTGAATGGTAGTCGCAAACAATTCCCACTTTACACAAATGAAAGAAAAAGAAACAAAGCCTGGTAGCTGGTTAACCATTTGAGTGCTTTCTTAATTTACGAAAGGGGTCACTTAATCTGACATGAAGCTCGAAAATATATGCATGCTTTGCTTATTTATGCTTGACGCTTCCCTTTTCTACTCTGGCAGGCATGAGGGAACATCCCACCACAGCTGTATGAATAAAGTATATGTGCTTTATGTATTTTCATGACAGGAATGACAGGCAACATGCATAAATACCTATTATGCCAGAGTGGAGTGTGTGGGTAACTACATTCACTCTCACTTAGAACCTAGGAATTCTCCTCATATACTCTGATTATTCGCTCATAGTGAGACTCAAGCCAGAGCTCGTGATGGATGGACTGCCAGAGGCACAGGGTAAATATTCATTAAAGAAAAAAAAGCACACCACCAGCAACAACAAGAAAAAAAATGATATGCTATCTGGAGGGACGTGAAATTTTTAATGCAGGGCTGCCTCTCGTATCTTTATCACAACAAAAGTGAAACAGCTCTAAATAGATTGTATCTGCATATTGTATCCGAATGCAGATCTGCTAAACGGATGATTTGCTAAAGAGGTGATTTGCTTTTTAATGCAGCTTTTCTCTGAGCAGGAGGAACACAGCAGGTGCTCTTTACAGATGATTAGATAAACATGCTCCATTTAAGTGCAATAAATGATGGACGAGCCAACAATGAATGACCACCTCTGTTTTCAAAGCAAGGCCTGATATGCCTGTCAAAGGCCCGTGGGTCCTCCGAAACCAAACTGACATTAAGGCCCAGTGCATGCATCATTCAAAAACATCGATATTTTGTTAAAATTTGATATGCTTGACACAGAACAGCTTCAAAAAGATCAAAACTGTTAAGTCAATCTTTGGAAATACATGACTTGAGTGGGAACAAGCACATAATCAAGCAGAAACGGCATCTAATGTCTGACTTCTGCTTGGTGGAAGACTCTGTCAGATGTAAAATGGCAGGTCAGGGCTTTCATGTGAATACACAATGAGATGTCTTTAGCGATCAGTGTGTGATCGGTTTAGATTTGCTGGTAGCATTGCTAAAGCCTCACTCGCTGTGAAAAAAAGCTTTAAACTGGAAGGTAACATATTACCTGGCACTTTCTGAGTTAAACATACTTGAGGACATTACAGTTCTAGTCAGAAGTTGTTCTAAAGACCTGTTTGGATGGCATTAAATCTACATGGGGTCCTTTTTTATTTCTGCGGTGTCAGTGTTTTTCTCCTTCCTCACTCGAGAAAATAATAGGCTGAATTACTTAAAAGAGTTTTTCACTGAACTCACTCGGCTGATATTTTAGACTCGGTTGGATGAACACCCATGATTTTCCAGGCAGATATTGCTTCCGACTGGACAAAAAGTTTTGACTGCTGCTACTCGCCACACTTAGCCTTGTAGCATGAGAATACAGAATTGGTTGTTTACTCAGTTTCCCCTGTAGCTGGGACTCTTTAAATCATACAATCCCACCTGGAGTTTTCTCCTCTTGGACTCTTGAGTTATGAACGGCAGTACTAGGGTTCAAACTACTGATTATGTGTTTGAGAAAATGCTTAGACAGCTGCATCACATCTATTAAACATTTATAGACACAGGAATCTTTAGGGACTTCTGAGAGTTGTAACTGCCCAAGTATTCACCCTTACATAAGAAAATCATGAGATTAAACCCCCGAAGATATCGAAGTTTATTGGTATACTCTACAGTACTTAAGTTGAGATAAGTCAAGTAAAACCTTTTAATAAGTTACCTTATCATTTTAAACTGGGCTGATTTTTATAGTGTCTGAAAACGCAGTGGTAATGATAATGATGGTATAATGAACCTCTACGAATCTCCGAACATCATCTAGTAAGTGAATGAAAAGAGCTTTCACACTTAGAGAAATAAAACACTGTCATAAAACTACCATTAACTTATATGAACACAGACGGGCTGCGGTTCAAATCTGACGTTTATGCTCTCCAGCACAAAGGAAGAACATGACACTGATGTACTTTCATTGTGTGCCATGAAAATATACAGCAACCCATTGCCTTTAACAATCATTGTCATTTAAGTGCTCACTATATTCTGGGATGGAGATGGTGAAAACTATGCTCCGAGGCTAAACCTCGTCCTGTTCCACCTTCCAGTGGCAGTGGAACTCAAATAGCTTTGAGAAGTGTATCAGCACATTTTGTGCTCCACTGAGAACAGAGTCAAATCTACACTCACTGTTATTGCTCCTAATGCAATTTTCATAGCTGCTGCTCGCAAGATAGGATAGCACGGCCCAGACCAAATTCACAATCTAAAGGGCCAAAGTTCCACTTTAAACTTGTCCTTGAGGCTCCACTGCATCTTGTATGGTGTGTAATAAGGACATTATAAAGATTGGGCTTGCTCGGACGAATGTAAATCTTGTGGTTGTACTGCGCAAGTTAATGGCATGATGTAATGGACATAACAGACTTGCTTTTTAACCTTGGAATCGTCTGAAAACTAGGCGTTAGACAACACATAAATTAAGACTGATTCATTGTGCATTCACTACTGATGGTCAGATGAACAGCCGGGTTTATTAAAACGATAAAACTGAGTATTAGATGGTACCACAGATTGGTTTATCTGATGCCAGAGGGCTGTCATTCATTTTTCAGGGCACATCCATCTTTTACTTAATCTGGGGATCCTACCATTCCTCCACCTTCCTTAAACATTTTTGAGAATGTATTTTGGAAGAGCCACATATGGCATTTATCACATTCAACCTAAAGATCACAAAGTGACATTTTTACAATCAATATCCCTTTTACCGCTTTTCATGTTAAAAAGCTAATATCTCTGCATCACAGGAGGCATCTCTGCATCACAGGGTTCAAAGAAGGTCCTCTCAGTCTCTGAAGAATGGGTGTCGTGCTTCTTTTATTGTGCATGTCTGTCTAGCACTGTTTGCGGGACACAACGCAACATCCTTCATGCAATCGCTCCATCTACTTACAACACCACCAGAAAGATGGCTTTTTACAAAGAACGAAGCTCAGATAAATAATAAAGTGTTGTGCCTCAGTATACACTATGTGTCCAAATGTATTAGACACCAAAGTTTCTTCTGAAATCAAGGCTATAAATAGGGAATTTGTCCCTTGCTGCTGCAGTGACAATCTCAATTCTCCAGGGAAGGCCTTTACACGGCGTATTAGAACATTATTGTGAGGATGTAGCATTCAACTACACTGGCATTAGTGACATCAGGTACTGATGTTGAATCATAAATGTCACTCCAGCTCATTCTGAAGGTTCTGGATGGAGCTCCATCACTCCAGGAAATGCAGCTCCACTGCACCTCAGTCCAAGACTGGGGTGCTTAATAACATCCAATGTTTGGTGTTGAGTATGGCCACCTTTAGCTCCCATTTCCATTTGGCACATTTGTAGCATCCCATTCTACTGGGAAACCTTTTCTATTGAAATTATACAAGCTATGTGTACACAGCTGAATGTATTTGGCAGCAGTGGTACACTAATGCAGCTGAACTGAGAAGAGGTGTCTGGATACTTCTGGACACGCAGTGCACCAAGTTACTGCTTGCATGCATTACACTCTTCCCACAGAATATAGTTTTAGTTTTAAAGTGATTTAAAATGACTCATATTTATGGGCGAGGTAAACATGCCAAGTTTCAAAAGGCTCTGAGAAGGTCGGGACAATTTTTTCCTAAAGCCCAGAACAAAAGCAAAAGAATATTTCATAAAACATGAGGAGACAACCTCGAGTATTGAAGTCGTCTACCACAGGCTCTATGAACGATCGGTGTGCAAATTCCCACAGAGATAAGCAGCAGGTAACCAGTGAATCAGGACAGCTAGCATTACGCCTCTAAACACTTGAATGGGAGAGGCAGAGTGAAGTGCTGATCTGATATGCCTGGCACATTGCTCAAAATCTCTTCCATTTTGTTCTGACATTTACAATACATTTTAAAAGAAAATCCCCAGTCATGGAACTTCTTTTTTTTGCCCATTAAAATGTAAATTTGCTCATTTAGTCCGTGGAGATGAAAGGGCAGGATAAGTGTTGACCTTTTTCAACAATGAAATACATTCATTTGAGGGACAGAAGGAATGGCTACTGGCCCTGTGATAGGAACCTCTGTCTTCACACCTGCAAAAGAAGGGGGGATAAAGAAAGCCATACAAATGCGCCCTACGAAAAGAACAGAGTGGATCAACAACAGGAGAGAGGCAAACCTTTTAACCATGTCCTTGAAATACAAGCTGCAGGAAGCTAGAACATTTTGATGGACTTCAAATTCTTTGCCTTCAACAATTATTTTCAGGTCTGTAAATTCTTTCGCTCGCCGCTGCTGGTTCAATTCTTTCAACATTTCTGTAGAACAAGAAAAAGAACACAAATAGCAAGTTTTCTCATTTTAGGATTTTAAACACTGTGTAGTCAATTACCATTTATTCTGAAGACAAAAGGGAATCGCTTGTGTGTCTAGACGGCTGGAAAAGATGAAAAACTGAGGCATATCATCATGTACATGGTAAAAAAAAATGCACAGGTTGAAGAATACAAGGTCAACGATCTCATTAGAAAGTTTCATATATACAAAAGAGGCTGGATTGCTTCAAGTGGATAATCCAGAGGACAAAAGCTGTGATTTAGCACAAGGTAAAAGGTGCTCACTGGCCTGAAATACTTCCTTCAGTAAACCTCTACACTATGTTTATATAAAGACAAGGCAAGTGAAGACATGTGAAGACACATCAAAAAAAGAAGATACAGAGAGCAAGCAATCAAGGACTATTTCCATAGTCTTTATCAAAAGAAAATGAATTCCTTCCAGAATTTAAATTTTAGAATACTATGAGACACTCTCTTGCCCATTTTGTCAGCAGGCCTGGGTAATTAATAATATGGAACATGTACATAAAAATATGAAGTAATAAATAATAATGTCATTTATTTCAGGTGACATATATTCTTTATCTTTAATGGGTACCATTGTGCAATAAGGCTATCATTTAAAAGGCTTTATGAACGGTTCAAAATTGGTTTATTAATAGTTAATCCTTAGGTCCTTAAATATCATTCATATGCAATTATAACATAACTAAAAAGGGGAACAGTTTTATCTAAAAAAATGAATATAAAGCTGACAGGTGTAATGGAGAGTAACCAGTGAGAACAATATAGATGAATGTGGGCTCATCACTGTTGTCCTTTTTATGTATGTGTTTTAACATCTTATTAAAGGCTTTTACATGGTGTTTATGACCTAAATGATAACTATTAACAAACACATTTTAACCATTCCAACCAATCTTACTGCAAAGTGGTACACTGCATCACTGTGAACAAAACTGCATCATTTTATCAATGACCTCTTATTCCTTGGTTTACTTGTTCATATCTGCAAATGGTGACATGTTTTTTTGTTTCAGTGCAGACCTTAACTGACAGGACAGTGACAATTTTTGTGGTTTTGGCTCTTTACCCCAGCATACTGTATTTCAAATGATGATGCAGTGATGATGAAGTTGAAGTGCAGGCTGTTAGCTTTAATTTGAAAGTACTTATAGTCCTGTTTACACCATTTACATTTCATTAAGTAATTTGACAAATTAACATAATCTTACATAACATCAAAATGTTCAGTTCTTGAGTGAAACTGCTTTGCACGTAATGACTGCCTGAAGTCTGCAACCCACAGACATCGACAGACACCTGCTATCATCTCTGCTGATGTTCTGCTTGAAAAGCATGCAGATCAGTGTTGAGGTCAGGTCATTTTCAGGTCAACTCCTCAATTGCTTTAGCAGCACGTTCTGGAAGATGGAATCTTATCTGCCCAGTTTGTAGGTATTCGGTTGGATCTGAGGATATAAGACGTTTCTATATACTTCAGGTGCATTTTTTATCTCATCAGTCCATGAGATTTTGCTAGAATTCTACAGGTTTTTTCTGTAGATACAGAAAAAGTGATACATCTGAGGTCAGATTGGTGTACTTTTCTCTACAGAGCAGGGGTCACCAACCTGAGAGCTACTTCACGGGTACTGAGCCATAGAGTTTATAGATACACTAGAACAGAGTTTATAGATACACTAGAACAGAGTTTACCTAAACTTAGCCAAACTTCATGTATAATAAACATGTTTTAAATGCTTTATTATACATGAAGTTTGGCTAAGTTTGGGTATCTAAAAAAAATATCTAAAAAAAAAACGTTTTAAATGCTTTTTTTTTTAGATATTCTATTTTCAAATCTATATAAATGCAAATATGACGAACAGCAACAGAATAAAATGAAATGTTAGACGCTGCTCACTGGTGAGTTGTGCTATTTTTAGAACAGGTCCGCGGGCTACTCCTTGGGGGCAGCCTGATGCCCGCGGGCACCATGTTGGTGACCCCTACTATAGGGTAACCTTTGACACATTTCTGGATAGTGCTTCTCCAACAGCTTTCTCCAAGACTGAACACATTTTTTGGTCATTCATTGCCATAAAAGCACCAACAATGAAGTGACTGCACTAGTACTTCTGAAACGCTCGTCCCTACATCACTGCCAGCTTTAGACTGAACTTGTAAAGAACCGTCCTGTCTAGAGCGTAGAAGCTTGAAACGCCGACACTTAATTTTAATGAGCACGTATTGGGAGTTCCTTAGGGTCTTGTTCTTTGTTCACTTTTAAATGGTTTATTTAGTGTGCCTTTAGTTTCAGGGACTGCATCCTTCTGGATATCAGATCCGAACCTAATTTAAGTTTAATGTGTCACTAATAATTAAAGATACAAAACGATGTTAGTCAAAATGGTGCTAAGTCATCTTTTCTGGCTTCCAAAAAAAAACATTTTTGTTTAATAAAAGGACTCAAAGGACATCCTGAAAACAAGTTTTCAAACTAATTAGTGTTTTTTTCTTGTTATTTTGAAAGCAATAAACTAAAACAATACACAAAGTTTTTATTGTGCATTATTACAACAAATGTTTATTATTATTATTATTATTATTAGTATTTTCATGCAATAGTTCTCTAATTATGTAGTAATACTAAAGAAACCAATTAGAGGTGTCTTTAGTGTGAAAAGAACAAGAACAATCCAATCTGTGTTCCATAAAATACAATGATACCAATTCTCAGCTGAAAAACCTTACAAAGCACTGAAACAACTGTATATTAACGGCCTGGCAATAACTCTCATTTCTAGAGTTGTTTACTATTTGTCAGTGAAATGCTTTGCATAGTCTGAAGGCCTCTGAAACAGCCTAACAGTGAGAATCATGCAGGAATATAACACGGCTTGTGCAACAACAATATGCGCTTTGTGCTGCATACCAATATAGAATACTGCTTTCTGTATGTTATAGAACCATAAAATATTGCAAGGAATTTTTCCAAGGTAAAAGTCGTGTTCAGATTTTCTCACAGTTTAATTCTTCCACTGTACTGAACTGAGGTAGAAGTCAGGTGTTAGCTAGGGTATTAGATGTCCTTTATTTTAAAGTCATCCGAATAACAAGCGCAAACTCTACATCCTCTGTATTATTAGGCTCACAGATGACGCGTCTCTAAGCTAACAAGGACCAGGACATGTGTGATTATCCGCAGAAAATGTTCTGTGTTCATTTGACTGGGGCATGTGAATAGCACGGCCGCTAATTATTTTCTATTTAAATGTGTCAATGTTCTCTGGAGGTTGACCAATCGTTAAATAGCCCAAGCCATCCCTTCTACAGCATGAGGAGTGTTATGACTGATCCAAAATTATGAAATGTAACACCCTTTTCAAACAAATGGTGCGCTTATGAATGATATTAACTGGATAAAGGTGATGTATGACGACACAAAATCTTTTTGCATAAACTGGACTGCTAAATCTTTATCTTTATTTTGATCTCTATCTATATTTATAGGAAAATAAAGGTTTGGGTAAATGCTTTCCAGCCACAACAATAAAACCACCGTCAGGTGAAAATAATACATTATCTCAATCCTGTCAAGGGGTGGGATATATTAGGCAGCAAGTGAACATTCAGTTCTTGAAGCTGATGTGTTGGAAGCAGAAAAATGGGCAAGCTTAAGGATCCAAGTGACTTTGAAATGGGTTCAATTCTAATAGGCTAGACGAGTCAGAGCATCTCCAAACCAGCAGATATTGTGAAGTGCTCACAAACATCCAGTGGTTAATACATACCAAAAGTGGTCCAAGAAAAGGCAACCGGTGAAGCAGTGACAGGGTCATGGTGAACAATTAGCCCTTTTGATCTGATCCGTCAGAAGAGTTACTGTAGCACAAAAGTGCTGAAGAAAGTTGGGAATGGGTTCAGAACAGACAGTGCATCACAGTTCATGGTGTATGGGGCTGTGTAGCCAGAGTCTGGTCAGGGTACCCATGCTGACAGTGAGAACTGGACCACAGGGCAAAGGAAGGCGGTGGCCTGGACTGTTTTTCGTTTCTATCATGTGGACTGCTGGGTGTGTGTATGTTTACCTGGGGAGGAGATAAGACCAGGATGCACTGTGGGATGTAGGCAAGCTGATGAAGGCAGTGTGATGGGAAACCTTGGATCCCGGAATTCATGGGGGTGTTTCTTCAACACATACCACCTGCCTTAGCACTGCTGCAGGGTACGCCTCTTAGTGGCAATGGTATTCCCTTAACACTGCCATAATTAAAAATTGTTCAGGAATGGTTTCAGGAACATGACAAAGCATCCAAATCTCCCAAATAAAAATCAAATATCTTAGGAATGAGCTGGACAAACTACTTCAATCCATAGATAATCCATCTTGCAACTTTCAAGACTTACAAGCCAGATACAACAGCACATCTTCAGAGGTCTTGTGGAGTCCATGCCTAAACAGACTAAAGCTGTTTTGGCAGCAGAAGGGAACCTACACAACATTAGGGAGGTGGTTTTAATGTTGTGGCTGATTGGTGTCCTTGCCTTGGATTTGTGATTCTAAGAAAAACAAATCTGTAACTGGTTTACAACATTTACATTATGTGGCAGCTCTCTGAACTTTGCTAAAGGTTCTTCACACTCCTACGGCACAATTACAATAATGATTCTTAAAAAAACATCAGTTGAAACCTTCCCCATACAGAAAAGCCACATGCAAAATCTATTATCCATTTAAAATTTATTGAAATTAAATTGAAATATATTTTCTCAATTACTCATCTAAGTGGCAAATCTGAATGATAAATAGTGTATCATATTCTTGCATCTTGCATTCTCCAACAACACAGGATCTCACTGCTGAACATATGTTTGTAGTTTCAAAACCATCTGAAAGACAAGAAGAAAGGTGGCTAAAAAAGTGTGATTTTGGCATTACTCCAAAGAACCCTTCTGGCAAGTCTATTTCTAAGAATGTGCAATGAAAAAAAATGTAAGTCAAATGCGTCAAATGCAAAGACTCTAAAGAGAGCTGTCCCTACTCTCAGTATAACTAAAGTGAATGCTGAAGCTGGTGAAATGTCTTTTTCCAGCACAAAAGACCCTCTGAACTGATAACAATGGCAGTACAGATATGAGATGAAACGTACTCAAGAGCGTTCTCACTGGTAGGACACATGCGAGGATAAAGTCAGAATAAATGCATGCAAACTGTGCTCACAAAGAACCTCAGAGCCCACTGAATGAGCCTATTCTTTTCTCTCCTCTCACCCCAATTAACCAGAAACTAGTGTCTGAAGATATAAAGGGAAGGGAATGACTACAAGCCCAGAAACAAATATGGATTTGAATCATATTGGCCGTACATTTTTTTTTTCATAATTGATTTTACTCGCCTTCCAGTCTTCTTAAATTGTGCAGCTTCAGCATGTTTTTGGGTAAATACAAATATTTTCTCAGCATACTTTGGCAGCATTTGAATTGGTCAAACACAAGGTCACCCAGCCAGACTATCCATGCTCGTGTAGTGCTCAAATAAGTCTAAAATAAACATGTCATTAAGGTTTTAAAAGCTTTTCCAGAGTGCAGACACTTGACCTGTTAAATTAATGAGAGCAAGGAGTCACTTAAGAGAGTGCTTATAATATATGCTGCACCTCAAAGTAAATTCAATGTCAAATCATGGCCATTCATGCAGCTACACACTCCTTGAAATTGACTTTGACCCAAAAGAAAATGGCTGAAGGAAAAGGGGAGGGTAATTCAAATTAGTTCATGAAATTACAAGCCAACCGTTGGTTTGAAATGGGGCAGAAGAAATGACATTAAGTAGTTCCTTTTCCTGCAAAGGAGCTAAATCAAACCCAACATGCTTCCAGTGGGTGCTGATAGCATCTGCTATGGGAAGGCTGCCTTCAACAGCCTACCTCATTAGAATAAGCTGTGGGACACATCTATCTAATGCGTGCCTGACAAAAAGTGAATATTAAAGGGCACATATCCCACATTTTACTTCCCTGAGGTCCACTTAGGGCATTTGTGTAGCTTTATGTACCCAAAACAGAAATCCATTTCCAACAATCCAAACATGTAGGGATATAAGTAACTGAGAATGTTCTTGTGACTTTACAAAAATATTTCATTAAAAAAGGGTTTGTTGTTTTTACTTCCATATATACATACAGCTCGTATGGACATATGTGGATTGTATGGTCATATATTTTACTTTCATATATGGACTGAGTGGATGTATATGGACTGTATCCACATATATTTTACTACCGTACATGGGCCATATGGACATATAATTTACTTCCATATACGAACTACGTGGACTAGGCAGTAAATGGCACATTGTGAGAACTTTGTTTTGAGATACTATACCCAATTTTATTTAAATTGGATCTGAATTGATCTGAATTGGATTTAAACTGGATTTTCTTTACAGTGTGCTCTTTAATATTGCACAATCTTAAAAATATAGGGCTTTTTAGAGGAGGAAGAACCATTGTTGCCTAAAGAACCTTTAGAGAACTATTTTTTAAACAAGATGTGTGAGTGTGAACAACCATTTCCACATAATGCAAAGGTTCATTACCAACTTAAATGAGTTTTAACCTAAACCAGTGCAAAGTAAAAATTAGATCTAATATTTGTTTGCAAGTTGACTTGTGGCTTCTCTGAGAAAAAGAAGATAGCATTGTATTATCATACTGATTAAAACAGAAATGTGTATGAATGTAGCTTTTGGATGCTAATCTCCTGAGATGTATACGATTCGCGGCTGGCAGGCGCACTAATCACTGCTCATACTGTGGGGATCGGGTCAGGGGCTGACGGATGTCTCTCTTGTTCTCTGAAGAGCGCAGGGGCGGAGAGCTGAATCCTAATGGCTGCCGCTGCTGCCTCTGCCAGCGCCGAGCAGGCAGCTCCTGTTTGGAGAGTGCCGCTATAAATACATGGCTATGATAATTCACTCCAGACTGGAACTGTCAGAGGTAGGACTGGCTCGCACTAATGCACAGTCTATTATGAGCAGGGATTGAATGTTATTAATGAAGGTCGCACTGTACACTGAGGGGGAGTATGGACAATCGGCCAAATTAATGAGCTATCTGCTCACTTCATTTAATCACAGCAAGCAGGGTTGAGTAAAGCAAATTGCCAAATGGCTTTACCACTTTATGCTGCTGCTGATGAAGTTAATATCTGAATTGTATCACTGTTAGCACACAAATCATGTCCACTTCTCCAGTCTCTGATTTCAAAATGCATTTTGCATGGCTGATGACCCACTGCTGGGTTTATTATGAATGACTGTTTGAATTCTGTTGGTCTGTAATAGTAATTATTATCATTTTTTTTCCTATACTTAGTCACCCTGGCGATCTCATGAATGGACTTGATGATAGTGAATGGACATTCCATTCTCAATTACAAGCAGTTAAGTGGACAGCATAGCTGCTCTTGCTGGTTCACGATCCTGCTTTTATAAAAGACTAATATTTCTAGTGATGCAACATGACATGCAATTTAAAGGAGAGGCAGCAGAACAGATTTTTTGCCTGTAGCTCAGCAGAATATCTAAAAGATTTCACCGTGAGCCAAAAGTACATACAAGTGCTGCCACACGCTCTGGTTCCATGACTTGAACGCCTTCCATTTGTATAAAACAGGCTAGGATTGAATACATTGAGTTCAAGTATACTGGATGAAAAGTGGAAAGTACAAATCTAGCTTTGTCCTACATCAGAAACTGCAGCACAAACAATATACATGAAGTACTTTAGCATAAAGTGAATTAGCTACAGTACACTGAGAACATATACTTAATGCTGATTGCTGCTCAAGGGTCTCATTCACTAAAGCATCAATCAAAACTTTCACTGAATTAGAGAGGGTATTACTGATCGCCCACTACTGTGAAAACTATGTTAAACTCATTAATCATGAATGCTCTTGCTTGTTGAGCATGCTGCAGAACATCAAAGAATCCAAGCTTTCATGAAGTTATAATAATTGTATTAGTTGAAATAAAAAAAACGAGCGGAAAAGAAAAACAATCCCCAACGCATCCACTTGGAGAAAGAGATGAATGAGAACCTTTATTGAAGGGGATAGTCAGGAAAGTAATAAACGTGTTCAAGATGATCAGCCCAGATAGTGAGTTTTCTATGTTATTACTTCAACACTATCACAGGACAGAAAAAAAATAAGTTATATATAAAACTTCAGGCAATTTTTTTATAATTACATTTAAGTTAGGTGGAACTTCAGGGAGCTTTACCTTTTGGATGATAAGGGTCTGTGAACTCATACTTCCCCATGCCAACAGTCCGGAGCATCTGCAGACCATTGGTGGTCTCCTGAGCGGTGGGGGTAGTGGAGGGAGGAGGCTGGGCGGCTGCTTGTCCATTGGTCAGAGGGAGGTTGTTGCTGGCTAGTGTGGTGGACGGTTGCACCATGGGGTGTGCTAGATGACCATTGCCCAGAACTGTGTGGACAGGGTGGGTGACCTGGCATACTCCAGGCATGGGGGACATGGCAATAGGGGGGAGGCTGCTGACGCCCAGTGGCTGGCTCTGCACGTTGAGCACCATGCTGGCCAGTGGCTGTGAGGGGGGCTGGTGGATCTGGTAGTGAGCGGGCAGGAGTGCATGAGGAGGGGGTACGGGAGTCTGAAGAGCAGGTGTCGCCCCGATGATGGGCGCCTGGACAGTCACTCCCTGCGTGTAGGCTGGGGGTTGGGGCATGGCGTAGGTGTGGGCCAGCAGACTTGCCTGGCTGACTGTGGCTACAGAGGGAGGCCAGAGTGGACCTAAGGAGAGGAAGTTAAAATACATGCTTTTCAGTTAAACAGACAAAAGACGGGTTTAGGAATTTATAAAGCTAACCCTTTATGCCCTGGAAATCACACTTATGACAAAGTTAATTATTTTTCAGTTGAAGCGAGCAGAAATATTTGGCTGGATTCTGTCTATACTTTCAATGGATGCCGCGTTTGTCTTCAGTAGCAGATAACATTTTATCGTGATTTCAATTTAATGAAAAGCTACTTAATTAAAGTGGACTTGCTTCCAAACCAAAGCATTTAAAAGGTACTATTTGAATGATTAAATGGCTCTCTGCCTGGTTAAACAGCTGTTCTCTACAATGGATGGCCTGTGGTATATAGGGTCTTTAAAGAACATTAGAACATTTAAAGAACAATAGTTTTGGTTGTGCTACTGTTAAAAGTCAAAAAACCTTTCTTTGGTGCCTTTCTTTTGCTGAGACTGTATAGTCCTGTATAGTCAAGAAAAACCTTTACATATTTTCAATTTTTGTCATGTTTTAAGCACTTCTTGACATCAAAACAGTGAAGGAAGTCGGAAGTGCAGACTGCACAGTGTCAGTGTAGGATACTGATATGATATAAATGTAATGAATGGCGTACATCACCGTTTAAATAAATATGCATTTTCATAATTAAATTTCATCATATCTTAAAAAACATTTCTAAAACATGTTTAAAATGCAAGCAGCTGATCGCACACTGTCAAGCTTTCATGATCAAATCAATAGAAATGTTCCAGAAGAACTGACTTGATTTAAAAGTTTTCTCCTTCTCCTGCAATTTTCTAGGTTTGAATAATAAAATAAATTAATAAATTAAAAAATTTTTAATAAATTAAAAAATTAATAAATTAACTTCTAAATGTCTAACTTCATGGATCTTCACATCTAAAGGCTCATAATTAACGGGTTAATTAGAGGTTAGTTAAGGTAATGCCCCGTTCTCATCTAATACATCTGGGGAAAAATGTGTAAATTGCAATTACCCTTTAAGGACACTTCTACCCAAAATATATTGTCACTCTTTACCTGTGTTTTCTTTTTCTCTCAGCTGTTTGGCTGGGGGTTCATCTGTGTCCCAGGGTGTGGCCTGGTTAATGGGTGTCTGTCCCCATCTGACGCTGGGAGTGAGAGCAGGGCCAGCAGTTTGGTTCTCTCCCACTGCATGTACCGAGATCTGGTTCAAATAAAGCAGAGTAAACCTGCTAAACAAAACACCCGAAGCTTTAATTATCATCTACATCCCCAATTATACGCCACATGTCAGACACTCGCACATCATTTTGCTTTGTTAATATTCCATTCCACTCTGCTCTTTTAATTATGCTGCTGTTCTAGATTAGTGCCATCAATAATGTAGGAAAAACCCAAGGTCGGCCCCCAGCAATTTGACTTGGTGAAAGAAAGTGAGATCTATATAGAGAACATTTTTACTAATTAATTCTTATCTGCCTCGCATTGACTGTAAATCAGAGGGCAGACGTAATATGAAGAAAGTTGCTTCACAAAATTCTTAATGAGGCTTCAGACAAAACATAAGAAAAAATGTTTCCTCTGGGTACTACCTTGCCTTATGACAACCAGCACTTACCTCTCTTCTAGAAATGTACTTTAACAGTAAATTTTATTTCAAAACCTCACCGCTAAGCTATTGTAAACCAATGCTTCAGACCTTAGACGCCATATTACTATTCATTTTGTGTAATAGCTTTCTGAGACATTTAAACACTTTGAATATCCAGTTCCTATCACCACCATTCTGAAATATTCTGAATCTGTGACTTTCTCAAGAGCAGTAACAAAGCAGTTTTATTTCAAACCAGTCTGAATGAATCTAAATGATTACATTTTTTTGAGGGGGGGGATTCCAATGTTAATATAAAATATAATATGTATAAACTATAAATTACTACAGTTCAATCTCTTATTTCATAGCAGTACCAGGATAGTGTTATAGCATTTTTTGATATTTGCTAGAGAGTCATGAACTCTGCAAAAGTCAGTATAAACTGATTTCTCTGTTCAACTGTTTTTTTTTCAGAATTCACATGGTAGCCTCGGCAAAAGTGCAATAATGCAAAACTTAATGGGTAACATCACTGTCTTCCAACCAGGAGAGCAGAGTTTGATTCCTAAATGACACCACACTACACCAATAAGAGCCCTGGAGCACGACTCCTAACGCTGTGTTCACCTAGATCGCTCAAAAACTGTAAGACACTTTGGATTAAAACCCATGCCAAACGATGTAAATGTAAATGTGATAAAACAACATTAACAATATCCATATCCGATATGTTTTCTGTGCTCTCCTAAGTACACCTGTACACCTCACTGCTACAGACAAATACGATCACAATCACAGATAAACAGTCCCATGTTTGAATTAATGCAATTCATTATCCACAATAACTGCACCACCGGGGAAAACACTCGCTTTCATCCTAAATGGGAAGGTTGAGATGCATGATGAATATTGAATGTTCTATATACAAGGTCTTTAGCTAAAATATCAAACTGCTCAACAGTGTGTTAGAAGATGAAATCTGTAACCTGTATGATAAAACTGTTAGGGAAAGAATCACCCAATTAAATTCTGAATATTTCTTTCCATTTACACAAAGAAACAAAAGCTTTTGCTGCTGGTTTCAAACAATAAGCAATTAGTTTATTATTAATTTTGCAAGCTGGAAAACACACTGAATAACAGCTACGGTGCTTTAAAAAGAAATGCCTCAGTAGACACCAACTTTCTTCCAAACGAGATAACAGTGTTTCATTTGTACCATTTTTGGTTATTGCTACACAAGGTTCTTTTAAATCACTTCCCTTTATGTTGCTCAGTTGGTATGCAAGTATTTTGTGACCCTTTCATGAACGTTAACTGCACAACAACAAAATGCACAGGTGATACCCAATTCTACCAGTGTATGTAAATCAACCGTCTATCTGATTTTCAGACCACACACTGATTTGCATATCTATCTGAATTTGAATTTAGAAGTGATATAAGGTCCAAAGTTCATTGTTATTCACCGTGAACCTCTTTGCTATTAAGAAGCATAAGCAAGGGCCAGAAGCTGCAGATTACTCTTGATCACAAAACTGCCAGCCCGAATAATGAGCAGATGAATATTCACAGCATTGTTTGAGCCAGTATCATTTCCAGCAGCAATGCATTTTAATGAACTGTGACTCGCAAACGACGCCAAAATATTAGATCTAAATAGATTAAATAGGTCAAAAAGATTTTGTTCAATATATACATCTATTGATCTAGTATCTATCTATCTTTAAAATAAATCACACACACACACACACACACACACACACAGTATACCTCCACTGAGTCTCTTCTGACAAGACTGCAAAAGCTATAGCAGATCACTCTTTGTAGAAACAGCAATACAACCTTGGGTTGTGAACACATTTATGAAGCTTAACTAGTTTTTTTATGAAATTTTTCTGCCTGTGTAAATGCATAGCATTCCAGTAAATCTTTCAATGGCATTCAGTTTAAAAAAGTGAAAAAAAGCACATAAATGGCTATTATCCTTCAAATTCACATGTAATGCCAGAGGCCTAGAACAAGTATTTATTTTCATTAACAAAAGAACTTTTTTTTAAAACAACAGTTAAGGAGGTTGGACACTTTTGGAAGCCTGTGCACTATTAAAGGGATGTTTTTGAAAAGACAAATGTATACATGTCTGTACAGAAACTTTGAGTTAAAATTTTGCATCTAATAAATGTTGCTCATGGGTTACTAGCTTAACACTGACCTGGGCAAGGACAAACCTACATAATGAAAACATATAACCTGAAGATTCTGCAGGTGAATTTACAACAGTGCCTTAGTCAACGTCCTTCGATACAGGTCTTGATCCAGTGAAAGCCTTTGTTCTTCAAAAATGACTCATGGAATAATAATCTTCAAGTAGCTTTTTTGTGCTATACCTCAAGGTTCTACAGTTAGTGCCATTAATTTTTTGGCATGTGTCTACCTGTAAAAATGCCTTTTCAACATACAGTTTTTGTTGACACTGATATCAAACAAAACTGTTGTATCATTATGCTGTATCTAAAGGAAGACTTGTTTGCATGGCTTTATTCTTGGAGAAAGCTAAACAAGGCCTTTAACCTATCTTCTGGACGTTTCTATCCTAGGAGGGTCTGTTCTCCAGAAGAAAAAAAACACTTAAATTTGCAATTTGTTAAAATTGCAGCCAAAGAAAGACGACTGCTCTTCTGTGAACTTTATTGATCCCATGCTTTCATTGTTATTTTGACAGTGTGAAAGACGTTATGACTTTTTTCAGTAAAAGTGAGTGTTTTAGCTGCCCTCCAGCCCTCCATGCCTGAGTTTTGTGAGTGCCTGGAACCATGTGCCTGACAAGACAAGCAGCATAAGAAATCAGATCAATAGTCAAGGCATATAAGGCCTCAGCACATGAAAACAGCAGAAGATCGCTATCATACACTGCCAAAAGCCCTGAATAATACTGAAAATAACATCCCACAGCTTCATAATGCAACGCACATGCACCAACGAATCATAGTAGCAGAGCCTGGCTCTAAATGTGACCTGTGACAGTGGAGCACAAATATTGGCTTAAGTTACTGCAACTATAGTTACACATATGAACATGATGTCAGTTTTCCAAAGAGCTCCTAAAGCCTAATAAAGACTTCCGTCCACAGCAGGTTGCTGTGCTGGGTTTGTGTTTCAAAAGAAGGTAATGAGTCCACTCCATAGCAATATGCTTTCGCTGGTGACACTGATGTTAAAAGTTACGGTTATAAATAACAGCTAATTGAGTCATGTGTCAAGTGGAATATGCTTGTCTTTACATATTAAACAGGGATAACACACACATCTAGAGTTCTGATTTCCCACTTGTTTCATAATTAAATCATTCAGTGCAAAATAGCTCAACAATAAACACACCCCGGTATTTGCAATTTAAATGTGTACATCCTAGCACTCATGTAACAATTATGTAAGAATATTAGGCAGAGCATTTCCAACAGCTTTTCAGTTCTATCCCCAGGCAAAAGCAAGTCGTTTCCACTTGTGAGAACGTAGGTGGTTAGATTACTGAAAGTGACCTCCTGTAGTTTTTAAAAGGGAACACCGGGAGACATAAAACGGAATAATAGCAGAAACGGACATGAAATTCACTGATTGACTTGCTTTTAGTGCGGCCTCCCTGTGTCTGCAGGAAAAAAAAACAAAATGAAAACGGCAAATATTGTGTTTGATGAGATGGGATTAAAAAAAATCTCCAAAATGGTAAACTTACAAAAGGAGGACCTTGTCCATTTACATTGTGTGACACTTTTATGATGAACAGGGCAACAGAAATATTAAATGTCATTAAATGTAATTCTAAGCAATCAGAAGCATTTCTATTGGTCCTTTCATCATGACAGTGTCACAGAACATAATGGTGTGTTGAAATGGAGATTGCTGTAAAATATGAGCAACAAATGAAATGCAAATATCTTTGATATTATCATTTGGAAACAAGAAAATAAGCAATGCAGTGCTAGAGTAAACTGTAACACCGTTCCATTCTGGTAATGTTAAAATGATAATAAACACATTAGCATGAAGCCTTACGGACGTCAGGCTTAAATATTACAATCAAGTAAGCTAATGAGCTATACCAAGGATTAAGGGAATTGTAACCCAGCCATGCCTTTCCTCTGACAAACAGCCATGCATCAGCTCTTAATTTGTTATCTCAAGAGTCCATTGAGAAAAATCTCTTGTGTCACGTTTCCCGTGAAAAATAATCACCCAACCGACTTACTTATATTTAAGAAATACCCAAGACTATTTTTTCAACTCTGCTCTGAGGCATGTAGTCCTACATTTAGCTGAATTCATTTTCATTATTGATTGCTGCATTCAGTCAGAATAATGAGGAAAAATGAAGGGCAGAAGAAATATGAAACCAAACAAAATATCATTCAGATGCCATATTTCTAACCAAGACTCAACACTAATAACTGATAACTATATTCACTGTCCAGTGCAAGATTTGCCATAATTCCAGCACCATGTCACTGCTGTGCTAAGAATAGTCCACTACACAAATAATATCTGGCCAGTGGTGGTCTTACGGTGGTCCTAGGGCTGTCACAATCGTGACATTCCTAGCTGTCTTTACTTTGTAGCTCATTCTATATTGTACATAATAGACAGCACTGTTGTGTATGTGAAAGTATACTGTTACAGAAATGTGTGTAGTCAAACAAACAAGGCTAAAATGTTTCTCTTAAAAAGGTGTTAAGCTGACTTATTAAAAATAAACTAACATTACATCCCAAAACTAACATTACATCCCAATCCACCTGAAAAAAATGCACCAAATTCACAGTCTGCTTGTTGTGATACTGAATGTGTGTGAAATCTAGTTTAGCTGGGCTTAAATAACTGTGATCATCTCAAGTAATTATGTAAGAATTGTGACAGACCTAAGTGGTCCCTTTCCATTAATGGACTGGGGTGGGGGGAGGGGGGTTGGCAATTTGTGCAGCAACTGTAGACCTACAAAGTGCACTGATATGGAAGATGCTTCTGATACAAATGAGTAATAATACATTCATAATAAGCTCTCAGAAGAGTATCTCTCATTTATAATGTAGCATCTATAGAAGCATTTATATCTGCGCTCATTTACTGGCGTCTTCTGCAACATGTTGGACTTTGCTTACAGGGGAATTCCACCTTTCAGAATGTTTGCATAATTCAGCAGCTGGGATGTAAGCAAAGTCATTCAGAGTGGTCTGATGTGAAATGGTGTGCTGCAGAGAAATAAACACACTCTGATTTTCTTTACAGCGGCAAATCCAGGGGATGTTACATCTACAATGCAAATATAACCATTTTGTTTGTCCATCTTTAATGTTAGACTCTTTACTTCTCTTCTAATGTTTTTTTTTATTATTTATTTATATATTTTTTTTATTTTTATTTTTTATTTCTATTTATTTGTATTTTATTTCTATTTATTTTTTCCTACTTTTTATCATTTATTATTCTATCTATTATTCTATCTATTTTAATTGTTTTATTTATGAATGAATGAACTGGATATCTGAATTTCCCCTTGGGGACAAATAAAGTTTCTTTCTTTCTTTCTTTCTTTCTATCTATCTATCTGTCTGTCTGTCTGTCTGTCTGTCTGTCTGTCTGTCTGTCTGTCTGTCTGTCTGTCTATCACCACCATGTCCATCACTACCATTAATATATAGATAAATCAATCATTTTTAAGGCAAAACTTTCAAATCTATTGTAAAACAATATCAACAAATCCATCTTACATAGCTTTTGTGTACAGGCGTCTGGTTTCTACCACTATAGTAGAATTTGGGCTCTGCGAGTTTCTCTAGAAATGAGCATTTCACATCAAGTCATGCTAAATAACTTTAGACAGGACTTACTGATTAAATTATGCAGAAATAACAAAATAATGAGGGGAATTCCCCTCTAAGCTTCTTGTTGACTTGCCAAAGGTACTGATATGGATACAGCCACAGCATTGTTAGTATTATTCTCTCCTCAGTGTTCTGAGCTCATTATCCATGCACAAGGAGATGTTCCTCAGATATATCTGCCGAATGCACTTCATTTAAACGTCCTTCCATTCTTCAGCCTTTTTAGTAAGACATTGTGTATGATACTGTTTTCACACAAAACAAACAATCACAGCTTGCGCCTCCTAAAACCTCATCCCAGTGTGTGTGCACATGGATCTCCCTCCTTCAGTCAAATAAGCTGTCTCCATTTGAGGAGATGGCTGTCCTCCACTCTTCTAATCCGCCTGGCGCTGGCCTGGATCACTCGGTACAGCCTCGGTACAGCATACATGCTGTCATGCCTCTTATTTGCTATTCCTATCTTCGCTGTCAACACCGGAGCCTCCTCCTTAGCCCTGCCATGGGCCTGCGCCTGCACTGACAAACTGAGGAGAAATTTTGATCCCACATTTGTCAAGGAGGGCGAGGTCCAGGCAAAGTGGCTTCTTCTCTTCTTGGCATCTCTGCTGGCTCTTGAAGAGCAACCTGTGTGAGCTGGATGAGCATGGACCTCCCCATCACTGTGGTATCAGAGGTAGCTGGAGCCACTGTTTTCTTTAAATCATGCCAGCACATCCTCAGAACTCGCAGAGCTGCTCAAGGTTCAAAAGAAGAACTCTTGGCCCTTAGACCCTCTCCGTTCCCGCCTAGTAAGGGTCACTGAGAAAAGCTTCCGACTGAGCAGCTTTGTTCTTGGATGAATTTCATGTTCACGCTACATCAAATGAACCCATTTCTATTTATTCCTGTTCCAGGGCACATCTGCTTTTTAGGGGGCAAGAGCTTTTAAGACCTGGGAGAGATCTGGGTCTTTTTTTTTTCTGAAAGACTAGAGGAGTAGGCTTCAGTACTGGGCCCAACTGATATATCTGCTGGTCAGTAATACTGGTTGATGGAGGATATAGAAAAAATATAATATTTCAAGAGATTGTCACACAGTGCGTGAAACAATTAATACAATTCATTGCACTAATTGTGCTTGAATGAAACAGCACCTGACAAAAACTACGGGTACAATGGTGTGTATTATTCTCTTCTCACACTTCACTGCACTATATCAAATTAACCAGACCTGATTATACTGTCTTTACAATGAGATATGCAATGTCCTTGAAATACTAACAATATCCACGATAGGCTCAGAAAGGCATATTGGAATGTAATTATGATGATGAATATCATCAGGTTGCAGAGCCCTACTGATGGTCCGCAGTTTTATTGGCATCTGCAATGAAACAACATTTAGTAGCTTATAGAGATGTCACGGATCCGATACCGGGTAGTGCTGAACTGGATTTCGGAGGCAAAAAGGAATTAATACGAACCAGTCCTTCAAAAAATCTATCCTGAAACAGCACACACTCACACTGTGTGATGTCATGTCGATATCAATTTATTTCCTCCTGTGGTGTAGCAGAGTGTTTGAATAGTTTGGGGCATGATAGCCTACAGTTAGGAGATCATCTTTAGTGAAATTCAGTAGTTTTAAAGCTTAGTAGTTTTAAAGGAAAAAACTACTAGGTCTGTATGAATTTCTCAGTATCAGTTGAGTATCATTATCAGTATCAGTTGATATTCAAGACTGCAATCTCTACATCGAAAAAGATTACAATCTCAATTTCATTTTTTGTTTATTTACACTGTAAGGAACAAATTAGAGAACTGTAAATGAACACATTCATGTTTCAGAGACTAAACTGACTTGATACACATTTAAAGATGCTGGTCCTACAATAATTAGAAAGTATTTAAAGCTTTGTGAGATTCTGCTGTTTGAGTTTAAAAAATTGGAGAACTGAACTGACACTCAGCAAAACATTACGGAAACTAAAACCATCTAAAACTACTGTTTAATTTTGGACAATAATAAATGATATTTGCCAATATAATCAGCCATCAGAATTTTTGTTTGTTTTGTTTGTGTGATTCACACAATTTAAACATCAGTCAGGTCCTCTTTCAGTGGTCTTTGTTTCATTCTTTCATTGTTTATCACAGTTAACTCGAAATCTCAGCGTCTGTAATCTTTTTTAAGATTCTTTGATATTATGAGGACCCTTAAGAGCTAGAACGACACCAGAGTGAGATAACAAGCGATTTGGATTATTTGCATGGTGATCTGAAAACATTCGTTCTTATCTTCTCTCTATGTCATAAACCACCGCTAAGTTCAAGTAGCTCTCGGTGTTTTGGCATACTGTGACTGCTCGTTTTGCATAATGCCATTTTACCAAATCTAACCGGGAGTGCACTCTGCTGACAAAATAAAATGTTCTGCAGAGCGGAGCCGCTGAAAGAGGGCAGCCTGGAGATAGAGGCTGAAATACTTGATAAGCTTTGAGGCATCTTGAGACTAGTCCAAAAAAACAAGACAAGCGATGATTAAGGGAGAAAATCAAATGGGAGTTCGTGTGTGTGAGTGCGTGCGTGCGTGTGTGTGTGCACGTATGTGTGTGCGTGTGTGTGTAGGGAAAGAGGGAGAGAGAACGAGAGAGAATGAGAGAGAAACAAGGAGTATGTATAAGAGAAAGGGAGAGAAAGTATGTGCATGAGAGAGAAATCAAGTCTGAGAAAGAACACACGTAAGGCTGAGAGTGCATTTGAGAGAATGAGAGAGTGTGTATGTGCGTATAAGTGGGAAAATAAAAGGAAACAGAATGTATGTGCGTAAGTGTGTGTGTGTGTGTGTGTGTGAGAGAGAAAAAGATAGAGAGTATCTCTGTATGGGGAAAAGAGGTAGATATATATAGAGAGAAATAAAGAAAGAGAGAGAGAGAGAGAGAGAGAGAGAGAGAGATGATGTGTGTGTGTTAGAGCGAGACTGAGACTATGTTAATGTTCTCTCATACACGCTTTTGCAGTATCTCTTTTCTAAATATGTTGTGAATGTGAAATGACTACAGATGCTGTTGAGGCTCGAGAGTGAGTCTCCAGTATCCAGAGTGAGATACCCACAACCTGTGTCACAGCACTATGGACCACATTAGCATAAATGGTAACGAGTGGTGCTTATTTTGGGCTCGGAAATAGTAGCCTGTGTATCCAGATGGCACATCCTGCACAAAAAAAAGTACTTTAAATGAGGCAAAAGCCTTGAGCAACTGCATAGTCGTTTATGTAACTCATGCATTACATCAGCTGAAAGCTGCCAGGCCAAGCACACACTGAGACGGTTTTAATATTGACCTTATAAAATAACAATTGCAACACAGTACAGCAACAGATCACACTACTGTCAAGCATTTCAAACATCACACTGATTTCATCACGTCGTTTCTCGAAAAGCACAGTCCTTCAAGCTAACAGAGTACAACCACACGACTCCCACCATCTAAATAGATTAGCAAAAGTGAAGTTTGAGCTTCTCTACAATTTTACAATCTGAGCTATAAACACTCAGTGTCTCTGCATTTGAGCGGCAGGTTCTATCTGCATTAGAGAGGAGAAACTGGTAAATGTCACTTGGAAATCAAGACCGGCAGTGAATCAACATTGATTGTTAGACACTTGCAAATACATGAACTAAAATTCATCTATATTACTTTACATAAGCTTCCACATTATAGCCACTAAACAGACAAGTGAAAAAAGCAGAGACCTCAAGAAAAAGACAATTGCACATCTCTGTTAATACATATTACATAAGAACGGCCTCTTATTGTCTTCAGAAATAATGCCAAAGCTTCAATTCTCAGGGCGATACCTGATATGCATAAGATGCAGAAATGTTGCATTACAGCCCACACCCTCCATCTAGAGGGCTGGAATATGCGTTTGCTACATCTCCCACCCCTCCCTCGCTGTTTGAAAAGGACGCGGAGGAGTTTCTTCTTGACGCAGATCAATAATCACCTTTGCCATCCGTTATCAGAGATGGCTTGCGGAGATATGAGGAGGGAAATATCATGTGTGGGGATATGCCGGGGAAAGGTGGTGGCTCCAGGCCTTTCATGATGGATGACAGAGAAATTGACCCTAAGATCTGCTACAGCTTTAATCTTTTTTTTTTCTCCCTAGCAAGTACAGACAAAGGGAAAAAACACACAGACAGCATGTGGGTGTTTCAACTGAACATAAGAAGCCCTTTTAAGGCGGATATAATGTACATAAAGGCATAATACCAAACAGAGAAATGTCTGAAATAATTTTTTATTTCCGAAAAGCATTTTGACTTGCAGCACTGGCTGTGCCAAATACTTTTACATCTGCTGGCAGAGAGACCTACCTTCCTTTCCCACAGGGTTTAGTTTGAATGCTAATCCACTATTGATCAGCTAGATCATGTGTTAGATCAGGGCTGGACCTGAACCCTGTAGGAAGGTCTAGGTGGAGGTTTGCTGACCTCTGTGCTACACTGCCTACTTATACTTACACTCTTCTTGCTATTTAGTATTAGGGTGTAAAAATATATTTGCATTTTCTACCACTATTATGTTTATGATAATTATTATTATTATGAGGATCTAAAGGTGGTGAATAAACTGTAGTAGTGTTAGAATGGTAATATAAAAAATAATCAACATTTGTTCATGCGATGGTGATTGCAATGAATGCATTTAAGATCCATTTTAGGATTAGTTTCTGGCCTAAAGTGTATTTTTTAGACATCTATGGTAGAGAGAGGTATATTGGGCACTGTAAGGCAAACACATACTTTTTTTTTTATCAACATCATATATAAAAACTGGAGAGAGCAAATATAATTTGTGTGGTAGACACTGCAATCCAGTGTTAATTATGTTTTAAGCTTTAGAATTATGAAGATAATAAAAATTATGAAAATAAAAAATGTAACTATTCTTACATCTGTAAGAAAGAAGAAAAGCCATTTCTGCTGAAGTATCCTGAAGGTAAGAGGAACTCCTAAAAAACTACAACTACTTCAGTGTGGACACAAGAGGGTAGGGTGAAGAAGGAAGGCAGGTAGCTAACCTACAGTTAAAAGGGTGAACGTCACATCTGCATCCACTCTACATCAGTGGGTTTTTTCATTGCAGTGAGGGGATTCCCAATGGATGTATGATGCATCTGCACAATACGAGCTAGGTATTAGAACACTGTTAAACAAAAACACCTCTACTCGGGACTCAAGCTTTGTTCTATGTATTAGCAGAAAGCCATCAAAGCTTCATGCAAACCTTCTAGCAGAGGCCTGGACCTAGGTAAACCCAGGGCTAAAGTATAAAGGTGAAATCAGTCGTACCTTGGCAGTGGAAGTGGTGCAGGTGGGGGCTAGGCGCTTGCAGGCCAGCTCTGTGCTGGAGGTGGTGGTTGCCCCGGAGACAGGGGTGGGCAGCAACGAGGGAATGACGGGCAGGGGCAGCAGGCCGGGGCGGTTGTTGCCGCTGCTGGGGACGGGGGTAGCAGAGACGGCGGTGGAAACGCAGCCGTTGGCCACCACACAGCTGCTGCTGATGCCACAGCGCTCTCTCCGATCCCACATCGGGCGGAAATCCCGCTCGAATCGGTGGTTGTGCCGCGACATCACACCCCTGCAGCGTCAAAAAGAGCCTCTTCTGCTCAGGGGGAGCTGGGGAGGGCCTGGCAAAAACAACAATCAGTCACAAACAAAGGCACATAAAGCCATTTTGGAAAACACCTGGTTACACAAAGTGTCATTAAACATCACCGTTCAGATGTTTTAATTCATATAAACAGACTTAGTTTTGTTATTTTTTACATAGTATTAGCAGTGTATACCAGATATTAAAAGAAGACACTGGAAGTAATTGGAGCATTTGGAAACTGAATTTTCTGTTTTCTGGGTGTTTCTGGATAAGACACAGTTGACCTTCATTCTCACTGCTATACAGCCTTCTTAGTCTACAGATGTATTCAGTGTTCTTTTTCTATCTAAGATTTTTAATAATGGAAAAACGTCTGTTGTGCTGGAACTTGTCCACCTGATAGGCTGAATTGTCATTTTTGTTCTTTATGTTCTAAAGTAACAGGTGGGCAATAAGACAATCATTTATTGTCATTATGATTCATCATGATGCCTGACAGCCCTTTCTGTGCATGTTATAGATAGTATCAGTGTGATCATATGCAGTACAGACCAAATGCATGGTACTTTACAAAAATTAGTCCTGTTAAACTGAATTTAGTGCAGCACAGGTATGAGATGTTGAATAAAGATCTTTGTAATTAGAGGTTTTATTACATTTTCAAATGTGGGCAGAACACAGCAAACTTTTTTTACACTTCAGATAAAAATCTAACATCATGTTTTACATTGTTACTTCTTACTAATGATCTGAAATCAATGCGTTCTACAGCATAAGCTTTTCACTGTATAAACATATCCATCATACAAAAGCTTATTTATTTTACTGAATACATTGAACAGCGATTCTGATCTTCTGCACTATTTTGTATTTTTCCTGATGTGCAGGACCAGACGAATTAGATAGAAATCTGAGTCTATTCAGTGGGTCTTTGGTAAATGGACACATATTCCATTGTGCTTTTAAAGACAGAATAAAGGGCTGTAGAGGACAGCTATATTCATGTCTGTCCAATAGCACCGCTGTCAGAGAAACATCGATAAGCAACTCCCTGACGGCACAGCCCAAGATTGGTTTGCGACAGAAGAAATAAGAGCAGTGGTGTATTTATGGTAAGGGGCATATTGTGATATGGATAAGTAGAGAAGTTTAAGATTTATTTAACAGTACCGTACCATTCTAAATTTTTACCCTATTTGATCACAAATTCACTAACCCTCAAAGACACAAAATACTTGTTACCCATTCTATTAAAAACAGTATTTTACACAGGCGTTTATTTTTATAATCTTTCCACTGGGAATAGTCGGCCTTCAAATGCCGCTCCGGGATTGTTTTTATATTTTGTTTGTGTTTTCATTTCACTGAATTGTTGGCATTTTTTTTTTTCATTTTGCAATTCGCCACTCCTCGGCAGG
Source organism: Brachyalestes nurse (assembly GCA_037974405.1). Lineage (NCBI taxonomy): Eukaryota > Metazoa > Chordata > Actinopteri > Characiformes > Alestidae > Brachyalestes > Brachyalestes nurse. The sequence goes on along the minus strand of JBBPCY010000001.1, from coordinate 31,055,333 downwards.
GCGCCTGAGCGAGAGACGTTCAGTCAGTTATAAATCCGTTTTTTAATTTTCTGTTCAGCTATGCATTCGCTTTGATAGTGAGGATGGCATAAGCCAAATCAGCACTGAGAATATGAAACAAGTCATTAAGTTGCAAAAGCGCATTTATATTGAAATTTATACCGGAGTGCAGAGAGTTTGCTCCTTTTCTTTTACCGTGCAGTAGAAGACATGCAATAGTTGATTGATCTGGTAGCAATTTCGGTATGCTAATGTCAAATCTTTAATCCAGTATGGGGAAAAAACCACGAAACATTCTGAAATCTGAAATATATGCTGATAACATTTGGTGCCACAAACCCGGGTTGGAAACTGAAGGCAGAAAGAAAGGCAGTTTATCAGTAAGCAGTCAGCGCAGGCAGTTTGCTGGAATGGGGCCTGTAGCATGAGGACTGAGTGGAGCTGAGATGATGGACAATCAGTCACAGCAGCAGCTGCAGTGTAGTGCAATCAACAGCGCACAGATAACAAGCCTCTCCTCCCTTTCTGGAGCACTCTGGACCTGGCCTAATTGCCCAAACCCTCTAAAATCTTTCCAAAGGCATGTCAAATGCATCACTTATTTTTATTTGAGAGTAATGAACAGGACATCACCACAAAAAATGATGTCTTCTATTATTTAATACAATACATTAAATGGAAAACATTCACGTGTGGTGGAAGCACCTCTGTTTCATTTTCAGTTCTCCACCCTTTTTTTGGTTTGACCTCCTTTGTTGTTTGTTGTTGGAATAAAGCCACATTCTCTCTTTTGTACAGTGTCTCACAGTGAGTGTACAACTGGTCAGAAAATCTGCAGAACGATGTTCTCTTAGCAACAAACCACAGTGGTGGTCAAAGTTCACCAAAATTTGAAATGGGGGGTACACTGTGGGATATTGTTTCAGAATTGTCCATTCTGAGATCACAAAAATTCCTTTAAAGTGAGTGAGTGAGAGAGAGAGAGCGCGTGCAAGAGAAAGAGTGAGAGAGAGAGAGAAAGAATGGATGAGTGAGTGTGTGAGTGAGTGAGTGAGAGAGAGAGAGAGAGAGAAAGAATGGATGAGTGAGTGATTAAGTAAGTGAGTGAGATAGAGAGAGCGAGAGAGAGAAAGAGAAAGAATAGATAAGTAAGTGGGTGACTGATTGAGTGAGTAAAAGAGCGAGAGAATACAAGGGTGAGTGAGTGAGTGAGTGGGTGAGTGAGTGAGTGAGTGGGAGGGAGAGTTAATGTGTGCGTGAGTGAGTGGGAGAGTGGGTGTGTGAGTGAGTGGGAGAGTGGGTGAGTGAGTGAGTGAGTGGGTGAGTAAGTGGGTGAGTGAGTGAGTGAGCGGGTGAGTGGATGGGTGAGTGAGTGCGTGAGCGAGTGAGTGGGTGGGTGAGTGAGTGGGTGAGTGAGT
>JBBPCY010000001.1:31037239-31053815 GCA_037974405.1 Brachyalestes nurse | reverse complement strand
GTGAGTGAGTGAGTGAGTGAGTGAGTGGGTGAGTGAGTGAGTGAGTAAGAGGGTGAGTGAGTGGTGAGTGAGTGAGTTGAGTGAGTGAGTGAGTGGGTGAGTGAGTGGGTGAGTGAGTGAGCGAGTAGGTCAGTGAGCGAGTGGGTCAGTGAGTGAGTGAGTAAGTAAGTGGGTGAGTGGGTGAGTTGAGTGAGTGAGTGGGTGAGTGAGTGGGTGAGTGAGTGAGTGGGTGAATGAGTGAGTGAGTGAGTGGGTGAGTGAGTGAGTGAGTGGGTGAGTGAGTGAGTGAGTGAGTGAGTGGGTGAGTGAGTGAGTGGGTGATATAAGTTATATAAAGCTATAGCAACTCGAAGAAGCCATTAAAAAGGCTTTATACAGGAGCATAAATAGTTCTGTTATTATTACTAGGCTTGAACTATTAAAGGGGACCTATTATGTAAAATAGGTCTATGGGCTATACAAAACATGTTCATGAAGTTCTTTGCACAGAACCGCCCCTCATCTGTCGAGACCCCACCCACTAGATTAGTTGAAGATTCGCCATTTTGTCTGCTGGTTTTATAAGCTTAGCGAGAGCGCTATGGCTACATAGTGTTGTTGTTTCTGCAAAGAACAGCACAAATCCTTCCACTTTCTCCCAGACAAAGAAAACGGAAGGACTGCGTGGCTCCATTTCATTTTCGATGGCCATGTCCCAGCAACAACCGGTTTCATTCCCCCTTAAATGTTCCACCTTAAGATTTTAAGTTGGAACGGAAAATTCGAATAAGGAGCTGTGAATAAGGAGCTAACTTCCGCGTCATGGGGGGTTTATACACTGTCTGTGACAAGTCAGCAGATGAGGGAGATGTAAGTACTTTCAAATAATGACTTTTGTGTGTTCTATCGCAGTTAAGTTTCGTTTTGTTTACAAGCCATGTAAGAGGTGGGTGGAGGATGGGATAGTGGGGCGTGGCCAGCAACAGGAAAGGAACAGAGCCCTGAAACGGGGTGCTTTAAAGGGACTGCAACTGTAAAGAATAAACCTGCTGATATCTCTTTATGTGACAGTTATTTTGTTCAAAGAACTTCATGAACATGTTTTGTATAGCCCATAGACCTATTATAACTTGTTTTTTTTTTTGCATAATGCATAGTGAGTTTTGCGTAATAGGTCTCCTTTAAACAAAAATACAAAATCATGATTTCTTGAGTCTTGAATGCTGAATGTACTGTAGCTTTGCATCACTGGATTTTACATGAAATTTGAAATATAATACTATTACTAAAATTTAAGACAATGTTAAACAATGTAGGATTAATGTAGCTCTGGAAGCTTGAAATGTGCACCATTTTAAATTTAAATTTTGATATAAAAATGAACAATCAACCCCAATTATTACATATAGAACCTCTTTTGTGCTTTTGTACTTTCAGCTAAGAATATATGCACTGATGTCTTCCAGACAGAATGACCTAGACCAATTCATTGTCCTTTCTGAAGTGTTACAAGTTCATATCTACAGTCTAATAAAGTCTGATTTATGCAGCCCTAACAAATCTGGTGACAAGGCATTTACAAAGCAAAGTTACTCTAAAATTAGGCTTCAGAATAAATTCAAACAGCTCCGTCTTTCAAGTAGTATTTTTCTCTCACACTCATTCTCTCTTTCTCACAAATGAACACACACACACACACACACAAATACACACACACACAAGTTCTCACTTTACAGGCAGTAAGAGAAAGTAGGGACCCTATTTTTAGTCCCATTTCACTGTTCCAAAAGCCTAATCAATGTACCAAGAGTTGCTCCACAGGTTTCTACTGCTTTCCTTTTCAAAGTGAAAACTAGTGAGATAAGACACTGCTTGAGCTCATGATTAGTGTTAGAACAAACAAACTTTCCAACCCTGAAAAGAGGCGGAATCTCAGAAGTCTTCATATCTCTCAGAAAAGCTATAAATCCTGGATTTTGTGGTTATGCTAATTTTGTGGTGATACTACACTGTACAGCTGGAATAAGGCAGTTGAATATACAATGTCAGACGTAAAAATGAATGGCAAAAGCTGCCGGTGGTAAATCAAATCCGCAGGGAATCCTCGCTGTAAGGAATAGAGTGTTTGATTTTTTTTCCCCCACTAGTTTTGAGGCTTTGCAGGATTTTTCCTACATTTCAAATGACTTGCTATAATAACAACACGCCTGGATGATCATATCACACATGACGTACGACTGAAAAATCAGAGTGGAATGGGGCACTGGAGGTGGTATTTCATTGGTAGTCATGTTTAGCAAGTGTCTAATAAGGTGAGAAATGTAAATGGAGATAAAAGAAAAATTGTGTATGACTGTTATGAAATGATCTCCAGTTACCATTTAAAAATTGCCTGTGGGCGATTTTCTTGAAATGCAGTTAGACTGATTGCATAAACCTACAGTGTGTGAACGGCCACTGTTTCCAGTCACTTATATGTGATCTGCTGAAAAGAGCATTTTGACATGCAGGTCGTCAGCCCTCAGCCAAAAGACCTCAAAGTCAAAGCTTCATAAGATCACCCTCACCAATCAGAAAACCAGAAATCATACTTGGCTGACTTTCAGATAAATTGCACCTTTCCTTCTGAATGCTGCCGCTTCCATTACTCTTTAACTGGCCAGTCCTGAGGCTCTTCAGCCACTTCAGTGTGCTGAGGCCATCCACCATCTGAAACCAACACTGCCTTGTCTGGCTGTTAAAAGCAGTCATGTTCCATCTACTGAATTTTGCTGCAAAAAATGTCCAAAATAATTGTACGTAAATGTAAAAAACTGATGTCTGTCTTGTGCAATTTCATGTTTCAAAAAAGGCGCAGGGCACTAGAAAGTATATAAATTGTAACAATAGATATTTTAGGTCTCCAGAAGGTCAAACGCAGCTGTAGATGTGTAAAATGACCAAAACACTGTAGGCTATATGATAAAGAATTAAAGCACAATTAAATGTATTGTCAGAATTCATATTTCAAATCACGAGGATCTGAAAACAAACATAAATAGGCAGTTACTGAATGTTATTTATCATTCAAAACACTGCATTTAAATGCATATTGTATAAGTTATTTTATTTAAAATAACGGCAATATGGCAAGTGATTCCAAAGTTTGAATGACAGAATATGAATTGGGTGCGTTTCTGTCTGTTGGCTCGAAATGAGTGCATGTATATAAAGAAAAGTAAAAAACACCATTGCTGAGAAAATATTAGGTCATGGGTCTTACAAAAAATAACTATAGAACAAAGGTTGTATTTTTTTACTTCAGGAGCAGTCAGACACGTTTGTTTATGTGAGTTTAAGTTTGTCTTCAATTGGGATCTGCTAGGTATTGATTGTTCAGAAACAAGAAACTTCATAGGCCAACTTGGCCACTTTCAGCTTGTATTAAATAAATGCATTTGATAAAAAAATACCATTAAGTCAAATTATTTACATGGCAATTAATCATCAGCTAAATGTCATCACAGTGACAGGCCTAATAACAGCAAGATGTTAACAACTACAAGGCAGCTGAAATAAAAAACACACTCTTAAGGCTCATTTATGCTCCATTTTGTACCCTTTATGTTGTACCACTACCCACATACTTCTAATGTAGGGGAGAGCGATATGACGATATGAGATTGTGAAGATGATCTATGTGCTGAATGACAAATAAAACCTACTTGAAAAAAACTCTACATTCTACATTCCTATCTATCTATTCCTATCTATCTATTGCGGTTCTATGCTCTTCCTATTTTTTTTCCTCAGCCAAATCGCTCTATTTGCACAATAGTTTGGTTGTACTGTTCAGTAACTTGCAAAATAGTAAAAAAAAATCTTTAGTCACAAATTAATATAAATACCGTGATAAAATCTAAATCATGATTTAACTGTAAAAATATTGTGATATGATATTTTTGCCATATCGCCCACCCCTACTTTCAAGAGTCCTTTACAACCTCTTCTCATTTGTTAAATGTATTTGTTTCACACTTGAGCTATTGACTGTGCTGCTCCCATGACTTCCAATGGTGCTGTTTCATTCGTATCCATAAGCTTTCAGAAAACGTGCACAGATGTACCATAATGAATACATACATACAGAAGACTTTACATCCACATTTGATCATTAATAAGCCTCTACGCATTCAAAAAAACACAGTTCTGGGCTTGTTTCTGCGACTTATTGACTTTATAGCTAAAATGAGACACACATAAGCAAGGTTGATTACAGTTTATTTATGTTTTTATTGATAAACAACAAAACCTGGAGAGTGTCACTCTTATTTAACTATTTTCAGCTTCCTTTTCTGAGATAAGGTATTGATGTCTTCCCTGTAGGTACACACCAATGATGCACTGCCAAATGTTTCTAATGTGCCTCCAGTGCTCCTCATGGACCAATTAAATCATTCAGGCTTTAGTGAAATGTAAATGTGAGCTCATCCCTCGGACACGCACTCATAATGTTCCCAGAATTATACTGCTCCATAAAAACCTTGACTAAAAACTCCTTATCTCAGAATTCACTAAAAGTAAAAATCAATCGGTCAACCACACAGCCAAGAAAGAAACATGGAAATGCTCAAACATCTCTTTTGAACATCTTCAATCCTTTTCAACCTCTAAATCGAAGTCATTTGAACAGTAATGTAAATGAAATCAACCCATGAAGCGCGTCTTATCGGACACAGACTCATTTCTGATCTATGAATTCTTTTGTAGAATGCAGAAATATTATAGGGGAAATGGAACGCTAATATTTTGATACAATCTAGTTATATTTAAGGGAATTGGATACAAGGTCTAGCAAGTCGATGCAGTTCCAAGACCAGTCAGAAGTTATTCTACATCGCACATTTCAGTTTGCTTATCTAAAGCTATTGAACGACTCCAAACGGACTTTCTACACCTCACTTTTTTCTGCCCACAGGAGCGGGTTTATCGGCCTGTCCTCATCTGACTGCAGCCGAAACCATTTTCACTTGCTGGAGAAACCAAATGAGCGAGGTCTGCTCCAGTCCACCAGGAAATGAAAATGCAAAGCTAGCCATCTGTGTGAAGCCAGCGCGGGCATTTCAGAAAGCAAAAAAAAATTAATCAAAGAAGCCGTTTTTTTGTCAGTCAGCATACAGGACCCACAGGCATAGGGGAAAATCTGTACGAGGAACAAACACACAGATCCTATGGTTGGTCTTCTGAACCTCAGTCTGAAATTAAATCAACAATGTGTGAACATAGATGATGGGGCATCTCAGCCTCCAGGAGAAGGAAAACAAGCAGAAAATATATTCATCAGAGGTAAGCCTCTTTGTTGAATGCAGGCCTTGTTTCTTAGTACAGCATAAAGCAGTTAATCAGACAGAGTTAGAATGTTAACCCCGCTCTACAGCCCCACAACACAGTCAGCTTTTTCCGAGCCTCCTTTTAAGCCACGCTCCGCTAAAGCAAGACTGTGAGCAGAAAGCACCGGACGCGTCCCCAAAGACCTGGGAAACATGCCTACTGCACTTAGATTGACCTTGGCTATCACAGTCTACAGAGCAGTCCCTCTGAGCACTACAGAGAGGAAAGCTTGCATGAGCTGCATCAATTAGTGTAACTCCCTCTTGTTGTCTACAGCTGCTGAAACTACATGAAGGGTTTTTGTCATTTCAGATTGCATGGTGGCCTCCAGACTAAAATTATACTGTAGATCAGTGGCTCCAATCTAATGCATTCCAGTCCACTTTCATTCTAATACACCCCAGGCAGGAAACCAACACTCAACAAGCCTTGGTTACCTGGATAAGATGTGTCCATAAGAGGGAAAAATTGGATTTGCTGGAGATCTTGAGAAGCTGGACAGGAAACATCCAGATCTTTGATGAAATATGCCCAAAAGTCTTTTCCCAGCTATGGTTACAGCAGCCTTGTATTAACAATTCAAGCTGCGTAGCTGGTCTTAAAGGATCGTTCTCTTGCCAACAGAGTAAAGGTGGGCAATATGATGATGACATTATGATGAAAAATTGCATTCCTTTCCTGAGTTTAAGGTGTAAGGAACCTCTTCCTAATGTACGGGTTACTGGATGAACTCTTTGAAACGTATGAACTTACATTATGTGAATTTTCAAAAGGCTCTGACATCTCTTTTGAACATCAAAATGATTCAAAAAGGCAATTTAGAAGAACCAAAAGCGATCTTTTTGTTCTATCATTCAAAGAACCCGTTTTGGCACATTTTTATAAGTTTTTATGAGTATATTAAATACATAAACTGCAGCAAAATAAGCAGATGTGCTTGGATGGTAGCCCATCACGGCATTGATGTCATTACTTTTTCATTTTTCCTGTGGTTCCTTTTTAAGTAGTTAACATTAACATAACATTAACAAATGTTCAATTAAAAAGTACCACTGTGATCTTTTTTTTAATTACTTGTTTTGCTCCAACTTCAGATTCATGGCTCCATTTCTAGAACAATCTCAGCTCAGATCAAGAACACAAGGCCTTCCAATGGCTTAGCTGATGGCTTAGTGTTATTTTTTCTTTGCACCAGAAAATTAGGTCTCAGAGAGTATTAGAAAAGATAAACATGTGGCTAATAAGTGGCCATAAAGACTTCATAACAGAACATGCTTTATTGTTTCATCCGCCTCTGCCCCAATTGGCAAGGTGCCACAGACAGACAGGCCAAATGAGGTCACATATTCACACACACACACACACACACACACACACACACACACACACACACACACACACACACACACACACACACACACACACTAATGGGAACATTCTATGGGTCGAGTCTAACAGAATGATAAATGAATAAAAATTAGAAATACTTAGAATAAACCACTCCAGTGTTTGAGGACCGGGAGACTGGGGGGATGCTTGGCTGGAACGAATGCACGCTACTAAATATTTCAGTGGAAGTTTTTCAGCTGCCGAGTTATCTGAGTGTCACGCTGTTCAGAGCACAAGTGTGTAAAAACTTTAAATATGCATCTGCACGCAAGGGCTCATCTGAAGGATTCTACATAATCAACGGCTAAGTGGCAGTTTAAAGAATATTCTGCCAATTTACACTGATGCTACTTCACTGCTGCTTCTTTGCAAGCTAAAAGTCAAAGCTGCTCATCGAGGCATATCCTTTTTCCCCTAAAAATAAATAAATAAAAAGCATGAATGCATGCAGGGACAGCAAGTCTAAACAGGCTAGTAGGACTAAAGCCTCTCTGTCTTTTAAGGAACAAATTGCATCAAAATAAGGTTTAATCTTTGGCATCTACAATTTTATTTGCTGCTAACAAGTGAGAAGCTGATCATTTTGAACTTCAGTGGAACTATAAACAACAGCGTCACCAACACTGAGAAAAATGTGATTTGATTAAGATGAGGTCAATTCACTCAGGTACTGTGGGTCATCTTAGATTAAATTAACAGTCAATCCATCAGAGCCAGAAGACGGACAACAAATACAAACTCAGGTGAAGTAACTAACGTTACATACATGAGAAAACAGCTTCTGTACCTATCGACTTATCTGAAGTGCGAAACATTACTGTATTATGCTATATAGATATTAAGTAACATAGAATTTATTTTCACAGTGTTGTATTACAAACATTATCCTTGGAAGATATAGCCTAAAATAAAATATTCCTAATGTGAGCCATGTTAACCAATGACATTTGGATTTATTTAATTAGACAGTATTATCACAACTAGCCAGCAAGTTCAAGTGTAAGGAGCTCTGTGTTCCTGGGCCATCTCTTGCACCACTGCATGTTCCTATCATAGAACTGTCCCTTTCAAGAGAACACTGTGCCTTTTGTTATACAAGATAATCAGGATGCACAAAAGCACAGAAGCAAAAGGCAAGAGAAGACTGACTTGAATCATGTAAGAGGAGTTAGAATGAGATAAACTTGTTATGCTTAACTTGCTGCTAATTTCTTTGAGCTTGGTAATTGTTAAGTAAGCCATGATAGACGACACTGAGTCCAGGTAACTGAAAATAACACGTTGGAGGGCGTAATGTGCTTTTGTTCTTTCACAGGAAATGAAAACATGTTTCACAGGCACTAAAAAGTCTAAAGTCAATATTTAACAGCAGGATATGATGATAAATTTAGTTACGGTGTGACACCACACTGTATATTAACAGAATGTTAATATTTTTTCAATGGGAAATTACCCCCCTCCCTTATAACCCCACTTCCAAAAAGACCCTGAAAAGTAGGCCTTTGCAACAGGCATTCAGGTAAGATATTATATTCAGTATATTACTCTGTATACTGCTGGTTTAAGAAGTCCTTTAGTAATGATCCAAAATGTTACTGATCCAAAATTATGACAAGTCATTACTAAATGCATGCATAAGAGAAAAAGCAGTTGGCAGAGAATCAGATATCACTTTGGGGGAGATTCAAGTGACCACAGTTCTTCAAAGTGAATCACAGTAACAATTCAGTGAGCGCTGGTTTCACGCAGACCTTAGCATAGAGCTCAGTGGGAAGTCTCTTAATTCTCTGAGCTGGCAGAATCTCAACCCTTGAAGGAGCACTCATTAAACAAGTTAAGGCCCCTCATTTGATGTATAATTTAGAATTTGCATGCAGAACCCAGAACAAAGATTTGAAAAACAATGCATATATGTACATATATTTATAATATATAGAGATGTAATATATGTATACATACATTTGACTATGAAACTGAAAAAACCCCAATTAAATTAATCATTTCTTGGCATTCTTTATGCATGTTATGTATTATAGATTTTATATTCTCTAGTGTCTATACTTATGATTTATCAAAGTGTTCTCTGAAAGTTGATATGCAGGCTGGCCAATGAGAACTAACATTATAGCATTAGAACACAAATACCGAGATCATTGTGGTAAACACAGGGGAATAAAAAGGAGAAAAAAAAGACTGGCTCTCTGGCAGACACTATACCGTCAGCAACACCTGTCCAGCTGGCCGGCCAGAAAAGCATTATTATCACAATGTCAGCTTTAATCAACATTCTAGTCAGCAAAGAGCTTCTGCTGTGCGACTGCAGCAACGAGATCCTGTAGGAACATAATGCACTTATCAGGCTATTGACCACCTATCAGTGCATTAGGCAATAAAATAAACTAACGGTGCCGTTATTTCTTGGTCCTTGCAATATTTTTTATGATCAGGCAAAATATGATCAGTAGGGCTATAGATTTCACAACACAGCAGGCGGATTAAAAAACACAGCTCTCATTTAAGCTTTACACAGTTTGCACTGTCCAATGTGGGAAATGTAAAACAGGTCGGATTGAACAGTCATTTTAAGCAAAACTACTTCATATGTTTCACAGTATTAAAATTCCCTAAGATGTATCTTATCCCATTAATCTTATCTTATGTCCTAGGTTTCATTATTTACTGAGGCACACTTGAGACATATGTATGTATTTATGTAACATGGTCACAATTATTTTTGTCATGAGCATTTTTATCTAGTAGAATTAAGCAGGTCTTCAAGATATATTCAGACAAACTCAAATGAGCTCTGGTGGCTTCTATCAAAAAGCAGCAGGCTGAAACTCGCCCCAAAACACTAAAGGCCGAGCTAATCCTAGGCAGACATGGATAAATCACAATAACAGTGAATCCAATAAGGGCTACTTCTTCAGCTTGCTTTTCAAATATGGACCTTATATGCATCGTATGGATTTGGGACTGAGTGGTATGTTTCGCAGTTTTCTGTGTTATGTTTTCCCTATGCAGTGACCAGTGAGCCATGCAAGCGTAATAAAACACTGGTCAGGGTCACTGCTGATGATTTACATAGTAGACATTCTCATTAATGCGTGCCAGTGCCGTGCTCTTCAGCCGTAATCCGATCTGAGAGCTCATGAAGCCACCATTTACACGCTACTGTGAGCTCAGGTCAGGGCGAGCGCTTGGGCTGCGAAGGCACTCGCGGCTCACCCCGGCCCGGATCACCCCCGGCATCGTCCCACAGGCTTAGCCGTCTGTTATTGCCTTGGAATAGAAAAAGAACAAACTTTGCAGATATATTTAAAGCTAAGAGTTCAATGTTATAAATCATTTTTCGATTTGTCTGTTGGCCCTTGACTTTGTTCCACCAGACCAGGGAAAGTGACCTTATGCAATGGTCATTACTCTGCCAACAATTCTGCAAGCCCATAGGAGCTCAGAAGCCATGTTTTGTATTTTTTACTAACAGGCCTGAAGCAAGAAACTAAGAGGAACTGAGCAAGATGAAGCCATAGCACACTAACAGGTTAAGCAGTGAATAATGTCTAAAGATAGAGCTTCAAAGAGAGAAATTTTAAATACCTGTAGGCAAAGAGCTGCAGATTTCCAGAAGAAGAAAAAATCCACTATTCAAGAGGTGCCAGCGTTGGAAGTCTTTGTTTGTGACTGCACATCTAATCTGTGAACTTACACCTGGCAACCTTGATCAGCGGGAAACTTTTGAAATAATGCCAATCCTCCAGCTGCCCTGCCACAGCCACTTAAGCACACAGCAAGTAATCGGGAAAGACAAGACAGCAGATCTGTCTCGGTAGCGCTGCCAAAGCGGCTTCAACAATCTTTTGCATTACCCTCAAATACTGGCATTCACATGTCAAGTTTCAGAGAGGCTATCTTTGTATAAGGCAGATTTACTAATTACATTTCATCTGCATTTCCTCGATTCACAAAGGAAAAAATCCCCACTTGCCAATTCCAGTACAATAGCAAAATGCAATGTCTCTTAATTTAAATAACTAAACTCACTAAAATGAAGCAATCCTTACAGCCTGACTACAAAATTCTTGGGAAAAAACAAAATAGATCCTCTGAATCACAGAACTGCATTTTATCTTTTTGGTTCGTAGAACACAGAGAACGTCTCATTCAATAGTGTCAAAGTAAAAAGAGAGAGAGCCTCACTCCACTTTAAATGGCAAAAGGGGGTCCCAAACCATCTTAAATGTTTCATTAAGAAATCATGTTACTTCACGCATGGTTACCAGCCCTGACTCATGGCAGGGTCAGACAGAGTGCAGGGCACAGAGAGGTTATTAGACCAGTTCACAGACAGTGCACTTCACTCTCACAGATGTAACCCTTTCAGTGCCAGTACAGGGCTCACAGAGGTGACTGAACCATGAAACTTAATAGTCCACGTATCATTCCGTAATGAACAACTGCCTACTGGACTTGCGATGTAAATGTGAACCATGCACAAAAAAATGCAGAAATCTATGAGAAACATTTGTGTCTCTCCAGTCTGGCTATGCTCGTTGACATCGAAATGTCAAACATACATATGTATGACTACCACACTGGAGTTTGAGTTTAGGGAGCAGTGATCCAGATGAGAGAGCTGAACCAGTCAGAAAAGAAAATGTAGCTGGAGCATGCAAATGCATCAGCCGCATCCAAAAATGATCTGAGATGTGCTGAGCTGTCGGTTTTCAAATCCAACAAAGTATGCATTCTTTTCATCAAGCTCGGGATGAGCTGTTTGATATTAACTCCCAAACTCAACAGAGATGCTTCAAACATCTGTAAACACCCACAGAATGCAACAGAAGTGATGAACACTTTCTTTTAGGAACACATATTGGGTTTTTTTTTTCCCAATAAAGGCCAAATTAGACCCTTCTGAATAGTTTATTCAGTGTTTATTAAGCTTCATTCAGTAGGATGAGTATTAGTACATAATTGGACATGTGTTATGAGAAATCTACTAATAATCACATAATTATTTATATATTATCTTAATTTTCATTCACTTTATTTTTTCCTTCATTAACTCCACTCACTTGAGCTTATAGGAATCATATGTGCTCAATTATACACTGATATAACATAAACTTTACATCATTTACATAGTAATGTCTTAGCAAAGGGTTTATTGGGGATTAGTACAAGTGAATCCAATTGTAGTCATTTTAAATAACCAAAAACTAAGTACCAATGCTGCTCATAATGAATGGCATGTAATGTGGTCTGAATAAAAATAATGGAAGTTTCTTGGACACATAACAAGACCATAACAAACCCTCAATAAACAAACCCTCAGTGTTGCCCAAAATAAAATACAGCAGAATACAGTGTAATGGGGTTGGGAAGGGACATTATCTGAGTATAATATTAAAGCAGATGCACTAAAAACAACACAGAATGTTCTCAGTTGGCCATATCCGTGTATCTGGGTTCAGAAGTAACACATTTTAGATCATATTTATTAAAGAAAATGCATGAAACCGTATAGTACAAAAGGCGTATTTTCTGTCTTTTATGTCTGGGCCGGAGCTGGTGTGGGCGGGCCGCCTGTGGTAAGGCAAAAATATTTGATTTCTGGAGAAAGCTTAGAGAATTAAACGTATGTGAAGAACTGAAAATGGAGATATTTGATTTTAAAGGGATCCAAACCCTAATCCCAGCAATACATGGAAATAAAATAAACATGTATCCAGCCCTGCTGTGACTGCTGCAATGTATCAAACACAGTTGGGCAATTTAATGCGCTGCGGCCAAGCACACAATACCCGCACTGTTAATTCTGTGAGCATAGACGCCATGCTATTGCCTGAAACAGTTTAATGTAATCGTCCTAAAGAGAGCCGGCCATCAGTGAAGACTGAGACAGACATTAGCAGGGAAATGCAGGGAAGCAAAGGCGAACAGCACCATCAGCATATCTGTGAGAGAAAAAAATCAGACTACAAACACATGCATTACTGAAATTGCATCGCATTTGCATATTTTGCTTTACAAATCAGCGGCTGATCAAGCTTTAGCAGTCTGAAGCTTTGTGTAGACCATAAAAAATCTAATCTTCCTGATGACTTTCTGTATTGAGTTTGATCAAGCAAAATCAGACCGTCAGGTTTTCATGGTCCATATTATCAGAAACAGATAGGAAACCTAACTCAAATCAATGATTATGAAAAAAAAAAATCACTATTGGTGAACATCCTTTTTTATGTTTCTTGTGGTCAGCAGTTCTTCAGCCCAAGTGAGTACACATGAAACAGCACGGAATGCACTTTGAAGCTACTTCAGATTTGTGGGAATACGATTAATTCACCATTTTCTCATTAAAGAGCCCATATCTAACATTTGTCTATTACTTTTTTCCTGTGGTTCACTTCGTGGCGAAGTGGTTTTATGTAGCAATTCCTTACAAACACAATCTTATAAACCTTTTTATCCCTTAGAATAAAACAAGCCGTTTTGTGCTACTGTGAGTTTAAGACTCACATACATAAAATGCTCTGCTCTGATTGGATGCTTTATTTTGCTGAAACACTACCTATAAATAAAGAATGAGTGGGTGTTGGTTTAAGTTACATTACAGAAACAGTGAATTTTAAATGACCTGTTTTTGCACCTAAATGTGCAGAACTGGACCATATTGGTTGTTGAGTAAGTTGTTCGTTTTATTCGTACCTGTTTTACCTGTTCGTACCTGTCATTCTGCTGAGAACTGGTTGCTAGATAACAACTTGCTTAAAATTGTAACAGATTTTGTACTTTCTACATAATCTAAACAACAAAAAATTAATATATTACTTGTTTAAGGTAATATTTCACCAGCTGATTTGGTCAGATTGTGAAGGAGAGTGTAGCATCAGCCCTAAGCAAGATTTTCAGTCTTCCAGTCTTTCAATCTGTGACAACAGAACCACTAAGCACCTGGAGTCATCCAGAAATAAATAAACTACACTTTTGTGGGCCACTTGTAAGTATGTTGTTACTGTGACATCAAAAAACACATCATTAAAATTATGAAGTGTATTTTAGTTTCATTTCAATGGGCTTCATGGGCTGGAGCATGAATAGTATGTTATGAAACATCGACTGTGTCAACGCTAAATGCTTATTCTTGGGAAGTGATAAAATTTGTTTACTGATGAAATGCATCCTTTACTACGGCAAGTTACAGATTCTTTTTAGTTCATTAAGAAAGTAGCAAACGTGTTTTTATACAAAAATTCAGAATCCTTATTTGTAAACATTAATGTTTTTGTGTGTATGAATTATAGCCATCCTGAACCACCACTGCCCACCTGAATGACACACAGCCATTCAGGAAGAACTTTCTAAGGATGTGATGTGAATTTCTGCGCTGAAGTGAAGGTAAACCTGTGCCTCGGCCTCATCATGAATTGAGTTAGAAACGGCTTCCTTCACAAAGGCCACTTTCTCAAGCCGTGCGCCTGACCCACTTTTACAGGGGCCTCAATAACATTAGCAAAAGCAATTAACCTTTAGCCAGCAGCCTTACAGTGAGAGGAGCACGAAATTCTCTCTATTCATATTGATTTTATACTCTACTATAGAAGCAACCTGCCATGCAAAACAAACCATCCTCAAAACAGCTAATGTGGCCCTCAGAGAAAAGCATCTGATTAGATGCATATTGTGATTAACTGTTTATTTCTTTACTAAAAAAAAAAAATACAATCCTTCTTATGCAGGTTTTTAATGCCACTTAAAGCAGCTGCATATTTAACAATAACTCAGGTATGCTTTCACATGCACTCACTTATGCACATTTAAATAAATAAATATATGCGCATAGGCTTTGCCTATATATAATCAAGATTGGCCATCACAGCAATTGCACAAGGTGATCTGAGGTTATTCCGTGAAATTTACTTTCTAATTTGCCAGGCTTCAGTCAAGTGACAAGTTCACTTTGAGAACTGAACCAACATTAAATGACCTATGAATACTGATGAAGACATTACAGTGTACATGGGTCGTATCCCTATACAATCACACACAATTTACAGAAGGGTCAGACTGGGAGAAAAAGGATTTGCAGTGAATAAAATGCATTGGCAAGGTTATAGAAAGCCCAGTTTCCAGAAAGCCAGAGTTTTCTGAATATATCTGAGCCACAAACGTTTGTCGGCCCTGGACAACGAGTAGCCGACGAGTGCATAGTGTGTCGTCAAAATAAAACGAGCTGGAATTATGA
This sequence comes from Brachyalestes nurse, assembly GCA_037974405.1. Classification (NCBI taxonomy): domain Eukaryota; kingdom Metazoa; phylum Chordata; class Actinopteri; order Characiformes; family Alestidae; genus Brachyalestes; species Brachyalestes nurse. The sequence continues at coordinate 31,038,829 of JBBPCY010000001.1, read as the reverse complement.
ATGCACTTAATTATCACGCTTCTTTAACTACTGCTAAAGTAGGCGAATCCACTGGGAACTTTGTTTACACTCATTAGAGCCTTTGTGAATGATGAATAACTATTATATTACCACCAAGAATGCATATTCATGTTTTTCAGAATAAATCAAGATAAATATCTTTATTGATTATGTCCATTTATGTAGATGCAATTCAATGTAACAATAAATTCATTATTTCAAACAAAACTAGGCCTTTACTGAACATGCTGTACTTTAATATGCAATCATCAAGGTGCAACAAGGCAGTGATCCAGCCACTTAATCTGCAATTAGGCAGGGTTTGTTGGTTAAGCGCTGACGATCCGAGACACAGTTCTAGGATAAATAGTCATTAACCTGAAGAAATTGTTTGGAAGCTCTTCTTGTCTTGATTGCCCATTATTAATGGATGACAAATTAATATACAACATAACTCGACCGTCACATAATGACATGACGGGGTAAGAAAGATGTTCGGACACGTTTAAAAGGAACGGTCTACCAAAATAATGTGCATGTGGAAAAGTTGGCGTCACCAAAGTGGCCATAAAAATTATAACCTCCACACTATGCAGAGTAGGTGCTGTGGACCCCACTTTTTTCCCCAAAACAGATATTTATTGCAACATACTACTCCCTTGACTTGAATTTTCCCTGTAATCTGTGTCCATACATCTTGACACATGGCAATTAAGCTGTCTGAAGCTAAGAGGCAAAGGAGCAGCAAACCCCCTCTGAGACAGCATCACAGCAGGGCTCCCAGCATGATATCTCACCGGCTCTACTCAGCAATAACGCTGTCAAACAACACAGCCCACAAGAGCCCGGCCAGTCACAGCATCTAGCTTTTAAACCATAAAATCTGACCTGTGACCCCAGCCCACAACATTCAGAAAAAAAACACAAAAATGTAAACATTATAAAGCAGAAGATCACATTATAAAGCTGAAGATCACTTCAGCGAAGCGGGAGATATTTAATACTTCATAAATAATAAATACAGGACCAAGCTTTGAGAGCTATTTGGAAACGGCCGTGTAGATTTCAACACCGAACTCTAAAATATCTCAAAACTACTTACCACACAGCGCCTTTGTTGGCTGCACATCACGCTAGAAAGAGGTGAGCCTCACTCAACCCAGCAGCTCCTGTTAAAAGAAATACAGATTACAAAGAGGGAAAAAACATCTGACTTCATAGCTGAACTCCTCAGATGAACAAAACATTGTATGGGTTAGAAAAAGGAAAATCATCCCTGGAGAGTCAAAAACTAATTGCCAAATAGCACAAAAACATCTCAAATAAGTAAAAAGAGCTAAATGAGTCACTCCTGTAAGTAAATCAATTACGAAACTTTACTCCAACAGAATACCTTTTAAACCCAGTGACAGCAAAAAACACATTCTCCCACATAACCCCATGAGATTTCAAACCTTTCCAAATGTATTCCACTTCAGAGAGAGGAAGGGAGGGAGAGACAGATAGGGAGGGAGGGAGGGAGAGACAGATAGGGAGGGAGGGAGAGACAGATAGGGAGGGAGGGAGGGAGAGACAGATAGGGAGGGAGGG
>JBBPCY010000001.1:31006754-31026329 GCA_037974405.1 Brachyalestes nurse | reverse complement strand
TCACCCATGTGTGTGTGTGTGTGTGTGTGTGTGTGTGTCTATATAGAAATTTACTCTGTTCCTCTGTCTGCGTCTCTCCCCTCTGTCCTACCTTACAGACGAGCTGCTGACCACTGTGCACATTAGCTGCTCTAAACGAGTTTTCCCCTAAAAGCTCAAATAACACATTTTTTCCAATTTGGATGCCATTCGAACAACCGACCAAATCTGTAATAGGACGAGAGGGCTGGAGTCTAAACATTTAGTATAAGAAGGTTAGAAGTGGTTTAGCACGCTTTATGCAGTGTGTAACTGTAGCCGTTAGCTTCACCCAGTCGAACGTAAACATTAAAAGACATCAAAAAACAACAGGGTTTGGGGGCCTACAGAGTGTGTTCTTGTAAAAAAAGACAAAAGTATTTGGACGCCTGACTGACAGGGCCTTTAATTACATTGCACTCAAATACAAGGACTTTAATATAGAGTTGGTCCCCCTTTGCAGCTACAGCTTCTTCCACTCTTTTTGGAAGGCTTTCCACAAGATTTTGGTGTTTCTGTGGGAATTTGAGCCCATTCATTCTGTAGAGCATTTATGAGGTCAGGCACTGATGTTGGACAAGAAGGTCTGGCTCGCAATCTCCGTTTGAGTTCATCCCAAAGGTGCTGGATGGGGTTGAGGTCAGGGCTCCGTGTGGATCAGTCAAGTTCTTCCACACCAAACTCATCCAACCATGTCTTTATAGACCTTGCTTTGTGCACTGGGGCACAGTCATGCTGGAATCGGCCTACCAGAAAGTGTCCACAAGGTTGGAAAAATGACATTGTCCAAAACGTCTTGGTATGCTGAAGCATTAAGATTGCGCTTTACTGGAAGTAAGGGGACTGGGCCAAATCCTGAAAAACAGGTGTGTTCCAATATTTTTCTCTATATAGTGTACTTGTGAATGAAGCATCTGGACCAAGAGGCTTAATTTTCCATTAATATTTATTGAGCACACAATATAACACGTTTATCATCTGATACAGGGCCTCATTAAGAAACCACCACGTGTTCTCCCCATGTACCTGTTCCCTGACATCTTTTTAAAGGTTTTGAAACACACTGGACACAACATGCTTCAGGTGTGACGTTCCACAATGAGACTGAAGGTACTGTCAGCACCCCAAACTTAACACTGTGTCCAAGATATATCCACAGAAATAAAATCATAATAAATAACATGGGTGACCAAAATAACAGGCCTGACAATATCATTCTTCATTAAAGAAAGTGAAGTACAGTTTAGACATTGATAAAATAATATAGAAAACAAACAAACCATCAAAAGAGATTTAAATGTCAATCCGAATATTATGATGAGTCGTTTCCATCAAGAAAGCAGGACTTTGCAGCAGGACCAGTACACTTCAGTAATCACTTAACCATGTTGTTCATTCATGAGGCAGAGACACTGTTCCAGTGATGTAACACATAATCTACAGAAAATACTTTAGACACTGGCCGACGATGTGTATAGGCAACAGATGAGACAAAATGGCACTATAATGATATAAGAAAAGTAAAGGCAGTATAAATTTTCAATGGAAGCTGAAAATTTAAGAAATCTCTCTGATTTCAAAATTAATTGCACAACCATGAGGCCACATTTTGACACACAAACCATTATCATGCAGGACAATGACAGTGACAACATCAAGGTGAACATCTGGCAGATTTGAAGCTCTGCTGGGTTTTTCATGCCACACACCAAGTGAAAAGTTTGAACAGAGAAGGTGGTTAAGATGCATTATGTGCTGGGTTAAAGGGATAGAGGATAACACTAGCCATTAAATAGGATAACCTCTGTAATATTGACAATATTAACATAGTATGTAACTCTAGTATCCTGAATGCCAGTCTTATTACTGAACTATCTGCCCATGAACTGGCAGATATCTAAAAGGCTGGCATTGGGGCACATATTGGAGCTATCATTACTAGAAGTGTTCAACCAGATTGTCACACAGAAACTATAAGAATGAGAGGGGGATGTGTGCCAGTGTTACTGGCATCTCACTTCAGGTCACCACCGTCTCCCTGGATAGTCTTCTTGATACGCAGCAGCATCGTGGTCTGCCATTGGTCCAGGCGAGAGATCGAGTCGAACTCCTTTACCTGAGTTAGTGGAAAAGGGCAAACAACTAAACATGGGCAGATAAGATCCATTCAAATTACAAATAGGAGAAGTGACAGTCATAAACATCCAAATTTAAAAGTCACACTCACCGCCTCAGTGAATGCCTCACTGTTTTGCTCCTCATGCGCTTCCAGTAGTTTCTATGCGAAGAAATGTGAATTTAAACATTAGGCACAGCACACCCTAGTAAAATATCATTAAAAAGAATTGCACAATTTAGTAAAATACAGGGATGCACCAATCATGCATATATTGGCTGATTCCAATTTCCTTCCAGCCGAACTGGATGACTGCATTCACACTATGTGCACAACAATAACACATGAAGCACACCAGGACATTTTCAATAGCATTTATACAACAGGCCAAACTGGCATTTTAAATTCCTAAATAAGAGATGCATATTAAAAATGAATCAAATTAAGTGCTACATAGAAAGTAAAGTGCAACTGGCTATTGTTGTAAAATTGAATTGACGTGAGCCAAGATGAAAATAATTCATTCTCTGATTGCCTTTTCATGTTTAGATCAATTCCAATTCTAATCTTGGCCAATCTCAACTGTGCATCCCTCGTGAAAATTAAAGGTGCATCATCTTACTTACCTTCAAAAGTTTACATTCTCTAGAGTCAGAAAATGCTGGAAACATACTTTCATACTTCTCTATGGCCAGCTGTAAAAAGCGAATGGTTTCAGTTTAACATGTTAAAAGAAATCCAAAACATAAATCACAGAAACAAAAACCTGACTCAAACACATTTAAACAATCATTTATGAAGTGAGGCTTTAAATATCATTCATGCACTAAAAATGAATATAGATCAGATAGCTTGAAAAGGTACTGACCTTTGCATTTAATTCATCCACAATGAAGTGGCACAGTGAAGCTTTCCAGAAATACTCTTTTGCGTTGTATTTCAGGAGGGGGTTATCCATTGTACTAGTTGCAACCTATGAGGGAAGAAATGTTTGATTATAATGAATCTAATTGATTTTCCTGCTAAGGGCTATGATATGTTTGAGGCTGGCATACACACCTGTTCAAAGATTTCAATAGCTTTTGGATACTGTTCAAGCTGAGCGCAGTAAAACCCAACTTTGAGGAGACATTTGTTGGCCGAGCTGAAAGAAGACAAATCTTCATGTTTTACTAGACACATGCAAGCACGCATATATCTGTCACATTCAGATTTTGAATCTGAAATGTTATTAAAAAAGACAATTCAGGCAGCAGATTTTGGAATTAAAAAGAGGGTCTCTGACTAAAGGCCTTACATGCAATGGTTGAAAGAAAACAGTAAACCCTGCTTCGTTGTTACTCTATAATGATTTCATTTAGGAGAAGAAATGTATGTGAAATATACTCTATTACCTGAAGTCACCTGGAAATGAATGGTAGGTATTAGAAAATACCTGGTATCATTTTAAGATGAATTTATTAAAAAATCTTTAAACTATAATTATGACCAGTATTTTTCTAATACAAATAATTAGATATCACAAAAAAACAAATAATGATGACATTTTGTGTAGAATGTTAAAATTATGATGAGAAAAGAACAGTGACCACAAGCTGTTCAGGCAGCCAAAGCAACTGGCATAGAAATAGTAACATATAGAAACCAATTTTAAAACACAAATGTATTATGGTCACAAATTTCTCATAATATGTAATAAAAATAGGTAAGAAAAAGAAATACCTGTTAGATTCCTCTCCTTTGTAATAGTCGGCCGCCTGCTCGTAATGGGCAATCGCCTAAAACCAAAGATTAAGGAAAGTCAGTATGCTGAAGTTTTCGATTTGGCTGGCAGTGAGCCCTACTGTTCTGTTAAACCTTCTGCCACAAATTTGACGATCAGTTCTGAACCAATGAATCTCATGTTAAAATGCTAATTTCCCACCCGTCGGAGTAATGATTTTTTGAATCCCAAGACTGCTAAGCACCTCTGAGGTACCCTGAGTAAGGTACGTCCCTACACACTGATCCCCGGGCACTGTGTTCCTGGCTGCCCGCTGCTTCACTTGGTGAATGGGTTAAATACAATTTTTGTGCTATATACATTGTGTTCTGTGGCGTGTTCACTAATAATGGGTTATTAGATGGAAGTTGTTTAATACAGACTTTATCAATGTCTTGTTATTAGTGGTTTGTTGCAACCCATCATAAAAAAGCAGGTTCTTCATTGTTGAACTGTCGTTGACCTTCAGTGCCCCCTGACAACTCCTTCAGGGTGAAGCTACAAAAATATTTTGTGTGCATACAATACGATAACAACACTAAACTATATTATGTAGTGGAAGATGTCAATGCAGTTCTACTTAAAAAACATCTTTAATCAAAGCAGTTCATTTATGTCTATAAAACTGGGTTCTAAAGAATGGAATTGATATCCAGCTAAAATTCACCACATTCTCAAAAAACTGTGACATGACATTCCTGTCAAAGTCACTGCACATTTACTTACGGTTTGCTTCACAGGATGTCTGTGGGTCCTCACTTGTGAGGACGGTAGGGCATATAGAGAGCTTATAAGGCTGATGTTTTCATTTAAATAGCCATTATATTATCCCAAAGTGTTCAGGTATAATACAGTCCCTTGTCTAAAAGTTACTTGCAAAATTAGTACAATTGTAAGCAGATCCCACCTTTTCAATATCCACCAGCTCCGACTCGTACACCTCTGCAATAGTCATGTGGTGTTTGGCTGCAATTGTGAACCGTCCCTGTGAACAAAAAGAGTGACGCACAATGATGGCAGAAAAGATGAAGTTCTGTGTGATTTCTGGACAAGAAAAGAGTGTCCTAACCACTTAAACCTGCTTTCGTCTTACCATGTCTGTATATATGTCGATGGCTGCATTTAAGCAGTTGATAGCCTCTATTTGATGCATTAGGAAAGAATAGATTGAATTGTTAGTCATAGTAAAACTGAAAAATTGTATTTATTGGGAGACAACAAACAGCAACAATTTAACACAGCGTTTTCTTGATCGCCATGCAAATTAAAATAGAGTGCAATATAAAAAAGGTATATCCACTGTAGGCCTCAGTTTCATGCCTTTTGGTGCTGAAATATGATCTCACTGATGGAGTAAGAACTACTATACAGATAAGGACAGAGTACTATAGATTTCCAGATATGACTGCCTGAAATCACATTATTTGGAAAGTTTTTTCCCATATAATCTATGAAACATGCACACCCAATCAGCGAGTGTACATGGAAGAATAAATCTAGTTTCCTTACCTTGAGGATCTGCCTTCTTGTAAGCATTGCCAGCATCAACGAAGCTGGTGGCAGCGTCCAGCTTGTTCTGCATTTGCAAATGAAGTCTTGCGGCCTGGCAGAAAGCATTGCCTGCGGCTAGATGATAAAAACAATCAGCGTAACAGTCTATGACAACAGAGAAATTACATATGCATGGGAGGCTTTGGTGTTATGCATACCACTCCAGTTCTTGGCCATTTTGAACATGTTGGCAGCCCTTGCATACATTTCACAGGCATCCTCCACCTTGTGGTTGCCCCTGCAAGAAAAGGAAATCTGGATTTCACAAACTGGGAGACATTTTTGCTGTATATCTAGTGCTTGGCCTTGTATATTTGAGAGTATTTCATGCTCTTATACAAGGCCAAGCACTAGATATAGTCCACATTGCTTGTAGGTATCATACACTTGTATGGCAGATATGGCCATATGACATTGACAGATGCTGCACCAGAACATTGTGTTGTTTTTAAGACCGCACAGACAATGACATTTCATCACAGACATGGTGCTGTTTCTGGAAAAGGAACTAAAGACAAACGCGATGCGATGTCCATGATTAAATGGATGTCGAATCACCATCATCGTAGCATCAATTTTAGCACCATGGCTAGCTCACGACATCAAGCTCACCCAAACATCCCTCCGAGAAACGACCCTGACGACTTGACTTTTTTGTCTGCTTCAGCCATCAACTGCATGGCCTCCTTCTCCTTGCCGGAATTATCCATGCTTGTTTTTCTCAATGCAGGTTCCTGGTTAGTGTCCGAAGCAGCAGGCAGACTGGACCTGACCTAAAATGATATCTAGATGATGATGTCCGTGGTCCCTCTGCTGTGGTGCTGAGGAAAGCTCCCTGCGTTTTTTCCCATACCCGTTATCAGTTAAATCCCGCCTCCGTATCGATGTGGTTGGGCAGTGTGCTCACGTCACAAACTGGGATTGGCTATTAGGTCGTGCTCATCAGCAGTAGTTCGATATTGTCGGCGTGCGAGGGGCGGTGTTTGTATGAATACGGGTAGGTTAAAAAACCCTGCAGGCCGACGTGCGCCACCCTTCGACAGGCATCCATTTAGAATTTGTAAAACCAGTAATTCCTATTTCATATGCACAGAACTTTGGGCCCACCCTTAAATAAATATGGAGTTGGTCCAACCTTATAACAGCTTCCACTTTTCTTGGAAGGCTTTCCACAAGACTTTGGACAGTTTCTATTGGAATTTGTGCCCATTCATTCTGTATGAGGTCAGGCACTTATGTTGGATGAGAAGGCCTGGCTCTCATTCTCCGTTCCAGTTCATCCTGAAGGTGTTGCCTGGGGCTGAGGACATGGCTATGTGTGGTCCAGTCAAGTTCTTGACTGAGGTGTGTTAAGAGGTGTGTCCCAATACATTTGTCCACATAGTGTGTTTGAGGCTGTTAAAGGAAAAATCTCATCAATGTTTTTGTATTTTCAATGGTCAAAGTATTTCATGAGTCATTTTCCAAGGTTGCGGTTTCAAAAATGGTATAAAACCAACGGGGACTTTAATGATATTGCGTTCAAATACCATCCAACCCTCTGCACAAAGTTGGAAGCATGGCGTTGACCAAAATGTTTTGGTATGCAGATGCATTGAGATTATTGCCATTCACTGGAAGAGGTCTAGCCCAAACCTCGAAAAAAAATGGACAAAAATTTGTTGTTCTCTCCTACGGACAAAAAGTTCAGTATGGCTTTTGTGAACGTTCCGCGGTGCAGGAGATTATCGCGAGAGTCTTAACGTCACATGCGAGAGTTGTTGTGTGTTCACCGCGCATGCGTGTTGGAGTAAAGGCGGCAGTTTCGACTGAAGCTGATGTGGAGTGTTGTTGACAGATGGAGAGGAGTTTAGCCACGTAATTATATTTTAGTTATATCTTTAATATCTTTTATATCTTTAATAGCTGTGCCTGTTTTACTTGAAGACATTGATTAAAGTGGTATGTGGACAGGCAGCCTTTAAGTAAAGGCTGCTGAATTCATATTTTATATTTATACTTTATACTGTATCCTTTTTGCACTATGTTTCTTATGCTGCTAGCAGAGAGCTACTAAACGGTGTTTCATTGTTCCTGCAACAGTGACAATAAAGATCTATCTATGAATTATCTATTTTGCTTATTATAAATTAAGTCGCTAGCTAAACATTAGCCTGTTTTCCTGAGTCCAGTACTGATTTAATGTCCCCAAACTGGGATTGCGCTCACAGTAATAACAACCTGTTAATGCCTGGTTCTGTTGTCTATTTTGACATCTCTGATTTGCTTTTTTGAAAGAATGTTTTTATATGGACAGAAGCATTGGGACACCTGTTTTTCAGAGTTTGTGATAGGCCCCTTACTTCCATTGAAGGACAAAAATGTTAATGTTTCAGCATAGCAAGAGATTCTGGGCAACGCAATGCTTCCAACTTTGTGGACACAGTTTGGGGAAAAACATTATCTATTCCAGCATGACTGTGCCCCGGTGCACAAAGCAAGGTCCTTAAGAACATGGTTGAAGAACTTGACTGGCGTGCACAGAGCCCTGACCTCAACCCCATCCAAAATCTGTGAGATGAACTGGAACGGCGATTGCGAGCCAGGCCTTCTCATCCAACATCGGTGCCTGACCTCATAAAAGCTCTACAGAATGAATGGGCACAAATTCCTACAGATCCTCTCCAAAATATTGTGGAAAGCCCTCTAAGAAGCAGGGAAACTGGTATAGCTTCAAAGACGGAGGCAGCTCCATATTAAATTCTATGTATTTGAAAACAATTTCATTAAAGTCCATGCTGATGTAATGGTCAGGCATCCCAATACTTTTGTCCATAGTGTATTTACTGTGTATTTAGTGTATTTAGAATGTGTTTAAACTGCCTTATGTGTTTATGATGGGGTGTTTGCTAAGGACGTATAGGCTCCACTGTGGGTAAGTTAGCTGTCAAAGAATAGATTGCATTTCAGTAAAACAATATGGACTTACACCTATTATTCAGTAGTTTATATTACTAACAATAAATTTAGGAAATAATGTGTCCAATCAATAATGGAAAATATAAATATTATTTGCCATTCAACTTTCCTAAGCCTAACATTTTGAAATGTTAGCTTGCTAGCTTACATGCAGAAGGTTTTGAAACCAGTAGAACCAAATTACATGCTGTCGTGAAACGTTACTCCAAAGCCTATTCATACTGAACTGTACATCTATTAATAAATTTTTTCTTCACTGTTGTGTTCCTTTCTACCCAACAGTTGAAAAAAAAACAGGTGTGACGTATGACATGAGTGGACAGGGAGCTGCAAGAGGTTCCTGGAGGGGTGGAGGTGGTTCTGGTTCCTGGAGGGGCGGAGGTGGTTCTGGTTCCTGGAGGGGCGGTGGTGGTTCTGGTTCTGGTTCATGGAAAGGTGGAGGTGTTTCTGGGTCATGGAGAGGTGGAAAAGCCTCCGATCATGGTGGAAGAGCTGCTTGGCGCGGAGGAGGCTGCAATGGAGGAAGGGGAAGAGGATGGAGGGGTCGTCCTTGGGGAAGAGGAGGCAGCAGCCATTCACCTAACAACACACAGCATGGTGACACTTTGGATTTGAAGTAGCTTATGTTAATACTCATACAGGGCCTGGGGTTTGTAGCTTTGGGCCAGGCAATGTTCCAGATATTAGTTCCTGTGTTCTCTGTACAGGTGCAGAGTTTGCTTCACCAGTTCCCCGTGTAACTCAAACAACACTTGATATTGCATGTCCATACAAAGGATGGAGGCTCTACTTTTCTGAAGGTTTGTATGTTCTGCATTATGTTTTGGCCCAGTTTCCTAAATCTGGATTAAGTATATGTGTAGACTAAATAAGAGGTCTAATGGTGATTCACCACTGACTTATTAATAAAGAACAATAGTCTAATGGTTGTTTTAAAATGTTCATGTTATTTGACTAGAGTTTCACTCTGTCTATGGCAAAGTGCTTGTTTTTGTTTTGTGTCATGCTTCACTTTTACAAGATTTTTTGTTTTTTTTAAGGTTTTGTTGAATCTGCAACTTATGTTGAGAAGATAAAGGCATTTGAGGAATACTTTAAATCACAAATTGATCTATATGATAAGGTACACATCAAATGTAGTTTTTATTTCTTCAACATGTATACAGATGTCATAGGTAAACATTTTCTGTGTACTCTTCAGGATGAAATTGAAAGAAAAGGGAGCATTTTGGTGGACTATAAAGACTTACTCTTGAACAAACAAATTTCTGCAGCTCTACCTGATCTTTCTCGAGAGCTCAGAGACATGCCTGAAAAGATGCTTGACTGCTTGGGCTTAGCCATTCATCAGGTGTGTGTTTGGCCATTATCAATGACTCGTATCAGTAATTAGCAAACATGCAGGAGACATCTCTATTGACCTTTTTGGAAGGCATTAGAATGTCTTCCAAAAAAGGTCAGTCATTTAGTTCATAATTCATAATCCTCCTTTGTTTTCCGATGTTACAGGTGCTGACAAAGGATCTGGAAAGGCATGCTGATGAACTACAAGTCCAGGAGGGGTTGCCTACGGACACTACTCCTATTATCAACATACCACATATAAGTGCTAGGTGGGATATTCTTATAGAGTATATGATATTGTCAAAATAGTTTTATGGTTACAGCTCTATATCAACGAAATGATGTGACAAAGCTGCACCTTTCTATGTTTTCTTGACTTCTGTTGTGGCTAGAGATCCATGGTTTTGATGCATGAAGTGTATACCTAAATGAAAAGCATTAGGAAGTGTAGAGACCAGTTTTGTGGTAATTGAGTAAACATAATATACAGTTTTTGAAGAATGAATCAAATAGCTTTGTGGCAATAATATTTTTTTTCCTTTTTAGGATTTATAACTATGAGCCATTGACTCCACTCAAGATGCTCAGGGCCAATTTATATGGAAAATTTGTGGCCATTAGAGGGACTGTGGTGAGAGTGAGCAACATCAAACCTCTGTGCAGCAAAATGGCTTTTATCTGTAACAGCTGTGGAGACACTCAGAGTCTGGCTCTGCCTGATGGGAAATATACTACACCCACTAAGGTAAAATATATTTGGGAATTTCTGCCCTTGATTCTACCTGTAGAAACATTATGCTGTAAGTTGGGAATTTGCCTTTTCATTTTAAATTGCCACCTAGGCACTGTGCACCGAGCCATTCACTAGAGGCCTGAACTTGGTATACTTATATTAGTCTGGCCTGTGATCATAAAAAAAAGTGATATATGAATCATTATGAGAAAATAAATATATTTATGATATAAAATGACACAAGAATAGGAAAGTGAAAAAAACTTTAATTAGACATTAAATATTTTTCCAGGTTTGAATACGTTTTAGAAAGAAGTTTTTTTCTTTTATATGGAGGCTTTTCTTTTTCACAAAATACTGCTAGGGATAGAGAGGGGTTTTTCAGCCATTTAATATTTTCTGTTCTGTCCATTTCTGTATTACACAGTAAAAACAGGCTACAAAGTGATGCAGTTGTTTCATTTAGTGAAAGCATTTCAATTTCAGCCATAATTCTCTTGTCCTTTTTTCTTCAGTGTCTGCAAAAAGAATGCCGTGGTCGCACTTTTACCGCTAATAGAAGTTCACCCCTAACACTCACCGTTGACTGGCAGACTATAAAGTAAGATACAGGATTGATATTTACAAATGAGGCAGTTTCCAACTTTATTTGCTTAAGTAAGACAGCAACGATCCATGTTCAGCATTTTTGCAACTGCTATTTGCAAATTTTGTTTTAGAAACTGCAGTGCATGGGATGCTAATTCTAATATTTTGTGTTCTGATTTTAAAATTAACCCATTTGTAATAGCTGTTTTATACATTATATGCATTTATCAGGGTTCAAGAGCTAATATCAGATGATCAGCGTGAATCGGGACGTATTCCCCGCACTATTGAGTGCGAACTCACTCAGGACCTAGTGGACAGTTGTGTACCAGGAGACATGGTCACCATCACAGGAGTTATTAAAGTATCCAATGAGGAAGGTGCCTTACTCCCTTAAGGGTTATACATTTTGTCCTTACTTTGATTTTGAATAAACAAACTCCATAATAACATGTTTAACCTTATCTCATTGAGAATCTACAAATGAGTTTGTTTAAGGTAAAATCCTGTGTCAGCTATTGTTAGTTTTAAAGTGGCTGACATTTCTAAACAGTAGCTAGAATGTTTGTATTGATGAATAATTGTTAAAAAGTCATATGATGTTTTTAAAGATCTCTTGTTTGTTATTGGCTTTTCATAGGGAGTGGAAGAAATAAAAAGGATAAGTGCATGTTCCTGTTGTACATTGATGCAAATTCTGTCAGTAACTCAAAAGGCCAAAAAAACAAGTCTGCCTCTGAACCAGAAAGCCAGGGAGCATCTGTAGAGTTTTCACTCAAAGACCTGTATGGCATCCAGGAGATTCAAGCACAAGAGGGCCTTTTCAAGTTAATTGTCAAGTGAGGAAAATTTTGATTAACTTTTAATAGCGATTAACATTGCATTCATAATGGCAAAACCGAGCTATTTAAAATAGGCCCTGAAGCTCATTCGTTTTGTTTCAATACTAAAACCTCTAATGATATGTAAAAACATTTCTTGCAGTTCTCTGTGTCCAGCCATCTATGGGCATTTGGTAAGTTATCACATAGTCATGCTTGCAGCTGTGTGTCCAAAAGCCATGCTGTACTTATTCATTACTATGTTTGTCTATGCATGCAGCTTGTTAAGGCAGGATTAGCTTTAGCTTTGTTTGGAGGCTGTCAGAAGTATGTGGACGATAAGAACCGAATCCCCATCAGAGGAGACCCACATGTACTTGTTGTAGGAGATCCAGGCCTTGGAAAAAGTCAAATGTTACAGGTATACATTTTCTGTGGTTTGCACAATTTTCGGTTTGCACAATTTTCTTTTAAATAAAATTTTTTTAAAAAGTTTTTTAAAGGATTCATCATAATTTGCTGAAACAAGGTTATAATCTTACATGTATTTACAGGCAGTATGTAATGTTTCCCCACGTGGAATTTACGTGTGTGGAAACACCACCACCTCCTCAGGACTGACGGTTTCTCTGTCCCGGGACAGTGGCTCTGGAGACTATGCACTAGAGGCTGGAGCTTTAGTGCTAGGAGATCAAGGTATTTTTCACACAAACATTTCTGAGATTCTTGTGTCATATGTTGCACATATAATCCATGGGTGCAGCTGATTTTTTTTATCCTTCTAGGTATCTGTTGTATTGATGAATTTGATAAGATGGGAAATCAGCATCAGGCTTTGTTGGAGGCTATGGAGCAGCAGAGCATAAGCTTGGCTAAAGCTGGCATTGTCTGCACACTTCCGGCTCGCACATCCATCATTGCAGCAGCCAATCCAGTGGGAGGCCATTACAATAAAGCTAAGACAGTATCAGAGAACCTTAAGTAAGTAGTGATAACAAATTGTATGAGCTTGGCTGGATTTGCTTCTTAATTCTATAGGCTGATATCATAAATATTTGCAACTGCACACTGAAGGTGTTTCATCTCCCTTTGTAGGATGGGCAGCGCTCTTCTATCTAGATTTGATCTGGTCTTCATCCTTCTGGACACTCCAAATGAGGATCATGATCACATGCTGTCAGAGCACGTCATGGCCATGCGTGCCGGTAAAAAAGGCGTGGTGAGCAGCGCAACAGTCGCCAGGAACAGCACCCAAGAGTCTAATATCTCCATTCTGGAGATTTCATCAGACAAGCCTCTAGTAGACAGACTCAAGGTAATACAGAAATCACATCTACCGTCAAGTCCAAAGTATAAACTCTACCCTAGCATCTGTTAGTATTCTGGTTTACATAAGTAGCTAAATAAAAATAAATGTGAATTTCATTCGTCTTAGATGTTGCCTAGGGAGAATTTTGATCCAATTCCCCACCAGCTCCTGCGTAAGTATGTGGGTTATGCCCGACACTATGTGCATCCCAGCCTTTCATCCGAAGCTGCACAGGTCCTTCAGGACTTCTATCTTGAACTGCGCAAACAGAACCAATCAGCTGACAGCACTCCTATCACTACGCGCCAGCTGGAGTCCCTCATCCGCCTCACTGAGGTAATAGCCTGTTGAACAGTCCGTGCGTTCATCCATAATGTTGTTGACTTTCTTCTGTGCCTATCCTGATAACTCGTGAAACCTCAGTCCAACTCAATGTTTGTATTTTTTCTGTTTTTAAGGCAAGAGCGCGTCTTGAGCTGCGAGAGAAGGCTACTCAAAGTGATGCAGAGGATGTGGTGGAGATAATGAAACACAGGTGATACATCCACTCCCCACCATATACAGTTAACAGCATTTAACACACCTAATGCTGTATTAGCCTGTCTTACAAGCTAATTTAATAAGTGATCTATACAACTGGAGCCCTCACAGTGGACACGCATGTTGACAAACATTTGTCAATAACAGAGACGTATGCATGAAATCTGATTTTGATTGTAAGCTTGCCTTTTCTATAGGAACAAACATTTCTTTCTACACTGTTAATGCCTGGAGTTGAATGCTCTTATGTTCAGTACTATTGTTGATTTTTTTTAATATTGATTTACACGTACTGTGTAATTTAGTAATACTGTGTAATACTGTGTTATTTAGTCTGACAGATACTTACTCTGATGAATTTGGCCGGTTGGATTTTGACCGATCTCAGCTCGGATCTGGGATGAGCAACAGATCAAAAGTCAAGAAGTTTGTTGTTGCATTGAACCAAATCGCTGAGCGCACCCACAAAACATTGTTTGACGTTTCGGAGCTGCGACAACTGGCCAAAGAGCTCCAAATTCAGGTGATGAGACTTTCACATTGTGCATGTTTATCTCGCTTATGCGACTGTACTCCTTATTCTTTATTCACACAATGTCTTATAGGTGGTAGATTTTGAGGGCTTCATCAGCTCACTCAACGAACAAGGTTACCTTCTAAAAAAAGGACACAAAACATTTCAGCTTCAAACCATCTGAAACTTTCAATGTTGTTTTTTTTATCCATTGTTCTGTGTAGCTATTGTTTGTGATTTTATATCACAAATATGAATTTTCTTTAATAAGCTTATCAGATTAAGAATATGGAAATTATTTATTGTATAGTCTTGAATGTTTTGTGGCAATCTATATGTATTTTCTATACATATTACTTCTAAACTTTCTTGTTAAGGTTAATTAAATTTAAAAAATGAACAAATGTGATATAAGCCTGCTGTTTTATATTAAAAATATTTTTCTACATTTTATTGTATTTTACTTCATTCTGAGGCTCACTTATCAGAATTCATTTACCATTCCCTTTTCCAGCCTCCCTTTAGCATTTGTATTGTTACTTTTGTTACCATCAAGATTGGTGTACATTGTTTCTGTTCTAACTGGCTGTCCAGGTTATAACACAGTTGTCTGGATCATAAATGAATTGTTAAAGGGTGGATCTAAACTGTAGTTGGATGTGCATAGATTTTGTTGACATCACAAAAACTGCCTGTGCTATTTACATAAATGGGCTTTTATGGAATATACTGGTGTACTGTAAAGCTTTAATAGTTTTTAAGCACTACCTTCCTTAATGTGTGCCCTTTAACCCTTTCCAGCCAGCAAACTCAAAGTTCTAAGCACAGTTTTATGGGTCTGTAGCTTATTGGGATATGGAGCAAAAGTAAAATAAACCAGGAATTACAAAAACATTTTAAAATTCATTATTCATATTAATCACAAAGATTTCTATAAATGAATAATAGAGGGTACATTCATAATTGTTTTTTGCTTTCCATTTTGGTGTCATTTTGCCTGTAGAATATCTTACACAGTTATGTGGTTCAAAATAGTTTCAAGAATGAAATGATATTTGAATTATTTTGTAAGTTACGTTTTTAACCTAGGACTTGTGTAAAAGGTCCATTTGTCATAAGTAAGCGCAGCACAGCATTTACCCCATTCACCCAAGTGAAGCAGCCGGCAGCCTGGAACACAGTGGCCGGGGAGCAGTGTGTGGAGACAGTACCTTGCTGAAGGGTGCCTCTAGCAATCCTTGGATTTGAACCCACAACCTGATCGCCGGGACAGACCCCTGGCCACCACTCGCCCCTTTACAGCACAGCCATTCTTTTACAATAAAGAACTAGCGTCACGAATCGTGGAAGCACACGTCCCTGCTACATCTTTCCAAAACTTGTAGCTCTTTATTTGGCTTATTTCAGTTATTTATCTCTGATAACAGAAACGTCATGCATATGTTGGTTTTACACTGTTTTACAATTAACCATACTTATTTTGGCGTCACTACAGAACTGATTCTCATGGTTACGGTGATGTATATATGATGTATTCACCATCACTCACAAGAAGCCAGGTTTTTCTCAATTCAGGCTGGAAAGGGTTAAGTATAGTGTGGGTCCTGTGTCTTTAAATGTGTCACCCTGGTGCTTGCTGCCCGAAAGCCTGTAACGCTTGTGCGCATGCGCGGAATGTCTTGTTATTATAAGAGAATTAAAGAAAAACAAAAGTGCTACAAGTTTTAGAAAGGTGTGGCAGTGTCAGGTGTGGTTCCGCGTCTCGGAGCGTTTGTTTTTTATTGTAAAAGTGTCGGTGCAGTGGAATACCCCGTGTTTGTCGGTCCACGAGGTCCTGCCCGCTGGATTAGGTTCCTGGTACAGGGGAAGGTGAGGGAGCACGTTGAAGCTCTGAGTGAAATGTGTGCCGTGTTATGGAAGAAATGCAAGCTCAGAAAGGTTAGACGTGTGATTGCGAGATGCGGAGTGGAGCCAGGTAGGGTCTGGAGGGAGTAATCGGTCTGAAAAGTCAGTTTAAGTGATTTTAGAGGAGATGTTGCTCTCCGTTTGCATCAGTAACCCGTTAAGTTGTGCCAGAGGGCACGTAGTCCGGCTCTGTGCCACCACGACCAGTAGGCACCTGCATATCACAGAATGTACACGATCTCCTGGAGTTTGGGGTCTTAAAACACAGTGGATACATCCTAGAACAGAGATCAAATCTCTTCAAAGATCAGAAACCAAGTTCTGTTCCGCAGGACCTCGGCCCATGTGTGTGGACCCCCTCAGAGACCCAACCTCAGCACTTTATTCACACCACAGGTCCAGTTCAAGCCTAACTGTGCAGCTAGAATGTATTAAAATAGGGAAACGCACTGTTTTAAACAGACCAAAGCGATTTAACTGCACCGACAACCTCCAGCTGCACCCTCTGATCAGGATTTTACGTGGAAGGGTCGATACAGTTTGCTCTGGGTCAAAAGGGTACTGCACTACACGTGCAAAGCCAGTGGAGAAATCTGCAGATCAGCACACAGGACATGAGGAGAAAGAAGACACCCAGCGTACCCCCACCCCTTCAAACGAGGGGAAGTTTAAAGAGCTGGTAAAATAAAGTTCCCCCCTTTCTCTCCTGTAGGAGTTTCCTTGACCTTGGCGTTCATTAAGCAAGTGCCTTCATGAGTTTGTCTCCATTTGGTCTTTACAGTATGAAAATCCATGGACAATCCCCAATTTCCTCTGCATGGCCAGGATCGTGCTCTCTCCCTTCCTGGGTTACTTGATCATGGAACAGTACTTCAATCTCTCTCTGGGTCTTTTCATTTTGGCAGGAGCCACTGACTTGGTGAGTGCAACAGGCCTTGAGATGATTGTGTATTTCATACAAATCACTTAACCTTGTAGAGACCATGTTTTATCAACATTCCTAACATCCAGATCTCTTATGACACAGATGGACGGTTACATTGCCCGAAACTGGCCGAACCAGAAGTCTGCTCTGGGAAGTGCTCTGGATCCACTGGCAGATAAAATTCTTATAAGTGTGCTATACGTCAGCCTGACATATGCACAGCTCATCCCAGGTTAGGATGGAACCCTAACACTGCCTTACTGAGGCTTACTGAGGGACTGGAAAGTTTGTGAACTCTTTAGAATTTCAGAATTTCTGCAGATTTTCATACAAGTCCTGAAAGTAGATGAAGAAAACACACCTAAACAAATGAAATCAAATATTACACTGGGTAATTTATTTACTACTAAATAATCCAAATAGATAGTTGTTTTGCATTACTTTATCAATTTGTAAGGAGTGTGGACAGACGGACTATAAATGGAGGAAATTCAAGACAATAGTTACCCTTTCCATGAGTGGTCGACACCAAATATCACTCCAAGAGCAAAGCATGTAACAGCGTGCAAAGTCACAAATGAAACTAAGGTAAATTCTAAGCAACTAAAGGCCTCTTCCATTGTGGCTTATGGTAATGTTCATGAGTCCCCTATCAGGAGAACACAACAGCAGGCGTGTTCCTTGCAAGGAGAAAGCCACTGTTCTTCAAAAAGAACATTGCTGGCTGTCTACATCCTAAACATACAAGAATGGTTAAAGAAGAAGAAGGTTTTGGAATGACCATGTCAAAATATTGATAATGTTTCTCTTTGGCTCACTTGATCTACTTTTTGGACTTGAGTGAAAGTCTAATGTTTTAGGATAGAATTATCCATAAATCTAGAAAATTGTGAGGGGTTCACAAATTTTAAAGCACTGTAAAAACCGTAAAAAAGTCATCTTTACCTGTTAAGACCAATGTATCATCAAAGAAGAGAGTATATTGTCTGGAAACGTATACACTGAATAACTTGGTAAAGTCAGAGGAATAATATGCAAGCAGATTTATAGATTTATGTCGTAAAGGGTTTATACTGCATCCAGACAAATTTTACAGAAGAAAACATAGGACCTTATTGTGCTCACATAAGGGGAGTTTCAGGATACAATGCTGGGATTTGGCTATTTTGGTTGTGTGCAACACATTTTTGTCACCCAGTGGCTATTTTTGTGGCTGGGAATGATTGCACCTGTGCTAACATGGGTGGTGTGGTGCACCAGGGCTGTAGCATGAGAACTCCACTGCTGCAGTGCTACTTCCAACAGTTTTTTTTAACTTTTTGATTCATAATTTTGATTCATAACTACCACCTCCACAGACCTAATCTTAACGCATTTTCAGTTTTATAGTTTTTCCAACCTGCTTGTATGAGTGTACACTATATCACCCACATCAATATAAGTACTCAGCAAAGTACTCATTTTTTTGTTTGGCAAAAATGTAAACAAGTTACAATCAGAATAATAATAGCTTTTTTGGTCCCAGCAGAAATTGCTTATGCTGTGACTGCTATGCTGTCACACAGAGACACAAAGACAAGAAGAATATAATCATAAAGTGAAAATAAAACTCTCCAGAAAGCACTCTGTACTAAATACACTACACTATTTACACAAAATGCTGTGTTCAGTAAGAGAGGTGGATATAAATACTATAGATAAATAAATTACTGCTGACTAACAACAGAAATCTTAGTGGCACGTTTGATGGCATGTTAAAATACTGGATAGGTCATACATATGGTCATACATAGTATTAATGCTAAATACAGCACATTCCTACCATACTAAATTATACTAAATTAATGTCTGCCACACCTACACATTAGCACTGGAATTTTGTGTCTTTATTTGGTCTTGCATTGTGAACATTATAAAAGGGCGCTTTAGTCTCCTTCCTCAGCCTTTATTCTGTTAGTGTAGTTTCTTCAAATGGGTATGAGTAGACCATAAGCATAAAAAAATCATAGTCACATCAACTTTTGATTGTGTGTTATATATAGAATACTGATATTATGTCTCTCTTGTAGTTCCTCTCACAGTTCTGGTGATATGCAGGGATGTGGCTCTAATTGCTGCAGTTTTCTATGTCCGCTACAAGACTGTTCCTCCCCCAGTAAGTAATGAAAATCACATTTCACAGTCTGATGATATGATAAATAATACATATGCATATACACTGCCAGTCAGAAGTTTGGATACACCTTATCATTCAGTGGTTTTTCTTTGTTTTTCATTATTTTCTGCATTGTAGATTAATACTGAAAGCAAACAAAATGATGAAGGAACACATGGAAGTATGCAGTAAACAAAAAAGAGTTAAACAAACCAGAATATGTTGTAATAAGGTAATGATGGACTGCTGTTTCTTTTTAGTTAGTTAAGTGGTTCTTGCCATAATGTGGAGTAGAACCGTAGTGGAATAGGATCACTAACTGTGTACCAACCCCAC
>JBBPCY010000001.1:30993593-31006161 GCA_037974405.1 Brachyalestes nurse | reverse complement strand
TCCAGGTCCATTCCTCATGAATCTGATTGAAAAAATGCCAAGAGTGTGCAAAGCTGTCATCAGAGCAATAGGTGATGCTTTCAATATTAATCTACAATGTAGCCCATAATAAAAACAAAGGAAAATGTTGAATGAGAGGGTGTGTCCAAACTTTTGACTGGTATTGTACATATAATGAATGTGCTGACTGAAGAGCTTGCTTGGCAGTTAAGCAAAAAAGTGTTTCTCTCAACAGGTAACTCTCAGCAAGTTTTTTAACCCATGCTACACTACTGCTCAGCTCAAACCCACTCTTATAAGCAAGGTGCAGTATTTACTTATTGACTTATTATCTAATATTTTTGTTTAATACATTTAACTTAAAGCAATAAAAAACAAGGCAGTTTACATTTGTAACCACAACCATTTCTCTTCATTAGTTTTCCACATATTTCTTCAGTAGTTTCATCAATAGTTTTTGAATGTAGTATTTATGAGGTTACCCAAATGAAGCCAATAGTGAACACTTCCCAATTTATGCCATCCAGTCATTACAGAATTTATTTATTATGTAATACATCATTAAACAGAAGATCGAACCAATCTGTGTTTTGTGTTATAGTTCAATACAGCCATCCAGTTGTTCCTGGTAGCTGCATCACTTGCTTCCCCCGTTTTCCACTACACCGACAGTGTTCTGCTGCAGTCACTGTGGTAAGATATATAAAAGTTCTTAATTTCTTAGCTTTAATGATTCATACACTGAATCCGTTTGAGTTCATTACATGCTGAATACCTTTTGTTGATTACAGGTATGTCACTGCACTGACAACAGCAGCTTCTGGTTACAGCTACTATCATTATGGTAGGAAAACTGTTGAAGTACTGAACAACACAAAGTAGTTTTGTTATCATTGGTATAACCCAATCATTTGACTGAGCAATCTGTGTACATACTGGAAATTGATGCCGAGGTCTTATTTTCTTCATATCTCAAAGGTTTTAGTGTACAGCAATATATTGAATCAAACTATTTTGATATCACAGTGTACAAAATTACTGAGTAAAAGAACATTATGTAACTATGTGGACTTTTTTTAAATATCTGTGAATCACCACCACAATTTTCTGATTAAAACTCACTTTGATCCAACATTGTCTGTGGCATTCACTGTTCAAATGACTCCACAAGACCTCTGAAGGTGACCTGTGGTTTCTGGCACCAACACATTAGCAGCAGAACTGTACAAACTAAAAATGTGAAGTGAGGCCTCCCTGGATCAGGATAGTTGGCCCAGCTCTTCCCACATATGCTTGATTGGATTGAGATGTGGAGAATTCAACACTTTGAACTCTGTCACGATTAGGGATGAGTATCGTTTGAATTTTTTCGATTCTGGTTCCGCTTGATCGATTCTGGTTCTTATCGATTCCCTATTTCGATTCCAAAAAGGGGTAAAAAAAAAAAAAAAAAAAAAAAAGAGGACAACTGTTTAAAAAGCAAAACAACTGTATAAAGAATGATTCAAACCAAGCAGTCAACTGATTTGTTAACAATAAAACAATTTGCAATTTAACATTAAATAAATAACTGAAGAAAGTAACATCACATAAAATAAATGTGTTTTTGGGCTTAACTTATTGGGTTTTTTTTAACAAACCTAGTGAATCTCAACTGAAACAGCTCGCTCACATACTCAATAAACTCGATTCTGATTCTGGTTCTGATTCTGATTAGGCGACTGGCGCTGTATGTCAGGCTCTGGGTCTAAAGTCCACTGGACCCTTGCTGTGTCTGCTGGCTGCAGCATGGATGTCTGCCGGCGGCTGCAGGACTAAACGCCCGAACAAACTGCAGCAGCGTCGCATCAGGAAGCATCGTGTGCAAAACTGGGCACGCAGCCATTATAGGTATAGCCAGTTAGCCGCCGTTCTAGTGTTAAAAACCAAAATAAAAAGAAAACGAGTGGGTACAAAGTACCGGGTGTTTTTGAATCAATTCTTATTTGGAACCAAATTTCGGTTCCCATCCCTAGTCACGATTCTCTAACCAGTTGGCCATTGGCATTAAAGTGAAAATTCTGTCATACAGGAACACACCACAGCACACAGTGTGAACAGCTTGAAATTCTTCCTCTGTATTTAACCCATTCACCAAGTGAAGCAGCGGGTAGCCCGGAACACAGCACCCGGAGATCAGTGTGTGGGTATGGTACCGTGCTCAAGGGAACGTGCTCAAGCAGTCTTGGGATTCAAACCCACAACTTTCTAATCACAGGGCAAATGCCCTAACCAGGGAATACTTTTGCCATGAAGGGGTCTGCTTGGTCTGGAACAGTGTTTAGGTGAAGTAACATCCACATGAGTGCTAGAACCCAAGGTTTCCCAGCAGAACATTGCTCAAAGCATCACACTGCCCCTCCTGGTTTAACTTACCAACAGTGCATTTGGTGCCATCTCTTTCTTGGTCATCAAAGAAACCGTGATTTATCAGACTAGGCCACCTTCTCCCATTGCACCATGGTCTAGTTGTGATGCCCCTGTGTACATTGTAGGCACTTTCAGCAATGGACAGATTTCAGCATGTGCAGTTTGACCAGTCTATGGCTACTCAGCCCCAAATACACTGAGCTGTGATGCACTGTGTGTTCTATCATAGTCAGAATTAACCTTCTCAGGAATTTCTGCTAGCTCTTCTTGGGATGATGTAGAATAATATATAGATGAACAGAATGGTTTGTGTTCATGTTTTCCCAAGACTACATTCCACAACTTGTCTTGGTCTGGTCTTTCTGGACTGTTCACCAGAGTGATTGCAATAATTCTTACCTGTCCGAACGAACCACAGAAAGGAAGCATTTGATTCAAAAACCTCTTCCTGCACTACTCCCTGCATACAGATTTTAGCACTTAGAACTCTTCTCTGGTTCTCACACTGTCCCTAAACTTGAGTGTTTCCTTGTGTTGCTTTGGATAAAAGTGTCTGGCCAAATGAATGCAATGTAAGTAGACAACACACCATTTAAATAATAAGTACTAATAAGTCATAGGTCCCATTTTGGTACTGTATAGGACCTGTTGTACGAAGACTGTAGTGTAATTACTGGGCGAACAGCTATGTGTCAAAAGTTGGCCTGTCTGTTTTGTGGGGGGTTTTTTGCCCTTCTCCCAAGTAAGAAAACCCTGGATTATAAATTAAAACTCGGCTGGTGAGACTCTCCAGCAGTGGCCTTTTATGCACCCTGACTATGACTAATAGGACTCCACACATCCCCGTCAGCATGTAAAAAGGTCTCCTAGCTCACCTCCATCCTCACAGGGGCACATTTTGGGGTAGATGTTCCTGTTTGGTTGTGAGCCTGTACTGGTAATCAAGCTGTGCCTTTAATGCTGAAAGATATGTCTGATGGAATGAGGGGCTAAGGTTTATGTTTCTCTGCACTGAAGTGCTGTGCCAGAGCACTACCCAGTAACCTACTCTATGGAGAAGACAGTGTACCACTTTGTGAGCTCTGAGTTGTGTGTGATTCTTGGGCATTAACAGTGAGTGTAGGATCAGGGACTGCAGTCATATGCTATATGGACAAAAATATTGTGACACACCTGTTTTTCAGGGTTTGAGTTAGGCCCTTCAACTAGGAGTAAAGGGCTTAATCTTAATTCTTCAGTATATCAAGACATTTTGGACAGCGCCGTGCTTCCAACTTTGTGAACACAGTTTGGGGAAGAACCTTTTCTATTCCAGCATGACTGTGCCCTTGTGCACAAAGCAAGGTCTATAAGGCCATGGTTGAAAGAGTTCAGTGTGGAAGAACTTGTCTGGCCTGTGGAGATCCCTGACCTCAACCCCATCCAGCACCTTTGGGATGAACTGGAATAGAGATTGTGAGCCAGGCCTTCTTGTCCAACATCAGTGTCTGACCTCATAAATGCTCTACGGAATGAATGGGCACAATTTCCCACAGAAACTACAAAATCTTGTGGAAAGCCGTTATAGCTGGGGGACCAACTATGTATTTGAATGCAGTGTCATGAAGGGTGCAGTGGTCAGGTGTCCCAATACTTTTGTCCATATAATTTGTTGGGTTTTTTTTTTATTTCTAATGATTTACTATGTATTTGAATGCAGTGTCATGAAGGGTGCAGTGGTCAGGTGTCCCAATACTTTTGTCCATATCATTTGTTTTTTTTTTTTATTTCTAGTGATTTACCATTTGTAAATGGACTCAAGTGTCATGATCACAGTTTGCATTTTCTGTTCTCTTGCTTTTTGCTTCATCTTTGTCTGTCGCTGTGGATTTGTGCTTTGGTGGGAAAACTAGCTGTGGTGTTGAATTGTGAAGAATTGGAAAGTGTTGCAACCCCACCACCTTCTTTGGAGATTATTATCTTTGTGGAGCCAACTACTGTACTCTCCACTGTTTTAGTGACTCTTTTTTCGAAAGTAAATGCATGTGTTGCCATCACATTTTGAAAGATTTGAATGTTGCACCACTGCCTGCCGTTAGTGTTTCTCTAGTTCCTCTCTGTGTAGTTTGTCACAGTATTGGAAGTGGTGATTGCATTCTCTGTCCATGAGATGGTGCTGTAAACATTTGCAGGACTGATCACCACTGCTCATATGTCTATGGATTTTCTAGCTGGCCATGAAATCACAAAACTATCAGGCTTTCTGTTGGCATACATGCTTAGCCTTTTATATGTGAGGATAACATAAGCCTTATTGACAATCTGGAGGTACCAGAACACAGACAAACACACACATCCACACACCAAGGACTGATAAGTGCAATTTGGTTCTTTCATATAATATTATATATTATATTATATATTTATATTTATATAACATTTATTTATATAACATTTGTTGCATAGCTCTCATTGGTTATCTAATAATGTTATCTTAATGTTTGTATAGAATTACTTTTTGATATAAAAACATGTAGCAATGTTTCATTCTCTGATGAAGATTGTTGCCGTTTTGCAAAATGGCAATTCTTTTAGTATATGAAAGCAATGACATTAACATGCAGAGATAGGAATGTATGTTGACCACTCATTTCTAAAGCCTTTCTTCTTAGAAAGTTAACAAGGTGGATGCTTTTTGTCTTTTTTTTTGTTCATATTGCTAACCAAAGAGATGACATTCCCCCAGCATGGAGGTGTGAAGGACTGGATTGGGTAAAGCTGGTTTTACCGGAACATCCTATGTCCTTTATTTATGCTGTTTGGGAATGCTGCTGTTGAGAGAATGAGCCACATTCACACAGATCTACTGTAAGAAACTGTTTAATATGTCCTGTAAACAACCCAAAAAGATGGTACTGTTGTGTTGAATCAGTTTTTCAGAAGAATCAGGCTTTCTACTTTTTGTCTCACTCATTCTGCAAGAGTGGTGATCTTTTCTTGTTGTGTCCAGTCTGATTTGGCAGCTGCAGTATACTGTGACTAGTGTGTGTGAGTGGTTTAGATTTGCATCTCACTGTTGGCGTGTGTCATGGTGCGCACGGTGAGTATAGCACAGGGTGTGTAGATAGCAGAACTGTTCATTAGAGCTGGTGAGTCAGGCTGTAAGTGTTCTCAGTTGTGCAGGAGGGGTCTGTACAGTGTTCACCCAGCCCAGTATCCGCTCCGTGACTACTCCTTCATTTCTAACTGATAGCCTGCAGCTATAAGAGACTTCTACGACCTTTCACATTAGGTCTTATTTCTAGATTTTGTAACTTGTATTAAGTCATTTTATCTCACAAAAGTGTCTTATTGGCAATTTATTTTTTTGCTTTGTCTTTAAATATATAATCCTTAAAAACAGACACAATTATCTACGGATGCATTATGACGCTTTCACAAGACACAACATCTTAAAAACGTAAATTAAGAGGATTCTTTTTTACCAGGATATAATTTTTTGCAGTGGATATTCTTTGCCCATCATGTTGCCTGACAAGTGTGGCCTACTCTTATTGAACATCATTCCTTTAACAATGGTCAGATCTCTGTAAGGCGCTGTCTGCTACACGTTATTGCTTTAATTAACTGTGTTGTCTAAGTTGGGACAAAAGCACGTTTAAAAATCTTCACCTATTTCCCAGCGAACTAATGATGTCTGGTTTATCTAGTACATCAGTGGCTTGTATACGTTGAATAGAACATTTTACATATAATTTAAGCATTTTCAAACATAGAACACTGAAAATATAAAGAAGTGAAGAAACCTCAAACCCAATAAGTGTTATCCAGTAGAGATCTAAACCAGAAGCCGGACGTATGGAATGACAGTATGGGTACATAAGGACAGTTGAGGTCAGTCATACACACGTACAAACACGGATGGGGAAAATGGGAGTGATCATAATTATATAAAATGATCATAATTATATAAAATACCAAAACACATTCAACTGGATGTTCCATCTATGTATATAAAGCGTGCGTGCAAGAGTTTCTGTATAAAGGTTGTTTTTCTTGGACAATTACGTGGGTTTGTTATTGTGATTAGTCTTAAGCATGCTCATCGTGTCATTCTTGATGTTGATGAAGCAATGAGGCAGCTTTGTTGAATTTTACTTTCTAAGAATATAAACATTAAAGCCTCAATTATGAATTGTATAAACTAAGTTTGCAATCACAGGGTGTGTTCGTGATGTTAAACAGTATTGTATTCTAAAACCCTCTGATGCTGCGGCGTCAAAACCAGCTTGTCACATGGTGGCTCCTCATTGTGCGGACGAGATCTGTAAAAGTCATCGGTAATGCGTGACCTCTCCGCTACCTGAGTAATCTAATGATAGAGTGCTTAATGGAGAATTCCTGTGTGAGTCAACTGAGGCTCTTAGTTTCTCTGATGTCTCTATGAGCATAAGGCACGACATTGAAATTCTTTCTGCCTTTCCTAATCATCACACAAATGCACAGCTAAAAGAACCTGCCCAAAGGACAACAGGAGGGGCTGGACTCAGGTAAACCTACTATAATCAACAATAATAAGAGCTTGTGTAGCTCTTCCACTTAAATGGATCTATTATGTTGACAGCTTTAATTTTGCACGCATTCTAGGACATGGGTTTTACATTTAAGGATCTTTGTGAGATTACCGAAATCACATGACTGTTTCTGTCTCGTTTCATACATCGAAACAACTGTCTATGCTCGTGTTAGAAACATCGAATATCCAAAAAAATGCAGATATTGGTCAAAAAAATGTGGATGTTGAATAGGCCTTCTTCCACATTGCTGCTTTTTTAGAGAAGACAGCAGAAACTCAACAGAGGGCAGCATTGTTCAGCATCTAAAAAACATCTCAACAACCAATGACTCTCAACCATGTACAATAAAACACTGGCCATGATGAATTAAATACTGTGAAGCATTAAGATTTCTTCGGTCTGCTCACAAACTCTCAAAAGTCTTTCAGAATTCTAGATGTGAAAATGAAAGTTGCTGTTATCTGGACTGATGCCCCTGACACTGTGTGTTTAAAGATTAAAGTGTGTGTTTAAAGTGTATGATGTTACCCACGCAGCTCTTACCGTAATGGATGTACCACAGAAAAAGGAAATAACTACCCGTCTTTATTATTAGCACCAATTGGACATGCTTAATCATGACCACAGCACAGGGCATGCTTTATCAAGCCAGCCTATTTTATCTCGTGCGCCGCAGAACATCCTTTAAAGGTTTTCCAAAGGCCTCAGTAGAGTCCGTGACTCAGTGTAAAGTAACTTGCTAGTACTGTCATAACCTGCAACAGTTTCACCACCCTCAAAGAAAAAAAACTGTAACAAAAAATTCTCTTTCTCTTCACAAAAACAGGTTTTGAAGTGACAGAGGTTAAAACCAGAAAGCCTTAATTAAACAATCGAGCTTCAGTTGGTGCACAAGGTTAATCCTCTTATGTCTTAAATCCCAATCGCAGGTTTGACAATGCTTTGACTCAATACTGAATCTAATCTCAGTTCCTGAGGTTCAAGAAACCTTTCCAAACCAGCACTGTGCAGATTGGTGGGAGGGTTAAAGGGCCCGTATACTATATTTCTTCTTGTATTTTATATTTAGCCCTGAGCTCCACTTATGAGGTTTGTGTGTGTGTGTGTTTTTTTTTAAGTATGACCTCTTCTAACCTCTCTGTAGTCACTGGATTTAAACAGGCTGTTTTTGCTACTGGGCCTTTTTGACTGATATGTAAATGATCTCTATTCCGATTGGCTGCCTTTTATTGTGCATCATTCAAAGATTATTTTGAAGCCTTAAAAATGTTAATGAACTATGTTAAAGTTTTGTTTGAAATGATATGGGCCCTTTAAGAAGAGAGGGCTGGACGAGGTTATGAACCTCAGTGGAAGTTCTGCGGGTTTGTCTCCTCGCTGAGCGGCGGGCAGAGGGACGTGCATCAACAGATTAAGACGTTTTATTCATGTAACCACCTGTGACCAACGCGCTGGGAACATGCACACCTCCCATAATAACAGTATTGTCTGGCTAACAGTTTTTCTTTATGGACACAGTGGGAAGAAGTCCCGGCCTCCGCAGCACAGACTCCATGGTGCTTTATTTTGCATCCTCAGTAATCTGAAACCTCACCAGGCCTATTGTCTTTCTAAACAAAATAATCTGGCAGCCATCCCAAACCCCTAAGGGTACAAGCACCTGCCTCTCTTACAGTAGAAACTGGAGAGAAAAGAAGAAGGGGGTGCTGCAGATGGGCTGTCACATTGTATACAGTGGTTTTTGCATGGATCAAGCTGCTGCATGTTCAGAACCCATTGAAGAAGCTGTACTTTCCCCTGTTCCGTTTTAATACTGTATTCACGCTGGGCATCCTGTAATGGTGCGAAGTGGTAAAGAGACACTGTAAACCTGTTTTTCAATCAGAGGGTTCTGGATCAGTGCAGCCTTGAGCATCTTCAAAAGACCTTGGATTCTTTTGAATGTCAAGAAGTGTTTGACGTCGCTGTAGACACTATTGTCTCGTCTGACTGAAACATTTACTCAAAGACCAATAGATCCATCAGCTTTTCTCTGTCATTCAAACCATCCAGAGCGGTTTCATGTGACATGTGAACTGGTAATAAACTTACCGCAGGACTTTCCTCACAGTGCAGGTGAGAGGAACCACGAGTCGTGATTTCTACAGTACAAATATAGCCTTTTAATTGACTGTCCAAACTTACTTGTGGATGTGTCTTTCGAGATTTTATATACAAATGTTAAGAATAGTAAAATAGCAATGAATCCAAAAAAAGGGTTTTATATTTGACATCATTATGGCTGAATATGCATTTATTTACTTGTTTTTATTTTCATTTGAAAAATACCCATGGCCATTTGTTTCAGATTTGCCCTGCCAAATGGGCCAATAAAATTGTCCAAAATGACTCAGAATATAATCTCACTACATTAAACTTGGCTTCATGCCAGTTTTGTTGGGGGATCACTGTGCTCCGGCCCATCATATGATGAGTGTTTTATACGAGTGATCTGTTACGTTCAAACCAGGCACAACACACTTTTGAAAGTTTTCGTTCAGATGTGTAGAAAGTAAATTACTGGAAGGAAGAATTTATTACACTTTGGATATTAAAGGGGATGCGTCAAACCGCCCCATGTCAAAGCCATACCTAGGGACTGAAGGCTGAGAATGTTTTTTCTTTCTCTTGTAAAGTGACTTTTTTGGAGATGCAAGGTGTTAATACATTGTAAACCATATCAGATATACCACGCAACCAGAGAGCTAGTAGCTAGATACAGGCCGGCTACAGTGTTAGCTCTTATGGAATATAGAATACAAAATATAGCTCTGTTTTGCTATGCTTATTTCTAGACATTAGCATCAAACGTGTCTCCACATGCCAGCCTGTAAATCCTGAAAACGTGTTGCATCACTTGCTGCTCTGCCAGCAGTGATTATATCCTTGCTTCCCATTCAATTCTTCCCTTTCATCCTCTTGCTACAGGAACATACTGGGCTAAATGTGAAACTGTGTTGCGGAATGTGCTGGTCTATAGCCAGCCTGCTACCTGTTGAAAAACTCTGGATCTTTGGTTAGATTGTGTGTGTGTGTGTTTGTGCATGTGTGCATGTGCGTGTGTGTGTGTGTGTTTTCGGGAAGTAAGGTGATGAAAAGATGATTGAAAAAATGACAAGTTTAATGAGGTTCATGAGGATTATTTTAGCTTTTTTTGCCACAAAGTTGCTGAGCAAGACACCAGAAATGCCTGCCGCCCATTTTTGCTTCAAAGCTTCAAATTAAATTGGAGTTAACCTATGCATAAGCAAATTGTCTGTTGCCCTCTAATTTGCCATTGCTGTTTGCTGGCCAAAACATGTTGCCATGAACCTTTTAGATCCTTGTGTTTCAATGGCTATAAACTTGTCAAAACATCAAGTTGGAGGTCTTTTAATGGAGAACAGATGCAGTAATTACTTCAGTTACAGAGGCGGGCTGAACAGTAGTCCCACAACACAGCTGAGTACATCAAACACGCTGCAAATCTGAGGCCACAGAAAGGGAATTAATTTATCTTTAACTGTCATCTTGAACGAGAGAGAAAAAAATCAGAGCTAACGTGAGGCTGTACAGCAGTTTCCAGTTCCTGATCCAGATTGTCAGGTCATGACCTCTTATCCGGATGCTTGAATGATGTGCTGAGGGCCAGGTGTCTGACAGTTTTTGTTTATTCATAATTGTATAAAACCTGTATATGCATTGTGAATGTAGTAAAGAACAATTCATTTTTAATACTTATTTAATACTGTTTAATATGTTTCTTGCATCCAGATATTTAAAATCTTTGAAATAGGTCAAATCACTGATTAGTGAAAACAGGCATTCACAGTAGCAGAATCAAGATAGTAGAGAACTTACTGAATAGGAAGCAGGGGTCATAATGTCTACAGTGCAAATTTGGCTATTTTATTTATTATCCAAAATGACCAGTGAGCATACATGTTTTATATGTAATTTCTGAAGAAAAAAAAACGTTTTAGGTACTTTTTGTCTTACAATCCTCTGCTTGTACCTTTCTGTCATAAATGTACCTACCTTTTAGGCAACAACCTTATTTCAAAACTACTGTAAAAAAGTGTTCCAGGTAACTGCCAGTGTATAACATGTAACACCTTTCTGTGAGGTAGCTTTTAGAGGTGTTACACTCCGACACCTGGTTCCCATCACCACCACTCTTAGTTTTAGTTCATTCTGAATGACCTTGTTTACATTTCAACCATTTAATTATGCAGTTTGAAAAACTGGATTTTCTCTTCAAGCTTTCCTGTAGGTGAAATCACCTCTAGGTCTGACTTCAAATGCTAAGTGACTTACTTCTAAGATTTACCTTCAAAGCATTTTGTTGAGTGTAATATGTCTATATCCCAACCAGTGATTGGTCGAGATGAAACACAGGCTCCAATCCTTGAGTCTCATGTTAGTTTTTTGTCCAGCACAAAAGGGAAAAGAAAATCTGAATCCAACAAATTTCGCTGAGCATCACAACCAACAGCATCTGTTTCCAATATGTAGCGTAGCGGAAGGGTGGGTGCTTCATTTAGTGGCAAAAAAGTACAGCCTACTGTATCTTTAAATAGCCTGCGGGATTGGGCTGGACGGATGTGTGGCTTATTGTTGTATCCCAGATTCCTTGAATCTAGACTACAGCTTCTTTCCTTTGAAGGCAACAAGTGTACAATTAGAGTGGAATGTGTGCAATGCTCTCTGTAGCTTCTGTGCGTTGTGGTAAGGCCAGCTGAAGAAAAGACTGTCCTTATAACACAGTGTGTGTTTAGCCTGTCGCAGGATGATCCACATGAGAGCATCCTCACACTTATTCACCCTCTCTGGCTTTGAAGCTCCTGCACAGATGATCATTAGAATCGCGCAGGAAAACCAGGTTGAATGGCTGCTGTGAATGCTTTGCTCATTAGCATGTCTCTTTCAAAGTACTGCCTTTTTTTAAAGAGATCAGGAGGCAATACCACACACAAGCTTCCAAAGCACATTCCAATTACCCATTTACACATTTTGCTTCACTAAAATAAAGAGTAGTTTACTCAGGCTTTTAGAGGAAGGAATGCACTGAAAAGCCCAGCAGATGCAAATATAAGACAAACAAAAACCTGGTGTAATGTGCTTGGTTCTAGCCGTAATGGAATGAGAGAATATCCTTTCCAAGTGTAACCACAGGAGAAGTTCTGGCCACAATTTAACGGGAACAAAATGTCTAGCTCCCACCTAGACACAAACATTCTAGAAACAAAGAAAACAACTCTTTTCTTGTTGAAAGCTGTTTAGTAAATCACTGAATATTTGTGTATTCTTTTACTTCCCTTGGTTTTCCATCATTTCCACCTTGAGCAGACTGGAAAACATACTCTGGCACTATGTCTTTTTCATAAGCTATTTATGATTTAGAGCAATATGCTTAGAGCCATAAGCCCACTATCTGGACAAAGGTATTTGGACGCCTGACCATTACACCAACTGGGACTTTAATGACATTGCATAGACAATATATATATACTTTAATATGGAGTGGGTCCCCCTTTGCAGCTATAACAGCTTCCACTCTTCTTGGAAGGCTTTCCACAATTTTG
>JBBPCY010000001.1:30934752-30993493 GCA_037974405.1 Brachyalestes nurse | reverse complement strand
CTGATGTTGGATGAGAAGGTCTGGCTCACAATCTCCGTTCCAGTTCATCCCAAAGGTGCTGGATGGGGTTAAGGTCTTGCTGGAACAGAACCTGTATCCACAAAAGTGGAAGCATGACGTTGTCCAGAATGTCTAGGTATGCTGAAGCATTAAGATTGCCCTTCACTGGATGTAAAACCCTGAAAAATAGATGTGTCCCAATAATTTTGTCCATATAGTGTATGTTGGTTTAATCAAGCAGATGCCAGAATAAAAGGAGAGGTGTTAAAGCTTAATTCCACCAATTTCTTTCAATTGTTCAGATGTAAACAGTTACTGATGGTGGTTTGATGCGAAACGGTCCATTGTAAAGATACTTAAAGTGGTGCTGATTTTATATTAAATGCTGATAATGACAAGAGTGGTAAAGCTGATTTTTTTTTTTACTTTTTCTCATTCTCTTCCACCATGAGTGGATTAAAAACATGCACTCAGCATGTGTTTGTAACCATTTCATGTAAGAGCTTCCTGTCATGTAGCTTTTAGAGACTTTAAACGCTTCAGCATGAGGAATTGCTCTTTAAAATAACAACATTGTTAAACATTAACTAGTTACCAAATCATGTGACTCATACTCAACTTGCTATTCTGCCTATTCCTAACACAATCTACTTTCAGCAGAAAATATTTAAACAGATACCAAAGACAGAGATGAACAGACTGCAACATCAATGGCTACGTTTTCTTGTTAAACATCTTTGCTAAACCCTTGATGAGTATCTGGGAACGATTTCTGAAATCCACAAAATTCCACTGGTAAGTCCGAGCACAAGCCGCAGAGATCGATGACACATGCATTGACAGTTGCGGCTTAGGTCCAGTGGCTAAGCCAACGTGGTGAAATAGATTTCTTGTCCAGCCTTCTCTTTCAGTTTAAGGCAATGCGTTCCTCCCTTCGTGCAGTGCCAGTGCAGGGGAGCAGTTCCAGTCCTGAAGAACAGAGCTGCTGCAACGTCTGAAGTACGTTTTATACTGTGACTTGCATCAGTCTTGGGTGGCCCAAACACATGATCAGACAAAATTCCTGACTGCAACAAAGACCACGACAAGAAGAAAGTGAAAACAGAATGATTCTTTCTCTTTATGTTCAGAGTTTCGTTTCTTTAGCTTCTGCTAAAATGTACTAATTCAGCTGGATATTTAGTAGAGATTCAAGGAGATATTTATATCAGAAAATGATCTCATTTGATGTGTCCTTGTTGTATTATACCTGGTTGCGTAAGGCGGTCCTCTTTAGAAGAGCAGGCCTTGGTGTTTGTAAGACTGTATTCACTGGAGCGTGCCATTTGTTGAACATGTCTGTTCTGAAAACAGAATGATAAATAATGATAATAATGATAATAATGTTAGGTTCAGCAATAATATTGTTAACAAAGTACAGCAGTCCAAAATCCCAAAGACGTGTTTCGTTGAGTCTTTGGCCTTCAGTAGACTGCTGGACAGCACGTAGATAAAAGTGATAACTGTTTCCTCTCGTAAACAATGTGAATTTCTGGGTTTTCCATGGGCAAACAGACTGTCACAGGAAACATTTAAAGACCTGGCGCAAATATAGCCCTATTAGGAAAAACACACCCATACGTTCCATACAGACAAAGGGCATTAAAAAAACTAGGATATATGTATCATCACTGGAGAGTAAAACCATTTTTTCCCTTTAATATAAGTCCGTTTTAAGAGTTTTTAAAATAATTAACTTTGAAGCGTTTCTATTGGTTCATTAACTATTCAAGTTTCACACAGTATAGCGAGGGTTTGGAGCACAAGGGGCGTACGTGACATCATTTTAAAGGTCTTGATGAGCTCTATTAAATGGTAAAAAATATGGTCCCAATAATAGTTTTTAAATAAAGGCTGAAAACAAAAAGGCGTATGTGAAAACCTTCTACTGAGTTTGGAGCGAAATGTAGCTCTCCTGTAAAAATCTGAAAAACGCCCCTTGTGCTCCGAACCCTCGATAAAGGATTGCTGCTGTGTTTAAAGGATTTAAAATATTGGATATACTTTTTTTTAACAGTGACAATAAAGTTTAATTGATCTTTATTTTCCTGAGCCAAAACTACTCAATGACTGTGTACTGAAAAAAACTGAAAAGGGTATGAAAAATGAGCAATGACCAGAATGATGAGTTTTGCAATGGCTTCAGTACAATTTCACTGTGGAAATGAGTCACATAGGACTCACTGGCTGCATGCAAAGCATATGTAAGAGGGAGGTATTAAATCTCACCCCGACATCCGTCTACAAAAGTTTAATTGCCTAGGAGTACAAGACTGAATTGTACCTGAAACATACTTTCCCTCCCCCATGAGCCATTGAAGTATCACTGTCTGTTCAGATTGTGTATTCACTGAGTCAACATATCGAGTGACAAAGTACTTTACATAATGTAATAGGGTTAACACATAAATCATAACATGATCGTCTTGTGTATCCGTTTGTCTGGATATTTATGAGACCTGTTGAAAATCCCCTTTAAACACTTTAAAAACATTGTGTCATTGTTTGCATGGAAATACAACCCATGAACCCATGAACCCATGAACAGTGAATGGCATCTTAGGGGCTCTCCAAATGAGGATTCTTCTTTTAGCTCTGTCCTTTCCTCATTTCACTATATAAAGAGTGCTTTCTTATAATGTGATGCTCTTTGTCCATCACCAAGTGGACGTCCAATGATGAACACCTACCAAGGTTTAGCACCCACCCCCAGGGTGTTTTGCAATTGTGCCACCACATTTGTACCGATGTTACATCTGGTTAAGCTGAATTCTGCACTATTCTGACCTGCTGGTGTGTCTCAGTGGTGATCAAGATTGCTATCTTCCTAATCCACCTCCACGGCTGACCCTGCTTTAAGGGAGCAGACACTAGATGATTGTTTGTGCCATTGATGTAATGTCTAGCATGCCTCTACTCTGTAATTGACTGAAGTACTGGTGAGGGCGACAGACGCTGAGAGCACAGGATGCATATTTATTTATCATGTGATAGCACGCTTGATTGGAGCTTTTTTTCAGAGTTTCAGTTTGTCTTTTCCACTGTGCTGTGCTGTGTGTGTGTGTGTGCAGGTAAAGAGCATGCATTAGACTTGAAGCTTTCTCATGTGGCCTCAGCAAAACACAGCTCTGAGATTTCTCTTGCTGTGTGTACAACTAGTGAATGACCAAGATCTGTACGCCAAATATCTTAAGGAACCAAGCATATCACATTGCCATA
The DNA here is from genome assembly GCA_037974405.1 of Brachyalestes nurse. Taxonomy (NCBI): domain Eukaryota; kingdom Metazoa; phylum Chordata; class Actinopteri; order Characiformes; family Alestidae; genus Brachyalestes; species Brachyalestes nurse. Next base: position 30,990,235 of record JBBPCY010000001.1, on the reverse strand, counting down.
AAGATCCCCAAGTCTGCGGCTCATCCTTACATGACATTGCTAGTAGGATAGCTTTCTTGCTAGATATTGCTACAAGGATCCTTTTTTTCTAAAAGGATTTTATTTATAAAGCATAGACTTACAGTGATATGTACAAAATACATGCTCATGAAGATAAAAACAGTTCAGTAATGAAGACCAGTCTCCAGAACAGCCTGATGATTTTCCTACTCAAGGCCACTTGATGAAACTCAACAGCTAATAGGTTTTGTGGGAGAGCTGTTCTGTGTTCTGGTGCTCAGGGGAAGGTTCGCTCAGGTCAGGTTTAGTTCAAAAAGGTTATGCCCGCCACTTGGAACAAGAAAGCATGGAGATCTGGAAAATATGTATCCTGCTTTTTTTCTGCATTAAAAAGCACATAAAACACAAAGAAGTACACCATGCACACCATGTTTTTTTTTTTACATTCCCTTCTAAGTTTTACATTTTTCACTGCTCACTCACTGTCGAAGTCCTCCTTTATTCTTTTTTTGCACTATTTACTTGTGTTGTACATTGATGTTGCAATACAGTCTACACTAGTTCGTCTTGTTCTAGTATTGTCTTGTCCTAATTTGCACTGTCATTTCTCATCTGCATTTTATGTCTTGTCTTGCACTGTCAAATGTCACTATTTCATTTGTGTACTTTGTATATGTCTGGGCTGACAGTCTTGTGTCAACTAGAATCCCAAGAACACCCAACTCTCATCATTAAGAAAAATTCTGTAATAAGTGAATAAATATAGATCAATAAAGAAAAACAAAGGAATAAAATTCACAATAGCTGACATTATTTGACCTGAAGTTCAGTCAAATAAAGGCCTCAGTCCTTCAATAACACGGCACTTGTGCTCCAGTATAATTTCACAGCGTTCTCAGAACAGTCATTTAGTAAACATTAAAAAAGAGGGGGCTTTTTGTAGCATGATATGGACACAGCCGTCATAGCACAGTATAAATTATCCTATCAAGTGAAACATGAGGCTTGGAAAGTATCATGACTGTGACTCGGTCGTGACTAAGGCCCACTCGTTTTTTTTTTCTTCCTTTTTTTACAAGCATTATTCATTGTATCCCTGAATGTGGACCACAGCTTTTTTGTGGCCTCTGTGTTTGAAACCCTATCTAATAGGAGCAGATGAGTAAACTCGGAGCACAAAGTGTGATTGTGACAAATGAAGACATGAGTACAATATCTTGTTTAAAATTGTCCATATTTCACCCCTGTCTTGTCGGCAGAGACCATTGTGTTCCTTGTTATAATGATATCCACTCAGAAAGACGCCACACAACAGAATGTTAGCATCTCGCAAGTCATCTCTTTACCATACTGGGGCAGCTACAGACACAAGCATCCTCTTGGGTGTATCTTTTCAGATTTGTACATTGATATGGGTAATATTAAGGGATATGTGAATAAATGTGGCGGAAATTGCATTTTGAAACATATGAAAGGCATTGTACACCCAACACGTTCACATGACTCTATTCAATGGTTTCTAAATACAAGTCAAACTACAGTGTTTTAGGTTTCACCCACTCTTCAAGGCCTGTTCACAACTCACTGGTCTCCATTTTTCACTCAGTGGTGTTCAGCAAGTGGAATGTGGGCACAGAGTTCAGCCAAGAAACTGTTATCAGGAGCACACTAATGGATCAATCTGTTGTGTCTTGTCAGTGCTTTTAGCATAGCCTCTTGGAATGTGTCTGCTGAAAAACATTAGTTCTCCAAGAGCCATAAGGATGCTGTAAGTAGACATGAGGAAAAAGTATGACATTGTGAGATAAACAACAGCTTCATGCTCAATATGAAATGAAACACAGCACAACACGAGGCCCACACAAACACTGTAGCAGTGGACTAGCATAAACTCCTCTTCCAATCCACTCTCTCTTAACTGCTTCAGTACAAGCACAACTCCGTTCAAACCGAGTTAACCCACATGTTGATATGTTCTCTAGAAACAGGTAGCCCACCTGCAATGGCAAACTTGATAGTCGCCTATTTGATTTTTTAAAAATGTTTGGTTCTGTCCCAATAGCACACTTAATACTAATACATTGTTGTATACATTTTAGTTGTAAGTGTCCACAATGCAGGCTGAAGACTGACTGATATTTAATTATGGTGCTGATGGATACTAAAAAAATTACATGAGGTGTGGTAAGCATGAAAACCCATTTTAGTTCATTTGTGTCAAAAAATCTCCTCTAAAGTGGTCTTTAGAGCCTTAGTTTACTATGATGTATGTCATATAGCAACACTCTTTCCCATACTATTAGAATGCAAAGGTGTAGTATGTTAATGTTTTAGTGTACTAACCTGCCAAACTCACGCAAATAACATACATAACATAAAGATGTACATAATTTATATATACGTGTGTGTGTGCGTGTGTAAGTGTAAGATAGCACATAGTTTATACATAGTCTTAAGAGTGTAGCGCGTAATTGGGACACACCCGGTGTTCACACACGCCTCGAACTTCAGAGGGGGTTCATTTGCATAACAATTAGAAGTCCCGTTCATCTATTTGTTGCGCTTTCGTCCTCTCGACCAATCAAATGTCAGTCCTCACGCTGGGTCAATCTTTTAAATGAGATTTTGATGAAGAGGATTCACAGTGTGTTTCACTCTTCACCGTTCAGCATGGTAGTTTTTAGGTTTTTATTTCTCTCGTTTTTCTGCACGCTCGGTCTCGTCAGACCGGAGGACGTGCAGGTTCAGGAGAGACTGTTCTTAACTTCGCTGGGACTGTCGAGTCGACCCAGGCCATCACACCGGGGCCCCGTGCCCTCCCTGCTGTGGAGGATCTTTAAGAAGACTGACCAGAAACGCGTGGAGACTGGCCCGGACCCGTGTACCGTGCCGGAGTACGGAGTGAGGGGAAACATCGTGAGATACGTCCTGGATCAAGGTGAGCAACAAGGCCATTGTTTTTCCATAGGCCCCACTAGAAGCGTTTTTCTGTGTCTTTAACCATTTAATGTCCATATATTTAAAATTACCCTGTATGGACAAAAGTTAGGACACACCTTGCCCCCTTGCTTCTAGTGAAGGACTTAATCTTAATGCTTCAGCATACCAAGACGATTTGGGCAGCACCATGCTCCCAATTTTGGGGAAGCCCCTTTTCTATTCCAGCATGACTGTTTCCCAGTGCACAAAGCAAGGGCCATAAAGACATGGCTGGATGAGTTTGGTGTGGAAGAACTCGACTGGCCCACACAGAGCCCTGACCTCAACCCCATCCAACCCCTTTGGGATGAACTGGAACAGTTTGTGAGCCAGAACTTCTCGTCCAACATCAGTGTCTGATCTCATGAAAGCTCTACAAAATGAATGGGCACAAACTTCCACAGAAACATTCAAATCTTGTCTTGTGGAAAGCCTTCCAAGAAGAGTGGAAACTGTTATAGTTGCGAAGGGGGACCAACTCCATATTAAGTTTATGTATATGAATGCAATGTGAAACTCCCTGTTGGTGTAATGATCAGGTGTCCCAATACTTTTGTCCTTGCAGTGTACCTTTATCCTGTGTGTTCTCTGAGCAAGCACATGGTCAGAATGTGTGGTTTGTCTTTATTCAGTGTTTTGCCCCACTAAAAGTCATGTTAGGTGTTTCATCACTAGTCAGAGCAAATTCTGTCCCTTTTTTCCTCAGTACACTCTTAGGTGTTGGATGTAAATGATTATCCTCTAAACATTTCTTTTTATGACTCTTCTCAACAGGTGGACTAATTTCAGCTCAGAGCAGTCATTGCGTGGAGAAGCATCTGTTTTTCAACATGTCAGTGCTGGAGGACGTTGAGCAGCTCTCTTTTGCCCAGCTGGAGATTAAGTTTAAACCAGACCTTTCCCACTTGTCTCATCACGCAGGTCAACATGCCTTTAGCATGCACCTCTACAAGGTCTTAAGGACTCCGCTGAAGGGCATGAACCACGATTCCAGCCGCAGATTGCTGCTCTCCCAGTCTGTTCAGCACACCCACAGCACCACTGTCCACTTCAACCTGACTGACCTGGCTGAATGGTGGAGGAAGCCTGGCAAGAACTATGGGCTGGTACTTGTGCTACAGTCCACACAGCTAAGCAACAAGCTGGACCCAGTGGACTATGACCCAGGTCTCACAGAACTTCTCCCAGAACTCATTACTTCGCTGGTGGTCGTGTCTCTAAACCCCTACCAGTGTCGCTCAAGGAAGAAGCGAAGCGCCTACTATGTTCCAGTGAGCCCCAGCAACGTGTGCAAGCCGAGGCGCCTCTACATAGACTTCCGAGACGTCGGCTGGCAAGACTGGATCATCGCTCCCCAGGGCTATGTGGCCAACTACTGCCACGGAGAGTGTCCTTTCCCTCTAAGTGAGAGTCTGAACGGGACCAACCATGCCATTCTGCAGACCTTGGTCCACTCATTTGACCCTAAAGGGACACCTCAGCCCTGCTGTGTCCCAGTTAAATTGTCTCCAATTTCAATGCTTTACTATGACAATAATGACAATGTGGTCCTCAGGCATTATGAGGATATGGTGGTGGATGAATGTGGCTGTAGATAAACATTTGATAAACTTTTTTTTTTCTGAGATATTAATAAAATAAACCTTTTTAAGTAGTACATTAGCGTCTGGTTTTTATATAATCATACTTTAGCAGGGTGGTGCAGATGAGTCACGCTGGGACCATGACCTGGAAGTTGATGGATTGAAACCATCCTATGCTATGCACCATCTTTATTGGGGTGGCTGGGGGTCTAGTGATTAGGGATCAGAAGGTATTGGGTTTGAATCTCAGGGCTGCCTGTAGCACCACTGAGGTACCCTTGGGCAAGATGCCTCATTGCTGGCTGCCCCCTGGTTCACTTGGTGAGTGGGTGCTGTGGTGTGTTCTTGCGTTACTAGCAAGGGTCTTTATACATATACACCAGTGCGTGTGTCATTCAGTAATTTAATTGGCTCCGCTTTACATTATTGATTGGTGGGGATAGTCTATTGTAATACTCAATTCCCTCCACTGGTTGGCGCTCCGTGTCCAACTTTGGCACATCACAGATGAACTCAACGGAGTTATTTCTCAAAAAAAAAGTTTGTGCCATTTAAAGTGGACTGTGCTCGAGACACTCTCTAAAGTAACATTGTTATGGGACGGGGAGTGTACAGAAAGAGCAAGAAAATGTGTCCTGTTCAGTTTTGTAGGACCTGTACGATGTTCTGCCCCCTCGATCTCTAAAACCACTGTTAATAATCCTCATCTGACAGTATGAGCCCCCCGGCCCCTCCTTTGGCCGTTGATGTGTTCACTCGTGACATCACTGAGCCACTAAAAGCCACTTGAGCAGAGAGAGTCCGTCAAAACAGGGCAAACTCCAACGAGCTCTGCACAGGAGCGAAACAAGACCTTCTGCCTTCTGACCTGTCTTCGTTACGTCAAACGGTTGATTTAAGCGCGTTACGCAAATCCACGCGCCCAAGGCTTCTCCAGAAACGGCGCGTTATTTGCGCCTTTAAGGTGAAACACTCAAGAGAAGCTGCTTGGAAGAAGCAGCGCACAGAGCTCTTAAAGGGCCTGCGGGAGCTCCGTGCTGTGGGCTGGGAGAGAAGGAGGGATGCGTGTGGAGTCCTGGACTTTCTCCTCGTGCGCACACGCTCACACACGCGCACGCACTACACCCAGCAGGACAGTCCTCTGAACGCAGCGAGGAGCTCCAGCTTCTCCTCCAGACCTCTCGCGGATGCGTACCTCCTTTGCTGTGATGGATGTTTCCGTGGAGACTTTTCCCCCATTACTTCATGGACGAGAAGGTGCTCAGTTAATTCTCTGAGATATTTTTTCTTTCTCTGGAGGAGTTTCACACGCTCTCTGCATTTGGACGAGCTTTATTTTTTTGCCATCACGCACACTGCATCAGACAGGAGGGAAACGAGCCAGAGACTATGACAAGCTGGTGCTCCGTGTTCCTCCGGTCTGCATCAGCAGGAGCGAGCGCCAGGCATGACTGAGGGGAGAAGGTTCCATCTGTAGACGCGAAACAGGGGGACCTGGATTGGGGTGGGGGGCAGACAGAGTGACAAAACATGGCTGAGTGGAACAGGAGACGTGGACGCGCGTGCTGGCCCGTGGCCGTGTGATAGAGGATCGGCCCGGGTCTTGTCCAGGTGGGCGGTCGGGAGGGTGACCATGCGCTCCGCCGCGCTGCGCGCGCTGCCCCTCTTCCTCCTCCTGCTCGCTCACGTGCGCCTCGGTGGCTCCGCGGGGCTAGTCCCGGAGCAGGGCCGCAGAAAGTACGCGGCGCCCCTGTCTCAAGACACCCTCACCACCTTCGAGGCGCGACTCCTCAGCCTGTTCGGCCTGAAGCAGAGACCCAGCCCGAGCAGGGCCGCCGTGGTGCCGCGCTACATGCTGGACCTGTTCGCGGCGTACTCTGCCAACGCGGAGCCAAAACACGGCGCCGCGAAGCGCGCGCTCGGGAGAGAGTCTGACAAGTCTGCCAGCCGAGCTAACACCATCAGGAGCTTCCATCATGACGGTAAGAGGTCTGCTGCGACTAACAGGAGTTCAGAAACAACAGGTCTTTCCCTTTCTCTGAGAAGTGGGTGATGTGGGGAGTACAGGGGTCCTGCCGTTACGCAGGCTTTTCATGAGGTGTTTCTGGAGATGTGTGTGTGGTGAACGTGCTGAAAAGTCAGTATGCTCTTGGAAATTAGCAACAGGTGTAGCCACCAGCCCCAGCACCGCAGGAGAAGTAACAGAAATAGCAAATTCCTGTATCCAGCCGCAAGAAATGTTCTGCCACTCATCTGAAAACCCAGTGAACATTATTCAGGCCTCTCGTTTTTAAGCATCAGTATCATTTTTTTTATATCTGAATGAAAGGTTTCAATAAACTTGTAATTCCTAGGCTCCGAGCCCAGAGGCCAAGCTGAATTTGGGTTCTAGGTTTGGGATTAATGAGGAATGTCACCAGCAAGGACCCACAGTGGCTGCAGTTTGGAGAGAAGTGGATGAACTGGTGAGGGCATAAAAGCCCTGTGGTTCAGTGATTTATTACTCGAACAGCTAGTTTAAATAAGGCATATATATAGTAAAGGGCAGAACTGTGGGTGGAAGGCAAAAGTATATGATGATACTTAAGGAAGTTTTAATTGTACGTTATGTCACAGTATGTATTCTGATAAATTGAAGCAGGCAAAAAGGAACGAGCATTTTTGGATTATCTACACTAATTCCAGTTATACAGGACAACTTTATTAATACATGCAGTTGGTCAGTGTTCCTTAAGTTATCCATTAAAATGCTCAGAAATGCTTATGTAATTTGCCACATTTACTCAGCTCTACTGTGAAGATGTATATGAATGACCCTTTTTATAGGATATCAAGGCATACTCTGACTGTGCTGTCATCTCTTTCAGAAATTACAGAGGAGTTGTCAAGTCAGGATGGAAAGACGACTCAAAGGTTCCTCTTTAATCTGAGCTCCATCCCCAGAGAGGAATTTGTCACATCAGCTGAGCTGAGGATTTACAGGGAGCAGGTCATGACGGCCACCAACGGCAGCACAGGCTACCATCGCATTAACATCCATGAGATCATGAAGCCTGGGCTTCCTTTAAAAGAGCCCATCACAAGACTCCTAGACACCAGGTTGGTTCAGCACAGCCTGAGTAAATGGGAGAGCTTTGACGTAAGCCCGGCCGTCTTGCGGTGGACCGCGGAAGGCCACGCCAACCACGGCTTCGTGGTTGAGGTGGTTCACCCAGGCACGGCGGATGGGGACTACAAGAAACACGTCCGAGTCAGCAGATCGCTGCATGACAGCGAGGACTCTTGGCCACAGATGAGGCCGCTGCTGGTGACGTTCAGCCACGACGGCAAAGGACATGTGCTCCACACTCGGCAGAAACGGCAAGCCCGGGTCAGCAAGCCGAAGAAGAAGCACAAAGCGAACTGTAGGAGGCACAACCTTTATGTGGACTTCAGTGACGTGGGCTGGAATGACTGGATAGTGGCCCCTCCCGGTTATCATGCCTTTTACTGCCAAGGAGAATGCCCTTTCCCTCTGGCGGACCACCTCAACTCAACCAACCACGCTATAGTACAGACACTGGTAAACTCGGTGAACAGCAACATTCCCAAGGCCTGCTGTGTGCCCACAGACCTAAGTCCCGTGTCCTTGCTCTACCTGGATGAGTACGAGCGAGTGATCCTAAAAAACTACCAGGATATGGTGGTGGAAGGCTGCGGGTGCCGCTAATGGACCTGAGCGCAGACTCTTGCAAAGACACTTTACATCCCAGTACTACACTTTTATTTATGCTAAAGTAAAACACATATTTTGGAAAAGTATATAAAGCTATATTTATGTCCACTAATGGGAAAAAAATAAATATTTTAATTGGAGTTCAACTAATGTATTTTTCTGATGTACATTTCAATTAGTACAATTCCGCACATGAAGTATACTGCTCAGATTTTGTATTTATTTCTATCATAACCACTTTTAGTACATAGTTTCTGTCTATTTATGTGTATTCAAAAGAAAGCAATATATAGATTTGTAAAACACCAGAAAACACAATAGATGGGTTGATGCGTCTCCTTTAATTGCAAGAGTGGAAAGCAAGCCTTAGTCTCCTCTGTGTGCAGCGTTGTTGAAGCCCTAAATGTTAGCGGTTAGCGGGATTTCAGTTCCATCTGCACTAACTGTAGTGTTACCTGGAGCACTGAATCCATTCGGTGGAGCAATCCAAAAGCATGTTACATCACTGGGCCTTTCTTGCAGGGGTGAATGTGAATGCACTTATCTAGAAGCAATGTGACAGGTAGTTGACACTGAATGCTCAGGAACTTTGTTGGTGTGCGTGAGATCCACCGTATGAGCCTATGAAATCTACCTATAGCCTTACAAGCAGTGACTATATGTTCTTTTCATCCTTTGCTTTGGTGCTTTGGTTTCTTAACGGTTGCTTCATCACCTTTACAGTGAAGGGTGCCTCATCGAGTCTCCCTGACCAAATTCGTGTTGTTCACAAACTGGCATAAGCACTATTGTAAAGCCTTGACGCTGTCAAGACACTGTTGAAGAAGTGAGGTTCCTTGTCACTTACTTGTCTAAAAGAGTACATAATGCAATGCCCATGCTGCTAGACGAATACTATAGCATTTAACCATCTGGAACATCTGTTTTTGTTTTTTTTTTTTTGTTTTTTTAATTTGTTTGGTTTTGTTTGGTTTTTTTTCGTCATTTGGAGGTTTACATATCCAAGAAGGCTGGCTAAACCTCCCAATGCTCATTTACTTGAACTCAAATGTCAAAGATGTATGAAAAAATAATAAACAGCTCTTCTCTAGGAGTCTTTAACAAGATTTATTGGTGCGCAACGGCAGCAAGGGTTGACAAATATATGTGCTGGAATGTTTTTATTTCTGCAGATAGTACACTAAAGATAGATGGGTTTAGTGACGCTGTTTACTCCGCTGACTCCTGCTTTCCTCATGGTTAACCAGGTACTGTAAATGGCTGAGCCAGTGTATGGAACAACTCTTTCATTTGACACTAAAATAATAATGTGAAAGGTAACAGAAGAAAACCTTCATAAGCTTAAAACGTCAGGGGAATTATAGCTCCACTTCTCCATGCACCATAAAACTGAGTCTGTGGGAAGTCTTCTTTTTTTATCACATTTACGGCTTTCGTTAAAATGGAACATGCTCTCCTTGCCTGGTAAAAACGTCTGGACATATGAGTGTTTGAGGAAAGATGTTTGAGGTTCATGAGGAGGTCAGTTACAGGATGGTTTCTGATAGCTCTGGTACTTTGTGCAGCATATGGACACTCCTGCTTTCAAATCAGCGTGTATGGTTTACAGATGTTGAGGAACTGACACACCCTACCCATCAAGGTGCTTGCTGGTGAGCCCAAAGTGCTTGTTGAAGAAGTGATATGTTCATTGGCCCAGTATGGAGCTACTAGAGGTGCTGTGGTGATGATCGCTCAGTATGTGCTGTAAAGAGTTGGATTCTAATCCTAAAAGATGCATAAAACTGTTATAATGTCCCGAATGCCTGTGACATTCCAGAGATAAGATGGAGAAGATGGCCATCTTTATGGTTCATAATTTGTGTTGAGACTATGTTAATGGTTGCGATAAAGGCACAGGAACTTCCCAGCTGCTGCTCAAAGAGCACTCCTCCGGTCTGATGGCACAACAGATAATCATCTGCTTTTATTTGGGCCCAAGCCAAGTTCAGTGGGAACCGTTTGCTTCTCATGCGACGTTATTGCCCTGACCTGAATTAGAAAAAAATGTTTTAATGATCTTTAACTTGACGTTTACATTGACTCGAGCCATTCTTCATTTAACAGTTGTAAGAGGTTAGATCAGCTTCTATACAACCTTATATGGTTTTTTTGCATGATAGTCTAAAAGAAACATTTTGAACCCTAACGAAATGTGATGTGTGAGTATGAAGAACTTCCATGGATTTGCTCAGAAGACCATGTATGAATTTTCATTGAAAGGACAGTGTCTCTTTTGGGGTTGTGTACTGACACCTATGGTAAGATGTTTGACTGAAGACTGAACTGTATTCTTCACCCTCTTAAAAATAGTGGTTCTTTTTGTGGAATCACTAGGTTCTTTACCGAACATAAAGTGGTTCTTCTTTGGCATCACTGTAGCGAACAGCTTTCTGGCATGTTTATTTTAAAGTGTATAGCATTGTCTCTCTTTCCTCCTCCCCCCACCTCCACCTTTTCCTCTCTCTCCATCTGTCATGTGACCTAGGGCTGCACATGTGCAGAGACCACTGGCCTTGCTGGAGCTCCAGCAGGGCTTGATTTGGGCGCAGGAGTTTGATGGAGGGAATTTGTCCTGAAGCCTCTCATTTAGCTCATAACCATGAACCAGAATCTCATCTGGACTGCATTTGCACCATAGGGGCCTGACCACAGTGCAAGGAAATCATAGGCCCAAAATTGCTGCGCTGCAGAGGCAGTGGCCAAATGTTGGTATTTTTATTTACTTCAGGAGGCAACAAGTTAATTTATACGCATGCAAACGTTAAACTAGGAACACGGCACACAAAGCCAGCAGCAGAAAATGGCTTCTTGCCTGTGAGGGTATTAGACCCTTGCTAGTTTAATTGTTTGTTTTCATTGCTTAAGTGTATAAACTTCGCATGAGCCAGTGAGTGTGGAAACTCCTCTCTCATCCTACATTACAGGGCCCTCTTGCAAAAGCGCCTGCCTTACTTCACTTGGGCAAAGCAGAAGCTTATGCACAGCTGTGCTTTGAGTATAGCGGAGAATGCTTTAGCTGCTTCAGGTCCATTGACCTTGCAGAACTTAGTTCTTAGCACTTAGTTCTGTAGTTCCATTACATTATTCTGTAAATGGGCCCGTCACTGACAAATGTATACCTTCTTTTTCCTGAATGTGCAATTACAGTGAGTGCTGAGAATACACCCGTTTTGCAGTGAAGCCTTGTGGTGGACCCCAGGATTTAACACCCGAAGCCAGCCGTTGAATGCACCTCTGTGCTGCAGAATGAGCTGGAGGAGATTTATTTCTGCTCAACCATTTTGTACTGTTTCTTAGAGGAACCTTTCAATGGTGCCCTGTTTACATTCCAGTGGTTGCAGTAAGGTAGCCGGTTTGCTAAGCATCGTCTCCAGGTGCAGAGAGATTGCAGAGGTAATTACAGAGGAAATTCCCTAACCACAGTGACAGTACCTCTATGATGAGCTCTTACTGTGTCATTTACCTATTCTCCCACATAAGCCCTCAATTACCATCCTTCACATGAGTCAAAGCCTCTTGTGAAGATGCGTGTTTGCTCGCTGAACACACCCTTGAACTTGGGCTACCCGGAGCAGCATTTCTGCAGAAGCAGTTGAGTAATGATAGCGTTCCCTAATGGAATGGACCGAAAAATGAAAATTGAACGTGTTAAAAAAAAAAAAGCAAATGAAGAATGCCACCTAGATTTTGGAGCCTTTGCTTCCTTTAAGTGGGTCATCTGTCACAGGTTTAAAGACGTGTTTTATGACTGCTTGTCATTATTGCTTGATGCTTACAGTTGAAGCTGCTGCAGGGCTTTACTGGAAATAAGCCTTGGTGTTAGGTGTTAGCTTAGGGCTTCCCTGTCGGAATATGCAAGAAAAAAAAAGAAAAAATCAAGTCCACCCAGAGACACTACAATACATGTTAGTAGACACCTGGTCATCCAACCTTTCTTCTAAAATCAGGTATTGCTATAGTAACCCCCCCTACTCTCTTGGAAAAATTGCTGTGAGTGCTCGATTGCATTCAGCCACAAGACCATTAGTGAGGTCAGGTACTGATGTTGGATGATTAGTCCTGTATCACAAACCACACTACTATACACTCATCCACAAATTACTGGATGGAGCACCATCATTCTAGAAAACGCACTTCTACTGCCCCTCAGCCATTCAGAATTGGTACCTTAAAGCATCTGAATGCATTAATTAGAAGGAGTGTCTGGATATTTGTGGACATACGGTGTATGCGGATATAGTTGTCTTTTGTTTTCGCTGCAGGGCTGAGGAAGCCGACTTAAATGTTCATGATTCATTGCTGCATGCACATGTCCTTTGATGTGTCCTGTCCTTTCCATCCTGTTCTGTCATTGCTTTGAGGCTTCCAGTTTCATCTAATGGATCATATTTGAATACAACAATCTGTAATGTGCTTGAAGGGGATGCCTTGTTTTCCCTATTCAGCCTTGAAGGTGAATTCCATCAGTGAATTCCATCACACGTTTCCAAATTATACAGTGATTGAGACATGAACAAATTCAAATGTGAAATGATTCACTGTTGAGAAGTTAACTCCTCTGAGTTCCTTAATATTAGTGGTGATAGGAGTCAGGAGTCATGACTACATCTAAAATGCAGACATGGCCACTCAGTTTACAATCCAAAACTAGTGAAATGGCACATTTGTAATGTCCAGAGTGGTAAAATGGTGGTAAATCTGAAAAAAAAAACCCATAAAAAAACAATTAGGGCAACTATTTTGCCTTACATTACCCTGCACTGCACGTAGGTTATCTCTCCACCTCAAAAGGATTTAAGCATATGCTTTAGGCCACTATCTTATCAACACTATCATAAAAGAGTGTCAGTCCTAAGGGAGTATATCTGTAGCCACTTCATACAATACCCTTCTGTGAGGTAGCTCTTAGGATCAGTCATGTCTCCACCGCAGGGAAAATCTAACTGATAAACAGGGTGTTTCACTTCAAACCTTTCTGAATGACCATTTACACCTTGGTTATTTAATTCTGTGGAGATTTCGAAGGCTGGATGCTATTTCACTTTAAGTCGTCACGTTCCCTGTGTATTTTTTTTTTCCAGTGCAAACAGCTGATGTCACCAAGCAGTCCTGGGAACCAACATAAATTATATGGCACTAGAACGTTTTTGTCACAGTTAAACTTGGAGAACTCTTCGTAAGGATCACACACACACACACACACAAAAAGAAGCTTTAAGTTCAAACAAAACCACCACTGGTCCCCAAAGAAAGTTTCTGCCTCCATGTTTCCAGGGACACTGGCCTAGTCAAGTCATCAGGCCTGCAACAGGAGAGCTCCACCAAAACAAGCACCCCCAGCTCCCCTCCACCTCCAGCTCCTCATGCTCAGCCGGCTCTGCTTTAGATGCTGCAGAGCTGTAATTTCGTGTGCCGCTGGCTGTATCCGTGGAGATGTATTTTGTGTAAATACATGCTTTACTTCCTCTCGATCCCACCAGCAGATGGCAACCATTAGTCCATCTCACTTTAAACAAAATACGGGCCGATATAAATACTTTGCTGACCACTTCAACGTGTGCGATCGGACTTAGATTGGGCAGTGAGCACTGTGTGTGTGTGTGTGTGTGTGTGTGTGCGTGTGCATAAGGGAGAGGCCAAACCCGATGCGCCCTGCTGATGATGTGCTGCAGGGATTTCCTTGAGTCAAAAAATCATCCTGCAAGTCAGCGAGGAGGTTTCCTTCCCTGCCTGCTTATCTCTCCTTTGCTCTCAGCCTCACTGGACATCAAACCACTGCGCACCTGTTCATCCCTCAGGTTTTTGCCTCAGTCTTCCAGTCCTTAAGCTTTTAAGACATGCTAAAAGCCCAAAGCTCAAAGCCCAGATGCAATAGTGTAATGATCTGGCACTGTAACAGAAAAGAAAATCAAAGAAAAAAAAGGTAAGAAAGAAAACACATGTGGTGAAGCTGAACATATTTTTAAGTGCTTTTGACAGCTGCAGATTTGACTTATTATTGAAGCTAATGGCATGACATAATCCGCGACATGCTTTACAGCAACGAGTCATGACTGGCCAGGTACTGGGCAGGATTTATGTGCATTAGCCCCAGTGTCCAAGCAGTGGTGCAGCGTATTATCAATTTGCCCTGCCATTACTTTGATAAAAGTCACTGTTAGGCCAACTTTGCTCATTTCGCTGGTGAAAAACTGCCCTTCAGTTAGATTCCGTACCACATATCCTACATTTTTCTTGTTTTTTTTTTATTTCCACTTGTTATGATGATGTGGTTTTATTTACCAAAAATATCCATAATTAAGTTTTTACATAACCATTTTCAACTTCTCTATATCCATAGATTTCAACAGATTGTGTTTTTTACTGTGTAGTTAAAACTAACATTCATAAATTGCCTCTGTTGTAATGATGATTTTGTCATTACATAAAATTTGATACATTTGTCAGTACAGAATATTGCAACAACCAATCATTCACTCGAATTTCTTCCTTCATGTCTAACCACGAAGCACTTGCATACCGTCTTACCATTCACTTTTAGGCTCCCACTGTTTGATTGTACCACCACCTTTGATTTTTCCAGTGTTTATGGTGGAACTGCCAAACACCATAATTCCTAGTAATTTTATATGTTTTTAAAGCATTCATTGACTTTGTGAAGGTGCTTTGGTCCACTTATGATCTATGGCCTCTCTCTCCTGTAGACCAGCCCATTAAAGCACGGCCTGGCTTTAATATTAGCCGGGGGTGGCAGGGATGTCAGTCTCTCAGCTGTGGCTTCTGCATTAGTGTCAGGCTCGCAGCTGGAGGTGGCCCTGGGAAGAATGTGAGCATCGTCCCTCTCTTTGTGTCTAATTACGACAGGTCCGGAGGCACACTGAGGGAGTGCACAAGATCAGTTTCCCTCTGTGGTGCTACAGACTTTTCAACAGCCACACACCCCTTCCTCTGCTGGAAATTATACAGAAGTGTTAAATGTTGAATCTCATTTGTTGGTCAAGACACTATTTAGGCCTTTATTTGGGTTTTAATGCCAGTTTAAGACTCGTAACTAGGAGGAGGTGTTTTAGGCTGCTTCCATAGGAGT
The DNA here is from genome assembly GCA_037974405.1 of Brachyalestes nurse. Lineage (NCBI taxonomy): Eukaryota > Metazoa > Chordata > Actinopteri > Characiformes > Alestidae > Brachyalestes > Brachyalestes nurse. The sequence goes on along the minus strand of JBBPCY010000001.1, from coordinate 30,974,829 downwards.
GTAGAAGTGTGTGTGGCGTAACTAGAGATGGTCTTTGTGGTCTTGAATTGAGTGGCACTTGAAAATGCTGGAAGTTTCTAATGTGTGTGATGTTCACCAATAATCTGTCAGTACTACAATATGATGAAGTAATGATGTATGACAACTACTGACTTTTTCCTCAAACTTTATAAAGCTAAATATACACTTTTATGACTGTTGGGGCATAACCTTGTCTCCAAAATGGGAACTTTTCCATAAAAGAAAAAGACATTTAATAGAAGTTTATGTAAGTAATTTTAGCCCATTTCTATTAATCTGTTCATCATTATATTTTCATACAAGGTGAAAGTCACACATTCTGTTTAAAAAGGAGAACAATCTTCCAATCGCATGAAAACCCACTCATTCATCGCTCTCGACAAGAAATTCAGAAATGGTCATAAGTTAGCTGACACTGAACTAGCATGCTAATCTATACTGTTTTAAAGGACAGAGGAAGTCTTAGTGTAAAATGTTTCATGAGCTTCTCTGTAGCAGCCCAAACATTACACAGAACAAGTGACACTCACAGATTTATTCTGGGTGATGTTTTTTGATCGTTGGATAAGTCCCACCGCAAGCAATATATTTATTTGAATTACATGACGTAATTGGGTTTATAAATATTTCAAACAGATTTTTTACAAAGATTTTGCTTGAAATCAGTGTAATTTATGCTAAATCGAGAGTAACAGAATGCATCGTTTGGTTTTCCGCAAACGCATGCTTATTTTCTTTAACATTAGCCTTGTTTTCACTAGAGCAAGGAGTCAGAGCTTGTGAGTCTGTTAATCGTCATTTCCTTTGCTAATAATTCTAAATACTTTAAGTTTCTTGTTTTTGAGACACTTTAAAAGCGCACTTGAGTGAGTTATGGAGAGTCCATCTGGGCCTACTGTTTTATTAGCTCTTACTTGGCTCACTTAATTACACCTACCCCATGGGACAACCTTGGCTAAAGCAGTTAGAGGGTCAGTTAGAAGTATTTCGTACCTGAATTTAGTATTTGTTACCGTACTGGATAATACATGGACAGATTTAAAGACACATTATCCATGAGTCTTGGGTCTTCCCAAACTGGGACGTCCAATGACAGGTTTGAAAGACCTGGAAACTTTTGGTTGCTCAGTGAAATGAATGATTATCCATTTAACCTGACATTAAGAGCATTTGGAAGCCAGGGCTTGTAATTGCACAGCTGGACAGCTCACATCCACAACTGGATATTACTGAGATATACTTTGCATGAAATGGTCTAAACGTGTTTACACATGTTTAACTTAAGCCTGAACAGTCATAGCGCTTTAATTAAAGTATTTAATCTTCTGATTTCACTCTTATAAAAGTCAAAGTGGTGGAGCTGCCCCACAGAAACAGCAGAGCCAATAGGACCTTAAATCGACCCCGTTCAAACACGAGTTCTGCCAAGAACATTAGCCTCGCTTCTTTATGGTGGCTGAAAAAGATGGCTGATCCTCTTACGTTCGAATTGTCCTTTCAAAATGTCTGCTTGTGTAATTTTTCAAAATTAATGAAATGATGTAAATAGCACTCTGGAGGTGATGGAGTATACTGTCCTTTTTATACTGGGACATGTATTTGCCAGCTGTTTTTATGTTTTGAAAGCTGAAGGTGCTTTATTACTACATTAAAGAAACACTGGAACGTAGCAAAAATGACCTGTTGTCCTGGCAGATTTTCAGAACCAGCCTACAAGAAAATGCACGGTTTAGAGATTTAGGAATAAGCTGATTTATTCGACTGAAAGGATTTTTATCACAGCTGAACAAATCCAATCACTAGGCATCGTTTCAGACTGCTGAGAACCTCGCAGTAGATTGAAAGCCGTTTGGTTTGACATGCACAATGCTTTCGTCATGCTTGTTTCGATATTTAAACTGATAAAGGTTAAATTAGCTTAGGATTCTTAAAGGAACAGAGGCAGTGCACCTCGCTGCTCAAAATCATTTCAAGTGCAGAATGGATGACACTCATTCTGACCCTTGATTGAGTGTGGATTGCAATGACTAAAGGGACCCATATTATGAAAAATCACAATTTCACTTATTTGTTAATAATAAAAGAGTTTAGTGTAATAAGTAAATCTTGTTATAGTTTCAAAGCACCCTTCAATACAGTGCACATACAGTCTATATATGCAAATATAAACTTTTTAGACTGCAGAATAGACTGTTTTGAAGTCACAAAAAACAACACTTCTTTTTTATGAGACACAAAACAGGACAGCAAGAGGTTTATATATAGCTGGTCTCAGAACAGAACTGTATATCGCCAAAATAGTCATTTTTAAGGAGAAGGAAAAAATGTCTGTAACTTATTTTTCAACAATTTCTATGAAAATTTCTCGCAATGTAAAGTGTAGGTGATGTTTTCAATTTTTTTGGAAAAAACAACAAAAACAGATTCGAGTTTTTTATTACAACAATGACAATATACTACCCCAAACCCAGTTTAAACATTACAAATTACTGCTGGTTTAGGTACAAAAACACAAAACTATAGAACATTGTAAGGGGACCTTGAGGAAAAAATAGAAGTAAAAATAGGATGTGACACCTTTAATGTAACATCTATTGAAAATCTACCAGAAATGCTTGTAAAAGTAAAATTGCTATTTCAGAAAATCAAAACTGGCCAGTTTGGTGTAGGAAAAAACTATGCAGTGCCCTGCAATGGCAGTCCCTGGACAGTGTTGACTTTTCAGTTTTACAGATGATAAAAGACTCCTTCCCTGTATATAATTATTCATACATACGATAACAGTAATCATAACAGGATTTTCCCAAATGTTTTCCCACTTGTTGGAGCTCAGCTGTTACATTGTGGTTAATTCTTTCTCAGAAAATCTGAGAAAGAGAGAGAAAGGAAAGAATGAGCGAGACAGAGAGAGAAGGAGAAGATTATATGTCTTTGTAGTCAATGCATGACATAACCTTTTTAATTTAGAATATACCAAGGTCATAGTCTTCCTATAATAACTTGGAAGTAACCAAAGACAAACAGAAACCTTTAATCTGACTTTCAAAAATAGGGCACTGGCTGATCGGCCCCCTTGCCAAGTGGGCACAGTTTTTGGGTCCGTACGGTCATATGCTGAACATGCTCGGCCACATGAAAGAACGGCCAATGTGGGCTTCTGCAGCACAACGAGAGCTCTGCAGCATGCACGGCTAAAACGCCTTTAATAGAGGCAGCATGTGTGAGCAGAGCCTGTCCCCACATGTCCCCGCACCATATGAACACACACCACCACCACACTGAGCCTGCAGGGACTGCAGCAACACTGCACAAGATTCAGCTGAACTCTGACCGGACAAGAGGAGACTTAAAAATAAAGTAAAATAGAGTTAATCCCTCCCCACATCAACCCCCGCGTGTCTGGTCTAAAGACACACTCAGCATTATATTCATATTAAACAAGTAACCAGGAAAAACAAGAGTGTAACATATATAAATAGAAATTACATTTAAAACACTTGCCAGTAAAAACAGTATAAAGTGCTGATATGTGTTTTTACCTACATTACTTACACTGTTATAATGTGATTGTAATGATGATGTTTCATATTGAGTCACTAGTGATTTTACTGTGTAATTAATAATTAGTCTTACTATAGTGGTTGTTACCACTCTTTACCACCACTTTTTAATTCAAGATTTCTACATACAATACCACATATATCTGGTCAGTATTAACTTTATATATTAATATGTGTGTGTGTGTGTGTGTGTTAATGAAATAAGATTAAACTGTCTTAATAAGTAGCCTTTTGAGCTAATTGTGATTAAAAGTACTTACTTTCACTACACTACAACCTGCACTATTTACACCTGTAAAAATCACAGAACACAGCTCTTGGTAAATAAATGGCCCTTATAGTCACGTGTTAACACACCACAGCACAGCACACAGTGTGAACAATGTGAAATTCTTTCTCTGCATGTAACCCGTTCAACAGAGTGAAGCAGTAGGCATCCACTGGTGCGATGCCCAGGTAGCAGTGTGTGGGAACGGGACTTTGCTCAAGGGTACCTTAGTGGTGCCACTGACAGTCCCGGGATTTGAACCAATGACCTTCCAATCGCAGCGGCAACTCCCTTAACCATCAGACCACCAGCTGTCCCATAAACTGCACTGGCCGAGAATTGCACTGTTTACGACTGTACTGTCTGTTCTGTCAGGTACTGAAACTTACCATTGGCTTGTGTGTGCACCTGTGTTTGCTGCAGTGAGGCTGATATGGTACCTGTCGGAAACGTCAGACCTGGCAATGGAAAATACCAGTTCATTGCAGTTTTGGTATAAATGAAAAGCCTTTTTTCACTCTACACTCTTATTTGCAGAAACGATTAGTACGTTATGGAAAAGCTGCTTTGTCAAGCAACTGAGCTAATGAGCTAGCTGCTTTCCAATACTGACAACAGTGTAATCATTATAAAAGGAAGCTGTATCCCAAAACACACACATTTAGGCGTTCGGTTGATTGTGATCCTCTGATTTTTAGCTTATCATAAAATCCATGATTGGGTAAAATTCCTATAATGGGGCAACATCATCCTTCTCACCCTCTCTGGATATATATGTAACTCAGTTTTCAATAAAAAAAGTCGAGAAACCCAATTAATTTTTTTCTCACTCAGGTAAAGAGAGAAATAAATCTAGTGAATCACAGGAAGTCAGTCCATATGTAAAAATCTTCAGCATACGTAAAAATCTTCCATAAAAGATTTTCTCCTGCCAAGAACTGGTATGTTACATTTGTTTTCTGAAACAACTTCATCGTGAGTGACTTATGATGTCATTCTGTGTTTCTTTTACTTAGGTTTAAGAGTATGTCATTTCCTGTTCGCCTCAGATTTTGTTGTAAGTTTTTCCAAAACTCTCATTTTGCCTAACTGCATCCAGCCGAAATCGAAACAAAATGCCCGCTCTTCACTGGGCCTCTCTCTCTCTCTCTCAACTCATCATGCAGGGCAGGAGATGTGATACAGCCCTTTGTCATAGGCTTCACTCTGCTGTGAAAGCATTTAGCTTAACTACTGGAAAAACACACATCAGGATCCGAAAAGGTGTTTAAGCCCGTGTGTATCCACTATATCAACAGCTCCTCCGGTGGGTTTTGCGGCAGGTCAGCCACACAGCTAGCCGTAAGTCAAAGGAAAGGAAGTAAGGTGATTATGTAACTCACACCAGAGGATGTGTTGTTCTAAAGCGGTGGCAGATCCTCTGGAGGACAGTTGTGGAGAAATATGCTTGACAAGTGGGAAAAAAAGACCATAAAATGGGTATTCATTTAATTTCTAAAAAGGAATTGACAAAAGTTAACCAAAGGGGGTTGTTTGACTTAAAAACGTGTCAAAGTTAGAGCCAGTTCATTTTATGCTTACGTGTCAAAATCTGTACATTCTGATGCTCCTCAGTTTTATTGAATACCAATCTGGAGTGATGAAGCTACTGCCAGTGGTTTTTGTTGACCATCAACATCAGTCCCTGACCTCACTTGCTCTCGTGGCTGAATGCAATCAGATTTTCACAGAAATATTCCAACATCTAGTTTAACATCATAGGCTGTTACTGCTGGAAACAAGACAAACTCATTATTACAGTAATACCTTTACATTTCATGAGACACTTTGGACAGACAGACGTGTTACAAATGTTTTGTATTCAGAAGAAAAGACATTGACTCGCTGTCCACTACTGTCTGGTGCCACTGTGCACTTGTATGAATGAATTAAGTTGATTGTTATTATAGGCTCAGATATATAGTCACATGCCCAAAAACGATGATTTCTGCTACAGTTCCCGTCAGAAAAGTCATCTGAAAAAAAAACGCTTCCCAAGTGTGTTTTATGGAGACCGCTATGGCTGAAATCTCTCCGAAGAGAAGAGCACTGTTCTAGTCACTTGTGAAACCCCTGCTGGCACACAGACAAATCTTTGTCTGTCCTCCGTGCTTTCATAAGAGCAGTTAATTTGGTCAAAAGCCTTTCTAAAATGTTTATGTTCACACTGGGGGGGACAATGTGTCAGCACAGCCCTCTGACCCCCACTTCCTAACACACATTACGCTGTGAGAACAACCAAACCGGACCCTCAATTAGGTCAGCCCTGCGAGCAGGCTAGGGTTTCTCCTCGCAAATGTAAGATTTATAAACATCCTGTTAGCAAACTGATCAGGGAGATAGTGTGGACAAGAGAGCAAACATGCACACGTCTGGAGCGTCTGCACAAATATCAGAGATAGAGTAGAGAAGAGAGGAGAAGAGATTAGATGAGAAGAGAAGAGAAGAGAAGAGATGAGATGAGAAGAGAAAAGAAGAGAAGAGAAGAGAAGAGAAGAGAAGAGAAGAGAAGAGAAGAGAAGAGAATAGATGAGAAGAGAAGAGATTAGCTGAGAAGAGAAGAGCAGGGAAGAGAAGAGAAAAGAAGAGACGAGATGAGAAGAGAAGAGCAGGGAAGAGAAGAGAAAAGAAGAGACGAGATGAGAAGAGATAAGAATAAAAGAGAAGCAAATGGAAGAGAATAGAATAGAAGATAAGAGAAGAAATTGGAAGAGAAGAGAATAGAAGAGAACAGAACAGAATGGAAGAGGAGAGAAGAGAAGAAATGAGAAGAGAAGCAGAAAAAAGTAAAGAACAGGATAAAATCAAAAAGGAAGAGAATAGAAGAGAAGGTATAAGGTATAAGAATAGAGAATAGAGAAGAATAGATTAGAAAAGAATAAAAAGGAGATTAAATAAGAAAAAGTGAAAGAGAAGAAGACAGAATAGAGGAGAAAGATCAGAAGAGGAAGGAAGAGAACTCATGAAAACGTTACTCTCAGTGGAACATCTTTATGAAAAGGTGTAATTTAATGCCACACTCTTGCTGTTTACAAATAGGATTATGGTTTGAGCAGTGGAAAGTCGAATTTTAGCCTATGACATCAAAATATCTCACCGTTTCCTAAACGGTGACTATGATTGAACTATGATTTCCTAAACAATTGCACTGACGTCTTCCTGAAACACAACGCCCCTCACAACACAATTCAACTTGGAGAGCAAGAAGCAGACACCGCACCACAACACCACAGGGCGAGACAGTCAAATTACAGATTAGTCATTTTAAAGGTGATATGGAAGAGTCTGGGCACAGCAGTGTAAGCGCGTCTCTTCACTGTTCCATTTAAAATGCCAGCTAAAAGGAAAAAACACATACCCCTCATATTGTAGGCATTCAGATCAGTAGAGGGAAGGTACGGAATATCCCATAACATGGAACACATGTGAAAACATATCATAGCTGATCACAAATAGGTCATTCCAAATGAACAGGACATAAAGCCCTTTTTTCATGTTTTCACAACCTGTAACACATTTGAGATATTGTGCAAGAAGTTACTATTTTCAGATACAAATTGTCCTCAGGTCTGGAAACTATTTGAGTTTAATAAAGCATGGCAGGCACCTGCATTGTGGTTTTTCTTCGTGGCAGAAAATGTTCAAGTTAATCAAGGATGGAAGGCACTAGAGAAGTCCTAAATATTGCTTTATTTTCACCCCCCAGTATGGTCCTTGATTTTGACTTAAGTTGTGGCAAGATAAATGATGTTATTTTTAACACAGAGAGCTTCTAAGTGTATAGATAGTAACCAAAGCCGCATGTTCACATGTGCTAGTACAGATTACTACATGCTTAGAACTCACCGTAGTATGAAAGACCAGAACTATCAGGAAAAAATACACGCAGAGGATATCTACACACTTTGTATATCTTCAGGCCTCAGAGATGAAACTGTCAGAAAGCTGAAGCATAAATATAAGTGCTAAGACATTTGGAAACCTTTTTTTCTTATGATTACGTTCGCATTTGAAATGACATTTCAACTGTGCCATCGTTGGTTTCTAAGCTATTGTTATACAGTAGGAAAAAGCATCCCAAACTCCATTGGCATCATTTATAATGAGTTTATCATAAAACCTCTCTCTCTTTCACTCTCTATTTTTATATACATGTTTATATATATATATATATATATATATATATATATATAACTTTACCGAAACACAGTGGCTTATGGCTTATGGAGTCAAATTTCCCCACCAAAACCAGAATGAATTAAAGGATATAGTTTGGATGACATATACATTTGCTAAAATGGCCTCTTTGGAGTAGAAACGTGCCATCAAAGAACATGCTCAACAGAACCAGCTGTTGTATTTAGCTATTTATAACCAGGTTCTTTGGTGAACCAAAAGTGGTTCTTCTATCACATGCTGAAAGGCAAAGAACCTTGGCACCATCATATCCACCATCATATCCAGGCATAATTTGTCTGGAAGCTCCCATGCTTTAAGAACCTCCATGTGCTGGATTTGATCCAGAACACATTCACTTCAAATTTAATCATAGCCCATACACTAGCCCTTTGAAATGGTTTCAAATGAAAGAATAATATCTGCAATCTTTCCTAGCATATACAAAATAATGGAAGCACTAGGTAATATATCAGGAATAAGAGGCTGAGCTGCCTTTGGTCTTCAGAGCAGCTTCAGCCCTGCTTTGAACGCTGTTATACACATTTTGACCAACTGCTTTTAGAAACTGGAGACGCTTTTCAGCATGAACAGACCCAGTCTCATGTTGAGCAGGTAATGTGATTTTGGATTTTTCTTTTTTTGGCTTTCGCGGAAGAAAAAAAAAATCCACATTTATATAAAAAAGAGTAAAAATCTCAGTAGACTGTAGTGTATTATTGCAGTGTTCTAATGGTGGGTACGTTTATAACAGCAGATTTCACTGTATTTAGTTACCAGTTGTAATGATCCCCTTTTGAAGTAAGTGCCCTGTTTAAGTTGGTGAGCTTCAATCTCAGCCACTGTTCCTCTTGCCCTGGGGCACGTTTTCCTTCTGAAGTGTGCTTTCATCATTTTGGACACTATCTCCCTTTTGACACATGAAGTTCTTTTGATGTTTCAGTTGCTGACACATCTGCAAATCGAGCGCCCACCCGATCTTCTCCCTTCTGTTCTCTATATTGCTTTTTAAACTCAAGCAGTAACATAAATGTCTTTTAAATGTCAACACTTTTTAGTATGATTTGAGTGGACGCACTTTCCAGAATAATTCCACTGTTATATTTATTCAGTTACATTTACCTTTGTAAATGTATTTTATAGTTACAGTTTTTTATGATAACGTTTTTGTTTTATACTTCAGTATATTAGTGAGGAAAATCATTTACCTTTTTTCAGTCCAGTTCAGTAAATCTCTTTTTGAGTTAACGTTCAATTGAAAACACCTTGATTCAGCTCACATCTCTCATTTTCAAGCGCTGTCACTTTGTTGACATACAAAAGGACCCCTGAAAGTGAAGAATAGTGCCTAACATACTTCATCTCCTGTGCTTGGATATGTTGGATGCACTGAGAAGTGGTAGCATAGTAGGAGTCTAGACTTGAGAAGCCTTCAGGTGAAAGCTTGAGTGATGGGGTTTAATTGTTCTTGTGACCAACCAAGGGCAAGGTGTCTTTACATGCTTTAGACCTTTTCATTATTGAACTGAATAACATCTTGAAGCAGTCCTTACTATACATATTTCTAATAAAATCTGCAGGGGTAAATCTATATGGGTTTAGGCTGCATTTCCTGCCCTTATGCTAGATCTACTGTTACATTCTTAAAAATAAAGAACAGTTGGAGCTAATTATATGCTGTTGTTTTTTCAAATATGTTTTCAAATAAACAATATTGACAATTACTGCACAGGCAGCAGCTCACAGTCACATCCCTGGAGATGTGCAGGAGGTGTTGGATTCAAAGGCCCGTTAAAAGGCCAGTAAAACTGCGGGCGAGTACAGTTTCAAGGGGCCTAACAGGGAGGCGGCGGAGACTCGCATGCCTTCCAGCATGACAACAGGCCGCGGCCGTGGGGATTGTGTGAGGAGTCAAAGCGGAGCATGACAGCGGAACAGAGGAGTCGATATTTAATCAACCCCATGCCAGGGCGCCTTTTGAATATTTGATGGTGCTTTTCTTCGATGATTACCTTCCCATTACGCTATCTTGTCAGCAACTGAAGGGAGAGGTTTGGGTTGCTATTGTCTGAGCTCAGCGCGGGCCTGGTGTCCTCTGGGCTGCCCGCCATTGTGGAACTGACAGCCGCCTGCTTCCCCGTCGCCCCGAATGTTATTCTCTCAGCCTCGCACGGACCAGGTCCTCCGACTTTATCACACCTGCCATTCAACTCATCAACAGAAGAAAGATTCGGGACAAGAGAAATAAAAGACACAGAGAGAAGAAAAGTGAAAGTGATAGAAAGAAAGGCAAAGTGAGAGAAAGAGAGCGACGCCCATCCCACACATTGACCCCTCACTTTAATTTACTGCTCTCCATGAGTTAAAAAGGATTATAAGACACCAACTTGCCTGTAGAAACTTTGTACCACCATGGTCTCCATGAACATTTCATGAAAAGCTTTTTTTGAACAATTTCTAAATGAACGAATGAGGAAAGAAATGAAGGGAGTCTCAGTAGTGCACTCTAAAAAAAAGCCACGAGTGAAGCCACAGAAGATCCATTTGTGGTTTCCTAAATAACCGTGTCTGAAGAAGAGAATTTTTTTAATCGGAAGACCTTTCAAAGACTTAAAGAACCTCCACATAATACCCAGATTCTTTACCTCTTTTCATGTTCTTCTTAGAACTTTTGCATTTCCGACAGAGGTTCTTTCTATTTAAAAACATCTCAATAGCCCTAAAGAACCACCATTTGATATTGATATTTTAATTAAATGTGTGTCTTCTATGGCAAGAACCCTTTCTGGAACTTGTTAAGACTGTAATTTTACTGCCTGGTTGCATCTGTGTAACATCACCAGGAGAACACCTAGACTGTCAAAAAAAAATGCTGGCAGTTTCATTACCTGGAAAAGTTTTGCTATTTCATACTCACTCCCAATCACTTTCCATCTTCAAAAACGCTTTCCATCATCTGTATATTAACAAATTATTTTATTTAAAACTAAAAACAGAGTGAAAACATAACATTCAGAGCACTGACATATTTTTTTTACAGTTTAATGAGTCATTTCTCAATAGTTTTTTGGGGTTTGTAGTAAGGTTCTAGAAAATAATATTTAATAATTACAGGACATTAACATTGTATGTTCTTTAAAAAGGTTCTTCACGCTTCACCCATCTCATTTGCAGAAATGTTCTGAGAGGTTCTTTATGGAACTAAAAGTAGTTCTTCAGTGGCATCACTCTAAAGTACCTTTTCTGCCGTCTTTCCTGACCTTCTTAAATGGTATATAATGAGGCCTACACAGATCTTCTAACATCAGTAGAGAAGACCATGAAAGAACAAATATCAATGTGGTTTTAAGAAACTTTAAGTGACTTTATGCATATGGTGCACATGCTCTACGCATGTATAACAATTATTTCACTCATAGAACATTTTTAAAGCACCTGTTTCTCTTGAGGAGAGTCAGTGTATATCATAATACACTGGGATTTGCTGTATATACAACATTCTACACACACATAAGAGTCTATTTCTATTTCTTCTCTCCTTCAAGTTAGTATTATGTAGCATGGAGCTCCCCTGACCTTATATAGTTGTATGGGGCATTAAAATGCTGTTCGTAAAGCGGCCGCTCGATATAAATGTGTTCTACAGCACCAACAATGTCCTGATCAAAGGCTGAGTGCCGGTGCTGATAAGATCAGCTTGTGTAGCCCCAGTGTAGCTGCTCTCGGTGCTGGGTGAGCGGGCCGGAGAGGGAGGAACACAGCTCACCCCCGGCTGCCTGTAAAAGGAAATATCAAACGCCACTGATGTCTTTTCCGAGGAAGTACTTTTAGATGGTAATTATTGGCTGTGCCTCAGCCCTTCCTGTTTGATGAGCCACTGCACAAAATGACCCAAAAGAATAATTTCCTTGATGTAAACTGTTTATGTAAGACACATTTGCTCTGGGGGAGAAAGAATTCACGGACCTTTCTGCACTACAGTATTGCCTGTCGTTTATTAAGAGCAATTTAGAGCAAAGCGGGGCAAAACAGTGGTTGGTGTGCAGAAGCACATCCCATTTTTCCATTTAAAAAAGTCAAAAAGTTCCCGGAAAAACTGCCCATTTCTACCTGACAGAAGCTGAGCTATTAGTCACAGCAAAAGCAGGTTAGATCTGTATTGCATCAACCCTCATTATGCATGGCATTCAACATCTCTCTGAAAATCAAGTGCACATTTTTTTTACCTCCTTAAATTCCTGTGGAAACCTTCTTGGCAACATGTCAAGGGATGCAATTCATCATTTGCATCTGCTTCATTTGCAATGGTTTTGGCAAACTCCTAAGCTGATGATATCTGAACTTCCGTTTCCAATGACATGGTGAAATCTACTGTTTAAATCTTGTCTCAAACAGTTAATGATGTTGTGTAGTCTTTGATTATGAGAACCTATTTTATCCGTTCAATCTGAATATGGCAGATTGCTTCCATCTCTGGAGTCTGTATGAACGCACCATTTTGAAAGAGAAACACACGGTGGTGGAGGATGGAAACAACGTGCTTCTATTTGTGGGTTCTCTTGGGGAAACCGCTCTGTTGCTGCACTGTTGTAGACTAATCACCTAAACTCTGAACTGCTTTACTAATATACTGTAACAAAATAAAAACATTCTCAAAGGTGAATTCCTCAAACAGTCTTATGCAAACGTCCTCTAGAGAATACAGTACTGCCCATTTAAACTCACTGTTTATTTACTGAATTTAAAATATTAAAAAACAAACAAACATAAAAAAAAAGCCTGTGCAAAAATTGTGTCATGCTTTCTTATTTGAGAAACAAATGAATAGAAATTGGGGTCTTAAATTTGCAGAAAATGTCATATTTAAGTTAATTAATTATACAGTGGACGTGTTCATTTATTTTTACTGAGAAGATCAACAAATTATCCTTTGACACCGTGTTTTGCATATGACTGTGACTGTATTATAACATAACACAATGTTTAAGCAAGATGATTATTGGATAGGCACTGAAATAAGGCTAAGAATTGCTAGTGACTGATGAGAGCTGGCAATATGGGTTGTATTTTTGTGTGCCATCAGGTGTATGACGTATCCCCTTTCCCGCCGCAAAGGGCAGACTGAAACCAGACCCTCCTGACCCCGCCACCTCCGACTATAGCTATGACACCATTGTTCACATCATATTCAGCAGTAATTTGCTGCTGTCGGGGACAATGGCAATAGGCTTTAGGAAGGATTATATATATTTTTGTCCTTGCCCATGGTTTTTCCAGCTGAGCATTGTACTTGGTGCGGTGGAGTTAATACACACTACTTAAATATTCATGCATTGTTCTTTACGGTCAGCTCTGGGTTCATTCCCCAGCAGCCAGATGGACCTGAACAATACCAAGAAGTTAATGAAGGAAAATGGTGCTTGAGGGTTCTTTTCCTTTCTTTCTTTTTGAGAAGACCTAGCTAGTGCACATTTTTTATCATGCTAAGTTAAGTCCGTACGCTGTTCAAAACGTGCATGGAAAGAGCAGTGCAATGGTATGAGTTTAAGCCCTATGACTTTGGGGAAGCGCAAAAGGAGGATCTGCACACAGGTCTGTTAAGACTGGTTTTACAGAAAGATGATTATCTTACTAAACCTAATTAGGCATTACAGTGCAGAGGTCATTTTATGTCAAAAACACCTAAAATTTTAGTTTGTGTGTGAAACATTGTTACATGGCTGGGGTGAAATTTTCATCAGCCTTGGGGTAGTTAATATAAAATCTATATTTAAAAAAAGTCAATATAAAAAGTCAATATAAAATCCATTACAAGTTACTAATTATTTCTATCAAAATGTAATGTGATTGCATTATTTATTAGTTCCTAGAAAAAGTGATATCACTACTTCTGCATTACTCTGGAAAACCAACCTGCACCAGCCATGCAGGGGGGAAACCTAATAATGCTTTTCAGTTATTTAATTAGAAGGAATTGGTCAATCACAGTAAACATTTAAAGGACATCATCACTTCCTGTGAACAAGACACAGTCACTTCCACTTGTGAAACTTTCACAGTGAAAATCATGAACAACTACATTTTATTTGAAAACCAAGAAACTATGTGGTGGAAATAGATTAAAACCGTCTTATTAAAATGAATTTTTATGAATAAAATGTGAAACAGAGCTTTTTCTGAATGAGAACTGAGTCAGCCCTTCTTCTGTTTTTTTTTTTGTCATGTGATCAGGGTAGCATTAGCAAGAAAGAATTGCTAAAAAATGTTGTTTAAAATCATCCAGTTAGCCATAAGCTCACCACTACAGCTTCTCAGATTCTGAAAGCTTGTCTATGTTTGTTGTTTTTAAACCCTCAGGGTAAATAAGAATGAGGAAGATGTTTATAAAATATACCATAATTTTTTCACTTTTATAAGCTGGTTGTAATTTGCCAATAATAATACAGTTTTACTTTCGACATGAGATTCCATGCATGAGATATCAAACCAAAATTATGTCCTAAAAAGGACCAAACCAAGCCACTGAGCCCATTTGATAACATAGTAAGTCCATGCACAAGTTCAACAGGTAAATATACACACTGACTGTCAGAAAGACTGCTGATACTGATGGATTCAGAAGAACCATTTTTTCCCATTTTTTCTGACTGAAATTCTCCCAACATACTGCCCTACAAAGCCAAAGTGCAGTAACTACATATTTGGTCAAAATTGACTTTAGACTACAAATGGGATTTAGGACGTCTCCTTTGTCTTGTGAGAGAATATCCTGGTCCAAAGTTGTCCGGTTTCAGAGAAATTATGGGGTCAAAATTGCAGCAACTACAAAATCCATACTAATTCTAAAACTTTAAAGCCATTTTTCTCAGTTTCAGCATAGTTACTGCACTCTGGCTTTGTAGGGCAGCATAGGCCACTTTACATTTTCTCCTGAATCAAAAAAACAAAAGAGACATCAAAAAGTCAGTTTATGCATTCAGTTAAACTTCTTGTAAACTCCTACTTGGTTTGAAAGCTGCAGGATGAACAAACCATCTAGTCCAGGATCCTAATGAAGTGCTTGGCAGGGTGGCTCACACGGCCGCTCCTTTGAGGCAGCCTCAGAGCCCACCTGCTGGGCCTAGATGACCGGGCCTATTTCTGGCCCCTGCTGAGGCCCAGGTGGCCCATCTGCTCCCATTCACTTGCGGCATGTCTCACAGTCAGCCGGCGAGATTCTGACCCAGAAACTGTCTGACTAATTATATCACATTATCAAGCCCGTCCTTTCTGCCTCCCTGTTTTCCGTCTCGGTGGAAAGGTTGCAAAAATCCCAGCCGCCCGAATCAGAGGGTCCACATTAACCTCTGACCTCCATCTGATGTGTGTGGCTTGGAACACTCTCACACCCAGCCGCGGGCCCATTAACACATCGCTGCTAAAACACAAGCTGTTTTGACGGGCCGAAATTATCACTAAGTGACACAGAAGAATGGACTCCATTGTGCGAGGGGAGGGAAAGGGGCAGCCGGGGGGGCTCTCATAGGCTCTGAGCTGACATTTTGAGTAATATGAATGTCAGCCCCCTCCCTCGTGGGCCCCCACCTCCATCTGAGCAAGTGCCATTTTCAGCAGGGCACTTCACCATAGAACTGAGATAATGAGAAGGCATTCAGAAGAACAGCTCTAGTGGAATTACATGTTCCAGATCGGCAAACGCTAATTAAGTCGTCAATGGTGATTCCCATTCACGGCTGTCCCGAGGCTTCCGCTGCATCAGGAATGTAATTAGTTTATGTTCACTGGTAAAGGTTAAAGGGTTCTAAAGGGCATGGTGAGTGTTTTTTTCCTCTGGATTTCATGTGAGATGTTGCTGTAATTGCTAGATGTTCCTAGCTGCAGGTGTGTGGTGGAGCTCATTTGGGCTTTGGCAGCCACTGCTGAACCCTTACTGAGAAGAGTACGGAATGACAGGCCATGTTTGTCTGACTCAGAGTTCGCCTGCTACCTGATTTTTAAATAAAAAGAAAGAACAATACACCCAGTCCCCGCCAAAATGATTTACCTCACAGATTTCCTTCATATTGTTTCGATACTTTTTTCAAAACATTTACAATGTTGCATTAATGCAGTAACTGAATGAAATAAATGTGTGTTAAACTTCATAAAGGCTTTTTAAAAACAGCTCCATGTCTAAAACCTGTTAGGTCAACAACGAAGAAGTTTAAAACAACTGGAGCTGTAGTGAACCTTCCTGGAAATCTATGCAGAAAATAACCTTTTTCCCAGGAGGATCTGTGATGACCAGGCCTGTTTTCCTACAAAAGGCCCCAGGAACCGTGTTAAGACACATGGCATCATAGCTTTTAAATTAAAATCTGTCAAAATGGGTCTAACAGCATTGTACAATGCAAGTCAACATTCATAAAGGACCCGGAGGATTCTGTATTCTGAGTGATCTTGGATTTCTTACTTGTATTTTCCAATCTAAACAAGCAAAGATATTGGTAAAGACGTGTTGCTGTTGTGTTGACAAAACAAGTTTTGCAAATGCAGGGGTGCCAGCATTTGTGATTTATGGGGCTTAAAAAAGGTTTTAACATTTTTCTTTCTTAGACATTTTTTCACCAGCAGCAAGCCAAAGTGCAAATAATTAGGGAACTATATTCAACAATGCTGAGAATCAAAAATATATCATATACTTTTGTTTAGCAGCATTTTTGACTGACTAATTCACCTATATGGATGCACCAGCTCTGCCCCAAACATTGCATGAATTTGTTTAAATCCATCCATAGCACCTCTGTATTAATTTAACGAAGCATTTACTACAAATAGTATTGACCTGTTTGGGAATGGTTAAGGAAACACATTGACAGTCTGTTTCACTTCAAATGCCCGCATGAATATGTATTCATAAGCAATAACAAAGTATTATAATAAATCAATATTTATGTTTGAAGGCCATACAAAATAGAACACATTCTATATACTAATATGCTGGTGGTGCAAGAAAAAAGGTTATTGGGAAAACTGAACCTGGCATGTGTATGAAAGCCTGATGGGAAGATGAATTCGGGGCAAGGTGAAGAAGCTTCCTAAAGTTCTTATAGACAGCACAGCTAAACCACACTCAATTGGAAAACACAACAGAGCCTCAAACATAGACCACAAACATCTCTGTGAGTACAACTGGTTTGAAAATATGCAAGTGGAAAGATACAACTAATCAGGTGTGCCATGCAGTCACTTGAAAAAAGGAATATGAAGACCTGAAAGCAGCATCATAACAGTGGGAGCATCGTAATATAGGTATTTCTTTGCAAACAGCAAACTGAATCTGGAAGAAAGACTCAACTCAAATCTGATTTCTTGGAAAAAATGTTGCTTGGTGCTTGCATGTCCTAGCCAGCCTCTTCACTTTTATGGAGGATTTGGAAATTGTGAGTTCAATTTAGGGACTCGTAACCTAGAGGGAATTAAATATAGCTTGCCAAGAGGAATGAGCTGAAGTTGAACCACAACAGACAGACAGACAGTGTCTGAACACTGTATAAAATCAGTTCTTATGTGAAACATACCTGGTGAACTAAACTGATTCTAATTCTACACCTAAACTGTTTTAGAAGAAATGATGATTTCCTTTGACAATGACAATTTCCTATGAATCACGTAAAGCCAACCTCATTGCTTATTCCAGTCAGAATAATGTCTGTTCTCCATACAAAGTGACTTAATTCACGGCTCTGTAAGATGTGTCACAATTTAATTTGATATGATGACCAAAAACCGAGAGGAGGGCTGAAAGGAAACTGATTTAACAAGTGCTCTCAAAACTGAGAGACCCAATGAGTAATAAATCTTAAAGGGCTTCGGAAGTGGTTAATCCTGAGCTCCTGAGACACACTAATTAGTGAGCTCTTACCATCAAAGGGAAAAAGCTCTTTGATTTACAAGAAAGCTCTGCTCTAAACCCACATCAAGCCATGTTGCTCACTCTTCACTCCAGAAACCTACAGGACTTGTCACAAGGAAGCTTAATGCTTCACGTGTGAAATGAGAGGTCAGGACAATGGATATAAAACACTGCAATGTGACATAAACGTAACTAACCTTATTTTTGAGGGATATTGCCTATTTATTATGAGCCATTTTGGGATACAGTCAGTTCACTTTGCTTTACCAACTCTATCCTTTACAAACAACGTCAGAGCTTTCTGATAACACACAAAACAGTTATGCAGAAAATAACCACAATCAAACTTTTGCCAAAGCCATTCCAGTCACCTGACCAAATCTCTACTGAAAAACTGTGGTGAGAATGAAAGAGTCCAGAAGAGTGGACGATATTGAGAGATTCTGTGTTCTGAGTGATCTTGAATTCTTACTTATATTCTCCAGTCTCAACAGGCAAATATATTGGCAGACGTGTTGCTGTTGGATTGACAAAAGAAGGTTTGCACAAGGTGTTAAATGCAGGGGTGCCAACATTTATGATTAATGGAGCGTAAGAATTTTTTTTTTTCAAGGCCGTTTTTTTAAACCAACATCAACCCAGTGTGCCAATAATTAAGGAGCTATAGACTGTATACATGAATATATGTTATAAAATATGTTACACTTATTTTTTACAGTGAAAATAAGAAGGAGACACTTAATATACCACTACTGGTTGATACTTTTGTTACAAGCCTTTAAAACGGATATCTGTAAATGATCTGTTTTGACTGGTTGTGCTATATTTTGCCTCATTCATAATGCAGTCTGGGCTGAACAGTCCCTACAACATCAGTGTAAAGAGGCCAGGCTAAACCGATCAGGGTTGAATAAGCAGACACATGTAATTATGCTGATACTTGACATTACAAAACAGTGAATTTGCTGCTTATATTCCATAAATGTAATGTATGGGTTCTTGTAATTATATTCAAGATATGTTTTATATAAAGGTTTTCTTTGAAAGAAGCTAAGCTCTATTTAAAACAATAACATCTGTAGACTGGAGGTACTGATTTTCTTACACTAAAAAAAGGACTATTTCAATCTTCTTATTAATAAAAAGCCAATCATTAAGCCTCTTTCTAGCCTGGGGCAGCCTGATTAAGTCCCAGTCCTGGTGCCATAAGTCAACTGTGAACAGGGCATTAGAAAAAGTCAAAGAAAGAGAAAAGCCAAAGCAAAAAAGAGGAAAAAGAATTTCACCAGAACATAGTACAATAATATTCCCTGACTAAACGTACTAAAGATGTATCCTTAAGGTTACCGCCCTAGTGACATGTGTCTTTACACAAAAATGTCCAGTTGGGACTTCCGGTTTGGTTAATGGAGGAGTGGGCAGCAAACTAAAAGAGATCTCTACCTGAACTGCATGCATTTGATAATTTATCTACCAATCCATCATTAAAATTGCAATTTATATAAATGCAACCTCTTGTGTATTCATCAAATTGGCTTTTTAAACCGGACAGAGGTTGATTTCACTTTATTTTTGTTGTTTGCCACTACAGAAGTGTGTAAAAATGAGTGAGCTTAGTGGAGGGCGATGGTTGGATGGGTGGGCTGTGATCCACTAAATGACTCCCAGAGTCCAGGTCTATTGAGGCCTTTGGTCTCTGTCCCTGCAGCATCGTCAGACAGCAGCATCATGAGGAGAGACTTCCACTCACAGATAAGAAGGTCTTATTGAATGTTAACTGTTAGTATAAAACACACGAGGAGAGTTAATGAAACCACGGCATTGTCCTCGTGCCCAGCACTGGTAATGCATTAGGGATGTGAATGTGACTCTTTATGCTCTTGGTCCAGGTGCAGGCATTTCACACTTCAGCTTCTCCACATTAGCACCGCACTCCCTCAGTTCCCATTCTCTTCTCTCTTTTGTGCCTTTGGTGCTGTCCTGGCCTGCCTGACTGAAATGGCTGTGAACTGAAAAAGAAGGAGAAGGCAGTTGGAGGAGCACCCACAGTGATGGAAAATCCCCCAGAACATACCATACACGCTTAAAAATAAAGGTGCCTTTTTTTGAAGTGATGCCATAAAAGAACCACGTTTGATCCCTAAAGAGCCTTTCAGTCAATGGGTCTTTTAAAAGTCCACATCATCCTATGTTTTTCTGTAATGTATAATTGTAAGATAAGATACAATAAACCTTTATTAGTCCCATAAGTAGGAAATTTGTTTGTTTTATCTTGTGAAATTTTATATCAAAAACAGTCTAAAATCATTTTACATCCCAATTCTACCACCTCTCTTAATCCCTGGAACTGAACATGCCTTATTTGTTATTGTGTCTTTAAGACAGATATATGTACACAATCTCTGTTCTGTTGTTTGCCCTGTATTGTGTTTTATTCAGTCCTGGCTGAAACACTGAATTTCAGCTTGAACGGGCAGATCTTAACAGCTGTAAATTGAACACATATATATACAAATTTGTTGTTTTTGTGACATAAAAATAGTGAATTTTGAAACAGGTTTTAAACAAACCACATCTATTTTAAAATCCACCCATCTATTATCTGACCTGCTAATACTAACCAGAGTTGTGGGAGATTCTAGTCTACTTTAAGTACAAAAAGTGGGGAAAAATATATTTTCCATGATATAAACCCTTTAAAGCGCATTTTTTGGAAATGACAGAGTACAGAGTTGTGCAGAATATTTTTACATTTTAGAGAAAGTTCACATGATATAAACCTTTTTTACCACTTAAACATCATTCACAGAACGATACATCCAAGCCAACCCTTTATGACCTCTTATATTTGAGTGTAGTATCGTAATGTGCATGGAAACACTGAAATTTTCAGTATGCAAATTTTAAATGCAGATCATCATCACGTCTAGCTTGTCATGTTGCAAATGACTAGGACCATAACTAGAGTTGAAAACTAAAAACTAGAACTGTTTTTTAAAGCAATTACAGGTTTTTTCCAATTATTTCTTCTCTTCGGCCTCATTCAAATCCTCTAGCAATTAAAGAGCTGCTTGTTTTTCAAGGAAGGCTACCACATCTCTGCAGAGGTATTACAAGCTTAAACAAACAAATTGCGTGAGACTCAAGAACCTCTTGTTTCTCTAATGGCTCGCCTTTGGTGTATGAAAATATGGAGAACACAGATTCACTTACAGCATGTCATCATGAAGGCTTTTTCTTTCTCTTTGTATTTGCACACATGGAAGCAGTTTCATAACTTTGCAATCATGAATAGTCAAAGCATAGCACTTTGTGGAGCCACACAGGCCGACATGCTCCACGGGGTGGATACTCATAAGAGGTGCGTATGTGACAGACATGTGTGTGCAAGTGTGTGTGTCCAGATTGATATGAAATGTGAAAAATTCAAAGGACAATTTCCGTTAGGGTTAGGGTTAAGGGTGAGCAATATTTGTAATGTGAGTGAGTGTGTGTGGGTTTGTTTGTAATGACCTGCTTTTGTAGGAAATCATGCTTGCATACACACACACACATATATATATATATATACATGTGTGTGTGTTTCTGCGCATATATCTGTGCATTTATGTGTGAGTGTGAAGTTCTGTTGGACTGTTAAAAGTCTCCAGGGCCTGTGAACAGTGAGGCCAGTGCTCAGGCTGGCTCTGCTTTGTGTAGTATCGCATTAGCTGATGCGATGCTTTGACCTTGTTAACTGTTCCATGAAATGTGCCTTTGGAACAGTGTAAACCTCCATGAAACAGGACAAGCACTGTTAGACAACAGAACTTCCTTTGTGTGGAAAAAAAAATGCCAAAGCTGGACCTTCCCTGATAATCTTCCTTTTTATCTGAATCCTCAGCTGGGAGCAAACAAAGCTTACTTGAAGATAGTGAAGACATTTTCAAGAATGAGTGGCGACACTCATCGCGGGCTGGAGCATAGTTTATCTCTAGCTAACTGAAATAGTTGAATAACACAGTTATCTGAGCCCTTTTTGATTGAGCATTCGTGTAAAACAGATGGGCTGAGCACCCGCCAAACAGCAGTGTCTTATCCCAAACTGCACGAACCAAGTAATCAAGTTAGCCAGTATGGAGTGTCGTAAAAGCTGAAGTATAATTCCTTCGGTACACACTCTCTCCAAATGCTCCCAGTAACGGTGACTCACTTTAAGAGGAACCCCTTGCTGTTAATGTCTTTTGACTTGTTGCCGGATCCAATCCTATCCTGACCTTCCCACTGAATCTGCTGTAATGCATCTCATATGGAAGCCTGAAGTTGTCTAAAAGTCACACCCACATCCTCTGATTGGACTGTCTTGCCCAATTACGTTTAGAGACTCAACGTTGCACATTTTAAACGGGAAGTAGGTTGACAAGTATGTCAGAACTGCACCTGTCAAAATCTCCACTTAGATGACGGTTTTTCTCCCACGTCAGATGATGCCACTCGGCGGCTCTATTATTCAATAGAGCCTGGCTGGATTACTTTTTCCGTCCCACATGACCCCTGATTTCTTGAAATGTTAGCAGTCCTGAGTGAGGTGTATGAATTTTGCATCACTTTATTTTACATACATGGCGTTTTAGCCGTGAACCTGTCAGAAGGGTGTTAATAGTGTCCACTGCGCGGTAGTTTTTACAGCTTTAAATCATTTCTTTGATTCCGTAACTACTATTTTGTTTTACAATGTCTTTTGTGTGCGCTAGAGCAAAGTCCTTCAAACACTTACGCCCTGTAATTGTTGCAGTTCACTTCTTGCAGCCTGTTTTTGCCCGGTAATAAGTGTCGTATTTATCCCGTTAGCATATAAAAAAGGTCATTACAGATTGTAGATGGTTTACCTAATTGACCATCAAGTCACTGCCACAGTGTGCTGCCAGTCTCAGCTTTGCTACAACATTTGACATGGTTTGCTACCACGCAGCACAAAAACACAATAAAACAGAAATGAGTTCCGCAGTAATGAATGTCAAATGTTTCTTCTATTTAATGAGCATGAACTGTTAATAAACCACACGGAGCATACCATTAAAGCCAGCTGCCAAGACACAGAGAGCAATTCTATAAGTCCTTTATTAGAGCAGATGGGATTCATTATTGAGGAATTTGTTAAATGGAAATGAAAACCAGTAGCAGCTGAATAGGCTAATCCAGTGGGGTGCATTACTGTACCTTTCTTTTACGCTTGTCCTTGTACGTGCATGACCTAAACTTCACCATTTCTTTTGTCCAAGCCGAATATTTGTGGTGTACCCTTTACTTTTCCGCTTTGATTGCGGTTTTTACGGTGTATACAAAGCTGACGGTGCACAACGCAGTCCTTTCTCGAGCAGGCCTCCGGGGCCCTGTGTGAGTCCTATTCAAACATTTACATGACTCTCAGAATGCCTGGGACACCTAGCTTTTCAAAATGTTTTTTTTTTTTCCAAATAAAGGTTAAGGTTATTTTTCTTCATTAAATCTGCAGAATTGAAGGAACAACTGACAAAAGCTCCATCTTGGGAATGACACCAAATCCCAAACATTTAATCCCCTTGTTGTGAAATCATCAGCACTCGAGCCTTTGGGACAAAAAAGCCCCAATATGTGCTTTTAATAATAGTTTGGAAGAGAAAACCTCCTCTTCTTACTTTGATTAACATGAAGCTGAAGCTGATTTAAGTTCAGATACTGAGAGACAAACCCAGAGTCATTAGTCATTAGTTGCTTCTTTTGCTGCTATTCTTTCTTAATTCATTAAAAAATGTCAGTGAAGATCATGGAAATAATCAATAGAGCATGTCTCTATACTTTTGACAGCCAGCGTATATGTCTTTTTTTGCACGTTGCATCCACATCAATGTGTGAAAAACTGAAGCTGATATTTATGAACACAGTTAGTTGAGAAGTTTGCTGTGTTTGAGTTTTTTCATAAGCACTTTTACAGCGCAATTACTGTCATGAGAAGTAAATTTAAGCAAAGGGCCTGACTGAAGAAAAGCTTGATCCCAGCCCAGCATAAGCCAAGCGGGGCGAGCTGTTCCTCAGTAAAGTTGGCAGTGGCTTTTGTTTGTTTGGCAGTGGTCTCAGGGCTGTGTAATTTGTCAGACTTGTACACCTGCATTGTAAATGCATGGCTTTTGCGTAAGACAGGGTCAGTCATGGAGCTGAGCTAAAGGAGAAGGCAGAGGCCTGCTTTGAAGGTCCTCCTGCAGGTGCAAGAGCAGTGTAGTTTCTGACTGAGCTTAATGGCTTTCAAATAAAGAGTCTTCCTCTGTACTTACACACACACACACACACACATACATACACACGTACATGCACGCGCACTCACACTGCGTCACTGTGAAGGGGAGAGGAGCTCTTATTCATATGTGAGTCACTGTTTGTTTTCATTTTCACAAAGTACTATAAATATGAATAGAGTCTAATATATATTATGATATATAGTGTGAGTGACTCAGTGTTGCTGATTGCATTTATATTTTTTATTCTGTTTTTTCTTTCGTTTATTATTTTATTAATATTATTATTTGCAGCACTCAGTTTCATGCACATTAAAGGGTCTTCCTTGGTAAGAAGCATAGATCTGCTTTGTACAGCACTTTGGGCAACACCAGTTGATGTTAAATGTGCTCTTTAAATAAAATGCACTTATTAATATTTATTAACAATTTTTGTGTAGTTCAGATTGAAATGATACAGATTTCTAAACATTTTGCTTATATAATGTGGTGCTAGAGAGTAGACAGAGGTTAAGATACATTCTCAGCAAAAGGGTCTAGTTTAGTACCAAAGTAAGGGTTCTATGACATTTCTGTACAGTGCTATTTTTAAATGGTTCTTTAAAGAATGATATTCTACAAATTTTCCTGAATACATAAGAACCATTTAAACTTACAAAGAACTATACAAAGAAATGTTGTATTGTATTGCCTTTTAGTAAAGGACCCTTGAAGAAACCTTTTCTGAGAGTGCACAATTAACCCAAGTGTTCTAAACCTTAAAAAGTACTCTTAACAAATACAATAGATTTGTGTTATAAGTATAATGCAAACATAATAAAGTAAAAGAGCCTATTTAATTGGGATCTTAAATGAAATTGATTTAGACATCTCAAAGTGCTATTTTCCCTTGTGGATAGCTTTGTCTTTGTTTCCCATGTTTAAAAAAGTGTTTTAATCTCCACAAAGCCACATCCCATTTCGCTGACATACTTTCCTTTTTGTGTGTTATGTGTAGTAGGTTTGTTTATTTAGTTAGATTTGAGGGTGCCTGTGCCTTTGGGCTTACCTTGTTTATATGCTGGACTGCCCAAGAGCCAATGCCTACACACTTTAGCGCCTCACTTTTTCCCTGCAGACGCCCCACGCCCAGCGTTGTTTGTTGCGGCTGCATGTTGTGTGCTTTCCTTTGAAGCGACGGTACCTCTGCCAAACTATAACTCAGGTAATGGTCTTATGCGTCATGGCCCCGAGCTGGTGTGTAGGTCAGAGTCAACCATTCCGACAGACTCATACACACTGACTTTATCTTCCCTCTACATCACTTCCTACTGACGCTCGTCCAAACCACAGACTCATTTGGTAACATCACTTGATAATAGCCTGTTAAGTGAACTTTTATATATCTTATATATCAGTGGGTGACACCACAACAGCAGAGCAAAAAGAGCTGTCATCTCAATTATGTGTCTGACTGTACTGACAGGGCCGGGGGAGTGGGTGGGTGGCTGTGGGGGCGAAGAGAACAAAGAGAGAGGGAGAGAAGAGATAGTGAGTGAAGAAGGGCTGATAGGGTTAAGGTAAACGGAGAGAGAGAGGGAGAGAGAGAGGCCAGAGAGTAAGGGGGGAGAGGAAGGAAAGGGAACGAAATGAAAGAATGAAGTGAGAGAAGAAGAGCTACTAGAGTGAAAGTAAATTCTCAAAAAGAGAAAGAATGAGGCAGAGAAGGGAGAAGAAAAAGAGAAGAAGTCTATAAAAGTGACAGTAAAGACAGTGAGAAGGAGAGAATAGGAGGGTTAAAAGAATAGAAAAACGAGGAGAGAGGAAAGAGAAACAGGGAGACAAATGGATGACAGAGAGAAAGAGGGAAGGGCTGTGTGTGTGCGTGCGTGTGCATGTGTGTGTGTGTGTGTGTGTGTGTGTGACTTCTTGTTATTCTCAGAACATTTTCATTTTTCCTGCTTCACCTCCCAATGTTCTGATTAATAACAGACAATAAAAAAGACAATAATAAAAAGCTGATTTTAATAAAAGTGTGTGTGAGTCAGTTTTTCAGTGACATGCAATACATTTTATTTCATAAAGCTATTTTTCTCTGCACCCTGATCTGCATTAAAGCATTCCACCTGTATTATGGACAGATGCTAAGCTAATGGCAGGCAGACTGCAAAACACATACACATGTACTCCCCCAGACACACACACACACACACACACACACATTTATATTTTTGAACATCTGCACATCTGTTGGTAAATGGGAAGCAAACAGGAATGCAAATTGTAGCCGAACATCTGCTGACCACAGGCCACATCCCATCCCGAGAAGAAGAAGGAATAGTGTTGGCTGCGGTGGTGTACAGATATTGATATCCATATTTTAGATGGATATCGAACAGACCCAGTCGTGTCAGAGGGAGAGGTCACATACAATCTGTTCGCTTTCATGTCTTATTGATTCTTTTTTTTTATCTCGCTCTAAATGTCCATGAATTGGCAAACAAAACAGAACGATCTGTGGGAAATGTTTCATAAAACAACAGGCCCAGATGTTGGACTCTGGGACACGTGGTAGTAAAATACCACAATGAAAGAAAAAAATTCCAAGGTTCCACAATTTTTGATGTCAACAGATGTCTCTCTCTCTCTCTCTCTCACTCCCCCCCCAACTTTCAGCTTACTCCAAAACCAAATTAGCTCCCACTCCCTCCTCTTTTTTTTTCTTTTTGCTACAATGTTGCACATGGAGCTGTTATTAACTGACTGCAGCTGTGAGGTCCATATCTGAAAACACATACTGTCACCGGCCCTGCACAAAAATAAATGGATAATTTAGGGCAATTGTCATTGAGTGCTAAAAAGACACTGAGTGTTTTTCCTCTGGATCAAAATTGGTTTCCCTATAATCATATTTCTTCACCTGGTACAACTTAAACAGTCATTTTGAGAACGTGCACATTCTTACACGTAGCGAAGGAAAACAAAAAGCATGAGCCGACATTTTGTAAGAAGAGTCGAAAGTGTAAAAGGAAAGCTTGGGCACCGCAGTGCTTAGCAAAGCATAACACATGTAGTGTTTTAAAGGGCCCATATCCTGCATTATTTTGTTTTTTATTTTTTCCCCTGTGGCCCTCTTTGGGTTTTATGTACCAAACACAGTCCTAATTCATTTTTATGTAATTACCATCCATGTCTGTTCATCCTTTAGAAATAAACATAACATTATTGTTACTGTGCCTTTAAAAGTGATACACGTGGTTGGCTCCCGTGTAAAAGCAGTCGATGGAAGACTGGAATGCTCCTATTAACATCAACATGAGTGAAAGAGGCTAAACTGCTGTAGACTAAATAGGCAGACATATGCAAATGCATATGTTTTTGTGACATCACAAACACAACACATTTCTATGACTGTTTGTTTCCATATATGAGCTTGGAATTATGGTACATGAACAATGTTTCTACACTGTTAAACAATGATTAAGTGAGGAAAAGGTTTTTTTTCATGGTTTGGACAATTACATTTTAGTTTAGTTTTGTGTCTGTTTTTGTTGTTTCATCAAGTGTAAGAAAATCCACTGTTGGGTTCTTGGAGTGTGAGCAGTGTTAATAGCCTGATGCTGACTACTGAGGAAAGTATGATGGGATAATTAGTTGCACAATGATATGGTTTTCCAGCCCATTACTTTGCACTGCATCACGCGCGCCTGCCTTTTTGAGTGGACAGTTTTACCATCACATGTGAGGCTAATAAAAGAGCAATCTGATACAGTAGATGCTGACTGAGTCACACACTCTTTGCTCAGCACACTTCAAGCTGGATTTTCTGCTCGTCTTTCATGAATGTGTGTAACATTCTCTTTAAACACTTTAACTTTAGAAATGAGATGTTGGATGTATTTGTGGTCTCTTTTTGCAAAAACAAATGTGCATTCCCAAACATTTGTGATTGCCACAGTCTTTCTGGATGGGTATTTCCAGAGCCCACCTTAGCAAAGAGTGAGCTGTCCCAGAAAAGAGCCTAGGAAGTGAAACATTGCCCTCTGCTGGAGCCTAAACACTCAGTATGATTAAATGTTCTCCAGCTTATCCAAACACATTACACTGATGCTCTAAAAAATGAGAAGTAAAACATTTCTTGTTGGATTGCTGTAAATGACAATAAATAATGACTTTTTGTGCAGTTTTTTAAAAGGGTTTTTATAGGCGCTCTCACTCTCTTTTATCTAGTTTCTGAGTGAGCTGACGATGTCGGTCTAAATTCAATTTACCAGGTGTGTTCATGTTTAAAGGGAACACTCAGGTTTTTCAAAATAATCTCTATTCGTTGCAGTTGTAATATAAAGTTGGTTACATATGATAATACTTTTAAACATTTTCTCTGTGACAGATAGGAATCACTGTGTAAAAGATGTTTTGACTTAAAAAGTTGTTAAAAAGTTAACAAAGCTTCTAATGTTCAGTTAACACAACAAAACTTTGTTTTTTTAATTCTGTTAACTCAACTTTAACTTTAAACACAATTTTTACAGGTTGGAACAGGAAATAAAGTTATAGCTAAATTTAAAATGTATTTTAATCATACTTTTATTTCTCATGCATTACATTGCTCTTAAACTTTTATTTATGGTCTAGTGTGCATGTATCCAGGCTATGTCTGCATCCCATGCACTGACAACAGTAAGGAAAAGAGCGCACACAGGTAGGGAGTGAAGAGCAACCAGCTGCTCTGAGGCTTAACCACAGCAGGCCTGTGGGCTGGGACACTGAAGCAGTGTCTTGTCATTTTGAGTCAACAAGGTACAGCTTGTCCCATACAGGCATCCTCCTTGGCCCTCACTGTGGAAAAACTTAAAGCCATAAGTGCTGGACTCAGGCCAAGGCTGTATTTCACACATATTTGTTTTACGCCTTGTCAGGACTTGAGGCGTATGTACATATGCATATATATATATATATATATATATATATGCATGTATGTACATATTGATATGTCTGTGTGTTAATGATTGTATGTTTATATGTGTATGTGTGTTAATGATTGAATGTGTATGTGTATGTATGTATATGTTCATATGTCTACGTGTGTTAAGGTTTATAAGCACATATTTATGTATTTGTATATGTACTTATTAAGTTTAATCTTATTGCATTAACACACACACACACACACACACACAAACGTATTGGTGTTGTCACAAATGCTGTTACTGGTCTTTGCTTTTTATTTATTATAAGCAGTTTGGTTTAGTGGCTCACTATTTTCCCTCTATACCCTCTGCGTTATATTCACCCCTGCTAAGTGCATTCCCACTGAAAGAGCAATAATCACAATCTTCTTCCCTCTTTGGGCCTGTGATGAGTGGCTTTTGTCTCCTTCTCTTCAGTTTGCGTGTTGGGCAGACTGCCCTCACTCTGGTCAGGCCAAAGTGCCTTGTTAAGCAAAACCTCTGCGAACTTTTACGGCCAGTGTGGTCTCTGTGCTATTTGCAAACGCTCAAACAAATTAGAACAACAGCTGTGTGATGGTGGCTGTTTTCAGTGGTGCAGGGATGTAAGCGATTTCCAAAATGGAGACCTTCCTCTCTCTCTCTCTCTGTGGTGCACAGGCGGGGATATATTGAGATAACTGGTGCTCAGCTCTGCCAGCGCTGGTGATGGGATAGCTTCAACCACCACACCACCGCCGCAGTTAGACTCAACAGCCAGGTCAAATATAACCCCATGCCAAACATATCTGACTGAACAGTAATTAAGACCATATTCCGATAGAAAAAAGACAGTCATGGCAGCAGTCCTCAATAGGGCTGCCATTATTGACTGTATTACAGCTGAGTAAACTACTAATCAGTTTGATAATTAATCGAGTAATTCATGTGATCAAAAGGTCAGTCTTAAGTGAGTAACAAACCATTAACAGCCCTTCAATGATGAAAGCTAAATAGATAAGCTGGCAACTTCCAATAGATATGTAGAGATAAAAATATATAGCTGGCAAGGAAGAAAAGAAGAGGAAGGCCTAGTAGGAGGTTTATGCCTAGTAGGAGGGAGGACATGCAGGCAGTTGAAGTGAGACAGGAAAATGTATATATGTATAGGTGTGTGTGAGTATGTGTATCTATCTATCCATCTATATATATACAAACACACATACACAAAGCAAAGAAAAACAAAACAAACCCAAACTGACCTTCTCTGTCTGCTCTGGACTGCGTGGGCGTTTCATAACTGTGACTGACAGTGGCGTAACCATAGCAATGTAAACAACCGGAGGGCATCAGTCTTTTCGTTGTTTGTTTTTTAAATGCTTTTCTCAGTCGAATCAGAGAGAGATGAGTAAAATGTAAAAGTAAGTTCAAATAGGAATGACAAAGGTAACCACCGAGTCAAGTGGTAAAATCTAACCCAAGTAGGAAATTAGCCAACCATTGGGCTCAATTAGATTCTAGGTAGTGCAGAAACATGTGCCCAAGATATATATCTAATTTTATATTTTACTTCTAAATTTGGCATCAGTTGTCCATTAAAAGGGTCTTGTAAGGACTACGTCTGAGATTCTGCTCCTTCTTCGGCTTTGTCACAGCTACACTATATGGTCAAAAGTTTTGAGACACACATGTTTTTCAGGGTTTGGGCACGGCCCCTTACTTCTAGTGGAGAGCAACCTTAATACTTTAGAACACCAAGACATTTAGACAACCCCATGCTTTCAACCTTGTGGACACAGTTTGAAGAAGAACCTTTTCTATTCCAGCATGACTGTGCCCCAGTGCACAAAGCAAGGTCCACAAAGACATGGTTGGATGAGTTCAATGTGGAAGAACTTGACTGGCCACACAGAGTCCTGACCTCAAACCCATCCAACACCTTTGGGATGAACTGTGAGCCAGGCCTTCTCATCCAACATCAGAGCCTGGCCTCATATATGCTCTACAGAATGAATGGGCACAAATTCACACACAAACTCCAAAATCTTGTGGAAAGCCTTCCAAGAAGAGTGGGAGCGGTTACAGTTGAAAAGGGGGAACCAACTCCTTATTAAAGTCTATGTATTTGAATGCAATGTCACTAAAATCCCTGTTGGTGTAATGGTCGGGCGTCCCAATGCTCTTGTCCATTTAGTGTACAAAAGAATCCATCACTCTGCGGAGCAGACTGACCGGCCTTCGCTCAAGACCGCCAGGTAATAGTGTTTTTTCTAAACTTCAGCATTCTTTGTCACAGTTGTGAACGTAAACCACTTTTAAAACTTCTCAGTACATCAGTCCGCCATTAAGCTTCACTACAAGGAGGTAAACAAGGTGTAAAAAAAGCTTAGTAACAACGAGTGAACAGGGCAGGGCTAGTTTCTTTGTCAGGCAAGCAAATGATCAAATAAATTTGCATGATGTGGTTAACAGTCCGTACAGTCATATTTGCCTATCAGAAACGTTAGCCTATCATATTTGCCTATCAGATATGACCTGTCACCTGTCAGAAGAAAATGTGCAAATGATTGGCCCTTTGTAACATACTTATAATAATCAAGTAAACCTTTAAGATACAGCTTAGTAAATGATCACTTCTTGCCCTTGTGACACAGCATTTGCTGTGAGTTGTAGGCAAGACAAATTCTTGTCATTACAATACGATAGTCCAGGGCCTTTACAAGCTCAGATTTAAAAATTCCACTGAGATAGGCCTGGATTTTATTTTAACTACACAAAGCAGTTTGGCAATTGAAGCCACTTTATGAAGCCACTTTAGCTGAATATTAGTATTTTGTTAACTTTTAGTAATCTTATAAACACTTGGTCTACAAACAACACTTGAAATGATCTATATCATGTATTTACCTTATATGTTATTAAAACATTGACAAACGTCAATTAGCCCATTAAACTGTGGTAAAGTTGAAGTACTGAGTGTTAGAGTCAGGTGAGACTTTGTGTTATAGTGCTCTGACTCCGTCACCAAGCAGTCTTACTCAAATAAACATCATATACTGCTGGTCAAAAACAGGTAAAAAGGGTAAGTAAAATATATTCTACTATATATAACTTTATTTTTAAATAAATATGAGAGAGATGCCCTTCGTTCACTTGAGCACCTGCCCAACTAGCAGATATGAGGTGTTGTTCAGACGAGGATGTTTTGCTCTCTAAAATGGGTTTCACTCTCAAAGTTTCTCTACAAAGTTTCACTTTTAACTTTCATTTTACCATAGTAAAAACTGTAAGGGGTGTTTCTCATATGCTAGTAAGTTCTCTCACTGCCGACTGGTCAGACACAACGAGGCTTTGGTTTGCGTAGATTGAAAGTGTGCCCTGACTCTGATTTTTTTTTTTGAGAGGTCACTGCACACCAGTGTCTTTCAGTAAAGTCATGCCTAGTTAAAATCCAGAGGAAGTCAAAATGTATGTTTTTTTATTTGGCAGTCAGTAATACATTCATTCACGGTCCTATTGCCGATTAACAAAATAAGTTGACATCCTTTTGAAAAAGGCTTCATAAAAAAACCATCATGACATTTGCAAAGTAATTATTATCACGCAAATTCTATTCAATTTTTTTTTTTTTACCGAGTAATCGTGACAGCCCTAAGTTAATGCAGGTCATGTTTGCATTAGAAAACAAAAGCTTCCTCATCAGGAGCTGGTCAGATGTGGCTTTGAGGTTTTTATTTCTTCCCAGTTCATGGTGCCTCCTTCATAAACTGAACATTTCATTTGATTTCAGCAGGAGGGAAATGTTCCCCTCGCTGGCCCCTGCAAACGGAGGAGGTTCAAACAAAGTGCTAGGTGCTAATGAACAGTCCTGACAAAGTTTGTTTTCCTGCACCAAGTCCATGCATATAATGGCTTCATTCAGGAGCAGCGACTCAGCCATGGAAAGAGCTAGTAAAGAAATCCCAAGGGATTTGGGTGACCTTCCTGAACTTCTTACAAACCCGTTTGCCTTTTGGGCCTCATTGTGGGAGTTTACATATTCATGAAAGACACCCAGCAGCAACAGTGCGGCACAGGAGGCTATATCAGGACATATGATTTTCTCTTACTGTTACCACAAACATCCAAACACACAACAAGCAAGAAGGCCTTGCTTCTGTATTTAATACAGTCCTGTAATGAGGACAATATGTCAGGAATAACCCCCCTTCTTTGGGTGCTTTTACTGAAGGAGGTAGTTTGCCATTATAAATGCTTGTAGTATCAAATTGTAAATATTTAATAGATTAAAAATGAAATATCCAATAGCTAAAGCATGACTAGTAAGTAAATGATCATTATAAAGACTTTTAATGACATTCACAATATAATTTACACCTCATAGAGTTGACTTGCAGCAATCATTTATAAGTAGAGGTTTGATACTGTCCAGAATGCACTATAACTGGACGCTACTTTAAAACTTAATAAACAGCATCATTCTAATTACTTTTTGGTATCAATGTAATTTGGGTGATGTTTTAACTGGACCCCAGAGGTTTCAAGCACTGACACTTTAATGATGACCTTCAGATCCTTGAGATGTGTCCAGATCTTCTCACAAGGGTTCTGTCAACTTCCTCTAGAGAACGGCAACCTTTTAAGACATAGTGGAATATTTAAAAATGTAATATTGCTGTGTAGGATCTTCCACAGACTAATAGCAATGCTCAATAATATATCAACAATTATTATATGTCATTTTTTATAAGATCAGACAAGATAATCCTTTATTGTTCCCACAAGTGGGAAATTTGCATTGTCACGGCAGAAAGTGTACAAGATAAGAGCATTAAAAATGAAAAACAATAGAATAAAAACGATACCAGTGGTACAGTATAAAAAGTACACTATACACTATATTATCGCATGATGAAATACCTGATAAGGCTAATGCAAGGTGGAGCTCCTCTCGCAGCAACTGGAGCACATCGCTGACGCCTCTCTCACCCTAATAGCAACAAGAGATATCTACTAATGTGGAGCACTGACCAAATTCAGTGAAAAAGTGAAAAGTGACCATTCTGTTATATGTGAACACATCACAGCACACAGAGTGAACATTAAACCCATTCACCAAGTGAAGCAGTGGGCAGGCCGGAACACAGCGCCCGGGGAGCAGTGTGTGGGGGAGCAGTGTGTGGGGACAGTCTCTTGCTCAGGGTACCTCAGAGGTGCTTAGCATTGAATTGAACCCACAGCTTTCCGATCGCAGGGCCCTAACCACTAGTTGCCCCAAACTGAATTCCCAAAGCAATTCTAAGCACAATGTAGTACTCTTATTAGCTATAACATGAAATATACAGCTGTAATTATAAAAGTGTCTCACTTCACAGGCCAGGCCCCACAGGATGGGTCTCCCCACAAACACTGCTTTTGCCCCTAAGGCCAGAGCCTTCAGCACATCTGTGCCCCTCCGTATCCCTCCATCGAGGTAAACCTCCACTCGACCGTCCACCGCCTCCACGATCTCAGGCAAGACATCAATCTGCTCTCACAAAGAAAGTCATTACACTTACAAGCAGGGGATGTAAACACATTTAGCAACACTTTCTTGGGTGAGGTAAACTTAAGCTCATTTCAGTGCATCTCATTTTCATGCATTTCATTTTCAGTTTCACTCTGAAGTTATATTAGTCAGAGCAAAAGTTAGAAGACAAATAAGTGAATGCATAAACCATTTAAAGAAACGGTCTACCAAACAAGTACGCTTCCACAATCTCTCCTTAACCCCAAATGTACTCAAGAGGCCAGGACATATTTGCTATATGAAGCCAACTTCTTTAGTTTTGCTTGTCAGCTAA
Source organism: Brachyalestes nurse (assembly GCA_037974405.1). NCBI lineage: Eukaryota > Metazoa > Chordata > Actinopteri > Characiformes > Alestidae > Brachyalestes > Brachyalestes nurse. The sequence goes on along the minus strand of JBBPCY010000001.1, from coordinate 30,939,869 downwards.
AGCCTATATCATTTTTTTAAAATGATGCTTTTGATCAATGTTCGACTAGCTTTAGCATTAAGGGATAAGAGAAACGTTTGATTTAGTGAACGATTCCTTTAAATAATCTTGAAACTCATGCTTGAATTCTGTTGTGCAGGAAAAAAAACCCCTTGGCTTCTAAAAATAAAACTGATGAGCAACCTGAACAAAAGAAACATTATGATTGAATTATGACTGGCTTTGCGTAAAGGCCAAGCACTATATCGTAGGTATAATAATGTATTATTTTACGGTGTGTATTAAATCAAAGCTTTCAAACACTTTTGCAAAGTAGCTGAGTTGTAATTTTCAGGCTGCAGTAGATTACCGAAAAGATGACATGTGGCAGGGAGAACTCCAAAGAATAAATACTGCTTTACTTTCACCAGGCACTTACGGTGGCTGGAACACAGTCAAGCTGTCGTGCTCCATGGTTTGACACAAGTATCCCATCAACACCATATTTCAGAGCTTCTTTGGCTTCTTCCGCTGTAACAGAGAGAGCATAAACACAATGCTGCAATCCCTTTGTTATGGCACCTCTTGTGCAAATCCTTCTTAGTGTGAGAAAGACATTTAAATGAAGCAGCAATGTTTTTGGAGATCTAAACTCAGTAAGTCAATAAGACTTTGTGTGGTGATTACGTTTTGTTAACATTGCTGGTTTATGTACTTTGTCTTAAGCTCCATGCTAGGAATAAGCTGAGGTATCTGACTGTGGGTATTGTTCTTTTTCAGCATGCATTTGGATGAAGCCTGTTTCTTCAGTTTGCTCTTATGCAGTGAATCCAAATAGTACTATGCACACGTCACAAATCTCCACATGCATCCCTACTTACATGAAACTAATTATGAATTCATTTTTAATAGACATGCTTATATGGTTTATGACACAGCACAACATACTGATATCTATTAAAAATGATACAGATGACATTCTGGATGTCTCCTATTACTCATTTTAGTAATGCAACATACTTTGTCCTTTATTGCATGCAATGCTAATCGATGGGGTATAAGCTTCAATTACTTATACTAAAGATAACTTTAGACACCAAATGTGTCTTGAATGGTTGACTTTGTTTGAGATAAGGTGGTTTTGTTTTTTCAAACTATCGCTTTAAACTCTTACAGAAGTATAATAGTTCCTGGCCTAGAGGGACCTGAAAGATAAAGGCCTATCTAAAAAAAAATAATAACAACTCACAGCCATATGGAGGCAATTTGGCAAAGAGCTTGTGTACTTCTCTGCTTATCTTCCCTACCATGAGATAAAATGCACATCATGGTGTCTTTAATTAACACCCTCTTGCTGACATGCGGGTCACACATCATTTGTGTTTGGATTGGATTATGTAAATGACCCCCTTCACAGCATATCAGCGATCCACTTCCAAGGGAGAGAGTATAATGGAGCTGAAAAGCCGCAGACTGCTGAGTCCTACCCACAGAGCAGCCTTCAGCAGACGCTGGGCTTGCTCTTCCCAGCTGGAGCGCTCACCTCTCAAAAGCCCTTTGACCACCACGGGCAGGGATGTGATCCGCTTCAGCCAGGCGATGTCCTCCCACTTCAGCGAGGGATCTATGGCCTGCGCCACATACACTGCCAGGCCGCTGTCCTCCCCATAGCCCTCTTTTGAGGAGAATGCTAAATCAGGGGATTCAAAATTGGCCATCCTAGAAAAGAAAGAGGGCAGAAAAAAAGGAATTAATTTTGAGCGTGTTGTTTTTGGTCACTGCGAGAAAGCTGAGCTCAGGATTCGCCGACCAGCAGCTCAATGCTACCTTGTTGCTGCTGCTCCACTTTGATTTGTGAGGCCAAGCAAAAGGTCTTCAGTAAAGCCTAAGAAGTTTCGGCTGTGTCACTACTGATGGAAAGGGGGGTGGGGGGGCACTCTCACAAAATATATGATGTGCTCACAAACTTCTTTTCATTTTTCTGATTGCAATAATTCACCCAGCGGTAAAGGACAGGAAGCCTTTGCTTTCACGAGGCTGTTTTTCTTTTGCATAATGTAACGAGGGGTAGCAAAGATCAACCGGTTCCAATTAATCCCCATGAGCGACTTGCTAATCTGCTGTATGACGCTGGGAAAAGGTTTCCCTGGTTTAGGGGCCAGATTTCCGTTTCTAAAAATGCATAAAGCTCTGCATTGATAGCGATTCAGTTTCCAAGGGAAAACAAAACTGAACGATGTCTGCGCTGGGCCAGATTCAGGCAGGCTTTGTTTTTCAAATAGTGTCAGTATTAGACGCTTCTCCCAGACATGCAATCAGTCATGAGTGGTTTTCTAATGCTGAGTCTAGGTCAGCTGCCCACAGCTAACGTAGTTCCAGCATATTTTCACTGTGGTGAAAGTGTAGTGGTGACCTAGATAGTTTTCTGTGTTATAATTTGTGTTGCGGTTTGTGTGTAGAAAGAAAACAGACTTTTTTCCTTTTTTTTAACAAAAGATGTTGACAAAGTAATTAACCAAGTTAAAGGATGCAAGAGGGATGAACCGTTACTGTTTACATTATGACATGCAGTATGACCTCCACTCACAGGTTTCACAAATAGCTGTTAAAACCCCACGCTTGGCTCAGTGGCATGTCACGCGTGGTTGCCTCAGCTTTTTTACCTCAAATGAGAGGGCAGCTTAAAGCGGTTGCGCACGTCATCACGCCGCTTGCCAAGATAAGGTGTGTCCACAGTGACAAAGATACCCTTATACCCAGCCTCTTCAGCCCTCCTGACCAGAGAGTGAGTCAGAGCGCGGTCTTTGTAAATGTAGAGCTGCATCCAGCGCAGGCCGCCCGGGGCCGCCTCAGCAACATCCTCTATCGTAGAGGTGGCCCAGGAGCTCAGCATCATACCTGTACCAGCAGACAGACACGCTAGGAGACAAACAGGAGACAATACAGAATCCCCGTCAAACAGGGTGGGTGATGTGATGGAAATATAACAATATTTAAAGACATTTATCACAAGGTTTCGCTTTTCAAAAGTTTCCAAACCTGCTGGGACACACTGCACCAGCAAAACAGTAGTGTAAAAAATCTACAAAAAAATATATATAATTCAGTTTTGAAAAAAATAAAACACCCAACCTATAACTAAAATAATATTAATAAAGCTAAAATATACTATTGGTTAAAAAAAAAAAGACAATGGCTGACATCCGATCTCTGACAATGCACTCTGACAAACGTGGACTGATCTGTCTTTTTGTGATATACGGTAAACAAACGTTTTCTGTGTTGGAAGTTCAGAATACAGAAAAAGGTGACAATTGATTGTAACAATATTACATTGAGATATTGCTTGTCCCTGTTTTAGGGGTGTTTCTAGAGCTCCCCCAACCCTGTCAACAAAATCTGATCTGTAAAATCTCCACTTTCCCCTTTCCAGTCACAAAACTCACACAGAGCGCCAGAGTGGCCTGAAACACCACTGCCCTCAATTCTAAACAACGGCCTTAAGAACCTTAATTAGGATTAATGTAGTTACCAAAGGATGGGAGAACACATCTGTGAGAGAAGTGGAGTAAAAAGCAAAGAATGGAATAAAAAAAGCTGTATGATTCTGGCATAACCCACAACGAACACAGTTTGTGTGTGTATGTGTGTGTTGTGTGTAGTGCGTAACTTGTAAGGCTGATAGTATATCCTTTGCAACACAACACTAACTAAACTACATAACTGGAGCATGAGCATGTAATAGTAACTGGAATAGTACATTTGAAAAGACTGCTGGGAAAACTTGATGGCCACAAGTACGTGGCAGTGCTTCAGTCATTCTGGTGGCTGAGAACCTGCAGCAGTGTCGAGTCTAACATGGACCTGGAGCTCCACCAAGTGGTGAATGAGCCTGGTCTTTAAACTGGTTTGGCTGTGGGGTTTAACCTCTTGCAGTTGCTGTTTCTCCATCAGGGTGGGCCATCCTCTGCATGGCAGTGGCTGCCACACACACAGGCATGCTGAGCTTCTGGCCCAGCACCGTGGTGGACATGTCCACTCTGGATACATCTCTCAGTACTCGGGGGAACAAGCGCCATCTGTAAGCGAGGGGGGACAGTGAGTGTGCTGAATCATGAACATCCGAGAGTGAAAAATGAACTAACATGTCTGTTTTTCCTACAGTACAAAATAAAGTTCCTTTCTGGATACTGTCTTATAGACCACTTTGCTAATTCAGCACTTTTTTTAACTTCAAATTTAAAACTACTTTCACTCCTACAATGTAACTTACAACCCAGATCCACCAGATTTAGTGTACAGGCATTGACTGTTCCTGTTAAACTCAGTCATTTACTTTTATTCTTTAACTTCAGAAAACTGCCCTCACCTCTGTTTTTTTTCAAGCTAAAGCCACCAAACTTTGAACTGGACTTTTGTACCGTTCCACTTCAATATGCTGTTATTGCACTGTTGTATGTTTCCTTTCCATGCTTCTTGTTTATTAACCCTTTATGCCTGGTGTAAGTTTGACCCCAGCAATTGAAACCTCCAGAAAATAGCTGAAATTAAAATTGCAACCCAGGTTTAAGTGTCAGGTATGTTTCTTTGTTGATTACCTAAATTACGCTTAAAATAAAACATACATGTTATGGCCCTACAGCACAGGAAATATCAAAGTTCTCCTGGAAAATACAACAGGTATGATTGTTAGATTATGGTCCTAAAGCAGAAGGAAGTTTGCATATAACAGCACCCTCAATATCATCTAAAACAACCAAAAGAAATACATGTAAAACTATATTTCCAGTATGTTCTACACAGCTCAAGGAGCCTGGGGTCAAACAGTTCCCAAAGAACACTAATGCATACAAAAATGCTTACAGGACATTGAAAAAAAAATCATGTTAATTTTGTGTTTATCCAGCTGTCCCCATTATATTAGGCAAAGTCATTTAAAAGATTACTTAGAGGCAGGAAATGTTGAATGTGGACAAATTGACGTCGTGCATAAAAGGACAGTTAATCTTTCCCCATTTTCAGCAGTCATTTGTAAAGCTCTTTTCATGCTCACAACAATGTCTTCACTTCCTTTGCTAATGTATTGTACCAAATCAGAACACAGTATGGCACCTGACGTGCTGTGTGTGTGTGTGTGT
>JBBPCY010000001.1:30920836-30933564 GCA_037974405.1 Brachyalestes nurse | reverse complement strand
ATATACAGTGCATATAAATATATATATATACAGTGCATATAAATATATATACATACGTACATATAAATATATACATACATATACATACACACACACACAGTTGCCTTAAATTCAGTGGGCTGTTATTTGAAGTAGACACATTAATGTGAGATCTGCTGGACTCTTAATTGTTGCCTGCCACTGTTAATAGCCAATGTAGTCAGGCTGGTTAGGCTTGGGCCGGTTGACCGCAGCCTTTAACTTTACATAATGACTATCTGGAACCAGGACTTATAGGTGGCTCTTGATTATTCCATAAATAATGTAGCATTGTTTATCTGGATAATGATAGCCTGTTCTTTTGTTGACACCACTTCAAGGTACTTCCCTCACCTCAGTCAGTCTCTATGCACTGTCTGACCACCCACGCAGCCGAACAGAGTGGCCAAAGCTCTGATAAATGTCCATAATGATAACTCTCTCTGACTCCAAGCGTCTAAATGGAGTCCTTTTAAAAATAGGCCAAAAGCAAGGTTCTGAAATGGTTAAGGCACATTTTAGCCGGTGAATTGGCACAGACTGACGTGTGCTGTAATGGAATGACTCATGCTATTAACTTGCTGTCTGAAAAGCAATTTCCCAAAACCATTGTTGTGATGGCCTGTATTACCTGTTTGATATTTCAGCATTCAAAGGTACGCTTTTGGGTTCATTTCCACCACAGAAAATGTCCATGTTACTTGTTTCAGAATGACAGTTTAAAAATCCCTATGTATGTGGAAAGTAATCTGCAGCCCTTTCAGAACCGTTTGTTTTTCTGTTTTAAAATAAGATGTGAAGTGGTCAATTACCAGTACTCTTCATTCACATTGCAGCATAGTTGTACTTCCATAACATCACTGCAAACATATAACCCATAAGAACACAAAAGCAAACATGTTGTTGAAGTATTTTATAGTAGGAACAGCAACATTTAATCAGTTCTTCTTCCAGCTTCTTTGAGCCATCAGAAATGTCCTAAGTTGAGTTATAGGCATGTATTATTTAACAGGGTTACTGAAATAGACCAGGTCAAATGTGTGAAAACATAGGAAATGAGTCATATGAATACATTTAGAAATTCAGGGCAATGACTGTTATGCAGAGACAACAAAGATAAGACAATGCAAATAAGGGGCACAGATTCACCTCCTGAGATGCTTCCTGTTGAACCACAGCTGAAAATAGTGCTTTTTTATATTGTACTAGCTGTTCCACTTCACAATTGCAGGTTTCTGTGCTCTTCTGTCTATGTTCTTTGTTTCTAAGGTCACAGTAAGAATTGTCACATGAAGGTACATACCTTGAGAAAGCAGCTACATTATCAGCAAGAGATTCCTGCTCGTCTGCTCCTGAGAAATAATAGTCAAAAACTGCTTTAGGCAAAAGTCTCTTAGCATGGTGCTCAAAGTCATGGATACAAACAGGCCTGTTGGACATATTTCCTAAGAGACAACCCTTAATCTGCCTCTCTCCCCCTGTCCAGCATTTCTCAGGGATCAGTGGGCTGCCTATAAATAATTAACTCCAAAAGTTAACTTTTCAGAGTTCCACAACATATGTTTATCTACCCAGGGCCCGGCTGCTCCCGAAATAGCTACAGGAGCTTTCGCCTTGTAAAAGGTTCACAAATATGCTGAGCAGCCCACACTGAGTGAAACAAAATAAAAATCAATGTCCTGTGTTGTCTGTAAGAATAGGAAAAACCTCTTACAGCTTAAAATTGGTTGCTCTACATAAATTATCTTTAACAGGAGAAGGAGGACCCAATCATGTCTGATTGAATGCTAGATGAAATAAGCTTGTAGTGTTACTTGGCACTAGGATAACAGGCATACATTTTCACATTCGCAGAGATTTCCCTCTGAGCACAAATCCTGCACCACACTGCTGTGTAGGCTGTAGGCTGTTAATATTCCTGGCCGATTGGATCCTCCTCTATATATCCACCTCTGCAGCTTTATATAACAGTATTGCAGGCCTCATCTCATCTCTGTATCCTACATAGGTTCAGGGGAGGACACCGTGTCTAATGATGTACATTCTTCCTTCTAAACTTCACATTCAGGAAACTCCGGAGTACAAATAATCTAGATCAAATTTATTTGGCCAATGACCCACAAACGTAACACCACATACCAGATTTATCCCAAGCGTTCAATTTATCTCTGACAAAACAAGGCTTAAAACTCTCATTCAGCCAGCATAATCTTGTATTGATCTTAATTTATTTCATAGACAGTTTAACAATACAATGATCAATACAGATTTTGGTATAGCACAATCGTATATGAAAACAAATAAACAAACATACTTGATGTTTCAAATTGTCAACCGTATAAAATCTATCATATAATCATGATAGTCATATTCACTTAATATTGCATAAATAATTTCAGTAAAACCTGTGGGCCTCCAGAAAATGCTGGGCATTGGATGCAGTATTTATGAGCACGGGCTATGCTAATATTGATATTATCTAATATAAATTTTTTTTGCCCCTGACCTAAATTTTCATAAATTAACTTGTCCTAATGTGTATACTTCTCTTTAGTGAGGTGGAGGGGAAGGCACACACAAAAAACAATAATACTAAAAAACAATGAATAAAATGAAAACACAGATGCTGATAAATATGCAAAAAAAGATGACTTGCGGTACTTTTGCCTTATGTTCCTTTTTATGCCAATAGCTTGAATTATACAGTAAACATCAACAGTTCTAACATCATTGCTCCGATGCTTTTGTCAGATACTGTATAGCAGTGTTTCCCGACCCTGGTCCTGGAAGCAGCCTGAGTGTTCGCTGCGTCTATATACACACACACAGGGCAGGGTGCCTCCAGGACGGCACAGTATCATCCTATATATGTGCAATTCAGCCACAATGCAAAAACAATATGATCAAGAAGGTGTAACACACTAAAGCCCAGAGCATACCTGTAGAGCTGAGGTGTCAAACTCTGGTCCTGGAAGGCCGGTGTCCAGCACAGTTCCTCCTCAAACACATTCACTAAACCTAACAATTAACTGGGAGATGAACCAGGTGTTGCTGAGCAGGGAAATCACCAAAACACACTGGACCACGGCCCTCCAGGCCTGGAGTTCCACACCCCTGCTGTAGAATATTCTCCAACAAACAAAGTAAACATTCTCCCCATTTCACACTGTCCTGGAACCAACACAGCGGTTCATTTGGCTTTATTCTTGTTCTAGAACAGCATAGAGCCAACTACCAATAAAAGATGTTAATGTTTATTTTGGAACCCGGCCTCAGCTACGTAGGAATTCTTTTCCAGTCTAATCTACATGTTTCTCTGGACTGCAAAAGCAATGATTCCGAACATGTAACTTCATGCTAAAGCAATAGCCCATTGGCTTCCATTATAAAAAGTTAAAAGAGAGTCCTAGGAAATTATTGTTGAATGCAATGGAGAATTCCTTCAATACAGAATTTATAAACAGGAAAAATATATTTGCATTCTGCAGGTAAAGAACAATCTGGGACACAAAACTTCATATCCTGAGACTTTCTTGCTGAACCACTCTGACATGTGCATTATGATGATTGTCCTCACATCTAGAGTGCACTCACCATCATGTACATTAGATGCCTTCAGTCAACCACATCAGAGCTTTGTTAGGGCGTGCTACCATGACCAGTCGAACAGTACCCAAACAAAAAAAAAAAAAAAAAAAAAAAGACTTCCACTGTGGCAATAGCCTACATGACGTTCCAGACCCTGCCAACGGAATGTTATTCAGCATGCGAAAAGTATTAGAGATACAATGGAAAATGGAGACATTATTGTAATTAACAACTGTGTAAACAAGACTATTTCACTTAGCATTATTTGTAAACATTCAACATACAATGTATGATCAGATTTTTGGTGAAAAATATATATTTTTAAAAGCCAACTAATTCATCTACTTGGTAATAAATCCTTGGCAACCAATCTCTTTTCTTTTTAATTATTATCAGTTTCTGTTTTTTTTCTAAGACACGAAAACAATACTGTAGTTTCCAGAAGTGGAGCTTGAAGAGGGACCGGGACAGCTGGAGAAAAAAAGTCAGCAATACTGTAGCCAGATAAAGAGCATGGAAGCAAAAATAAGCATTGTGCACTTACAGCGTGGCATTTAACACTACCCTGTAGATGCAGGATTTCCCTATTTTAGTTCAAACTTCATTTCAGCTTTGTAGTGCGTGTTGAGACATTATGTCCCCTCTGGACTGTTAGGGCCCTGTGGTTTCCTCTTCCTCACTGAGCCCTCTGGTGCCTCCTCTGGCAGAGGCTGCTCAGGGCTGCCAGCTGCCACCTCCGTGACTGGGCCTCCTTCTTCTTCCGTGGACTCCTCACCAGAAACCCGCTCGCTCTCGTTGTCTGCGTCAGACATGCGCTTCTCTTCTGTCACAGTGTCATCCGCCTCATCCTCCGAGGCGTCGTCTTTTGCGTACACAACTGGAAAGGCAGAAACATGACCGTTTCCATGGAGTTAGCAGAGGAATTGTATTTCTATATTTCCACCGACACACAATAATAAGGTTCAGGGTCATACGAGCATGAAGAAAAGACAGAGGAATGGTACTTTTCCTTTGAGAGATATTAATGTGATGCCATCACGTAGGGAAGAGGGGTTACTGTCAGATATTCAATACTGTGTACCTTACATTCCCTTTCAGCATGAAATCCTAAACCAAGCTGCTGCCAAATCCACAATATCTAAAATCATGAACTCAGAGTAGAGCCACATGAAACAGACAAAATACAGGCGGTCCTCGAGTTACAACGGTCTCAACATACGACGCTCCAAGTTTACAATACTCACTCCCACTTGACACTGTTAGCCTTGTACTTACGGACTACGTGGGTGAACTAGTTTGGTTGCGCGGCAGAAGAATATGCAGTAATGCGCCATATGAGTGAAGGAGTTTTCCTTTTCCTTTTTCTGTGGCTTTGTTGTGTTTTTATGATTTTAAAACTGTGTTAGGCTCAGTAAGTGACTTAGGGTAGGGTGTGTTTTGACTAACACCAAAATTCAGGTTACATCACTGTCAAAGGAACGGATCTGTGGCGCAACTCAAGTACCTCCTGTAGTAGTACCGCGATTGCTTCGCAACAAATGTGATACACCTTGCAATGTATTAAAAAGCATTAGGGAATCAACAGCATGGTTAAAGGTCAGCCAGTATTAGTTGGGCAAAATAATTAACCTTAGTTGGACTGCATGAATTTTCATATAGTGTCTTCTTTTGGAGTTTACAGCAGAGGGCTGGGTAATATAATTTAATATAATGAAATTTTCCAAATCTATCACGGCACCATGATGCAGGATGATATTTAGTGTTTATTTAGTATTAAACTCTATGTATTTGAATGCAATGTCAAGATGGTGTAATGGTCATGCATCTCAGTATTTTTGTCCATAAAGTGTACCTTTGTGCTTTCTAAGCAATTAACATATAAAAAAAACTGTTTTTGTTCCTCAGAATTTAAAAATGGATTTCATGGATTTAAAGGACAATCAAATCTCCATTGATATTTAGCCCAGCCTAGATTTAATATACTGCATATTTAGAAAATCAGCCATCTAGATTTCCGTGGCGTAACAGTAAGTAACTCACTTTAGATGTTAATGTAGAAAATAGTTTGTTTATAAGTGTAGCGTAATTAGCAAGAGTAATAGTGAGAAAAATATTTGCTCCAAGTCTCTCTCATTCATCTTACCAGGTTTAACCTCATTTCGCTTTGGCCTGGACGGACAAATACAGTCAGCGATCAACACCAACATCTATTGGAAACACAGAGTAGAAAAAAAATGCTTGAAGTACACTTCCAAAAGTTCTTTGAACAAAATGTGAGGTGCCTGTACCACCCACTTCCATCTCAAAAGAGAGGTGGAATCGACAACGATTACACAACCAAGAGTTGTATAATACAGTAACCAAACATCTTCATTTATTACATAATTCCTAATGGTGAAAGTCATCATGTATCCCTTTTTGCAGCATGTTCAATAGAGATATCGGAATATTATAAAAGGAGAAGTCAAGCATAGCTTCCCTGACTGTGACGTTAATGCAGAGAAGTCAAAAGCCCTTTTAGGGCTGCGCTCTCGGCAGTGCGGTGGAAATATTATGCATGAAATCCTTTTATACAAAAGATAGGACATCCCACTCTATCATGTCAAACAGAATGACAATTTTTTTCAGTACATTTGGTAGAGATGTTCTTAACTTACCAGACCGAGGACTAGTCCCATGAACAGCGTGACAATGGCAAAGATTACGTAAGAGCCCCACGAGGGAATGCCAAGAGTGTCGGTGAGGTATGTGTGGATTTGCTAAATTCAATAAGAAGAGACACAAAATCCATTGTTATATTCTTTCAAATATGTTACTAATTCTAGAAAGGCTATTCATTTTAAACTCCTTTGAAACTAACAGCACTGTTAAATTCACAGCTATCAAATATCCTTAAACTATGCACAGTGTTTTTCAGGTTAATACAGTTTTTAGAGCTTGAAGCCTGCAGAAATTGCAAATATAAAAAATGACAAAAGGAACCAAAAGTACATCATACCCTTATCCAAACAGAGAGCCGGAAGAGACCAGCCATTCCTGACATTCTGCAGGAGGAAAAAATGTATTAAATAAAGAAAGAGCAGATACAGCATAAGTGATATATTTTCTATCATAGGTTTTACATTAGTATCTTATATATTATGAACTGGAACCCTTTACACTATACACAGATCAGCCAGAACATTAAAAGCACTGATAGGCAAAGTGAATAACACTGTCTTGTTACAGTGGTGCCTGTCAAGGACTGTTCAGGAATGGTTTGAGGAACATGACAAAGAGTTCAAGACGTTGACTTGGCCTCCAAATTTACCAAATCTAAATCTGGTCAAGCATCTGTGGGATGTGCTGGACCAACCACAAAAGGTCCCAACCTAAAAATGTACAATACTTAAAGGAACTGCTGCTATCATTTTGGTACCAGATACCACATTCAGACATCTTGTGGAGTCCATGCCAGAATTAGGGAGGTGGTTTTAATGATACGGCTGATCAGGGCACTGAGCTGTTAAAAAGCACACTGCAATAAAAGAATGATGATCTGTTTTGGTGTAAGAACGCTGAAGAACTAAATATATCTAACTCAGTACACAGAGATATGAGTGTGGCTTACAAAACAGATGATGGCGACTTCCATCCTGGCAGGGGCTCCACAGCTTCCCACTTCTTTTGTACAACGTATGCTTGGATGTCCTCAATGGTCCGCGATGACATGTATCTTCGGAAACTTCCGTCTTTCGCACTGCAGAAGAAGAGAGGTGAGAACTTGGATGCTACATTTTATGTAATCTATAATAACATTCAACAGAAAGGCTACCAGGCTGAAAATTGGGAACATGACACTTTTTATGACCCTGTGCTCACTGAACGGTTTTAGACTGCCTAATAGTTTTGTTCACCTGGGCAACGCTGCAAGAAACATATCTTGGCAAGTGAACGTTGGTCATCTTATATGTGGAATGTTTAAAACAAGCAAAACTGAAAACTAGAGACGTCAATGCATTGTGATATGTTTATATCAAGGAAAACGCTGACGATGTGCATAGTGGGGAATAGACATTCAATTAATTATACTTTGACTATCAAAGTGTGCAAATGGCCAATAACAACCCCTGCAGCACTTCTCTGGCATCCCAGCTCTAAAGTAAGATGTGAAACATGATGATAGCAGTAGCTTTTCTTAATTTAGATTTAGTTCAAAATATAGTGGGAATATCAAATCGTCAATCCAGTATTTAGAACTGAATTATGAGCTTAATGTATTGATACACTACATGGACAAAATTATTGGGACACCTAAACATTACACAAACAGGGACTTTAATAACATTGCTTTCAAATACATAGACTTTAATATTGAGTTGGTCCCCTTTGCAACTTCCACTCTTCTTGGAAGGTTTCCACAACATTTTGTAGTTTTCATTTATGAGGTCAAGCACTGATGTTGTCCATATAGACTTTTGTCCATATAGTGTATACTCCTACATAAAAAAAATAGTAGAAATATGTTCAATAATGTTCTTACAACAATCTTGCCCGGATAGTTTTGCAGTATATGCAGGTGTTTGAAACACATGAAGAGATGAATATGAATTTTGAGACATAGGGACTTACTGAAAAATAGTTGGTAGTGTGGTAACCAGAAACCGCCCACTCAGGCCTGAGAGGGAAAGAGAGAAGAGGGAGAAAATGAGCTGCAGAAATGTGTACAGCAGAGATAGAGGGTACAGGGCTCTATGGATGGTCCTACAGGCAGAACTCCCTGGTGTGGGAGTTTTCCATCACTTCAATAGTGAAGCTGTAATATGAGTAAAGTAGCTTCATTTCTTCATGACAGTGAGCTGCAGCGAGGGGCTCATTTCCTCCAGCAGCTGAGCTCTCCACAGAGAGCCCCCTCCTTCAGACAGCCTGGGAGAGGCAGTGTTGAAGAGACAGAGCTAGAGGAGCCAGTCAGCTATTTGTGGAAGCACAGAGTCTTCCCCTCACAAGCTGAAGTAACTACAAGCAAAAATTTGATTTGCAGCAGTGTGTATGAGGGCCATGAAAAATGCAGCAACTGTGTGATGGGTTGAAGCACTGTTTGACTAGCATGATGAACTGGACACATACACGTGCAAACATATGGCACCCAAGTTTGTCGATACCTGCTCATGCAATATTTTCTAATTTATTATTTGGGATTTTGTCAGACTTCACACTGGGTCCATCAATCTGCTTCCATGTCTTCCTCATACTGTAATGAGGAGATAATATTGACAGAATAAGACAGAAAAAGTACCCTTGAAGAAAGAATCCCCATGGCTGCAAAGATGACTAATGTCTGTTTCTTGTGATAAAAGTAGCATTTCCTTCTTCTGAAAGAAAGCATTCATTTTTTTTCGTGCTACTGCAAGCATGTGTGTACCGAACGTCCTTAACTTGGTTTGTCCTTCCCCTTCTCCCTTGGCACGCCTTTCTCCAGGTTAGTCTTTATCAAGGTTATGTGCTGTCCTTTTGAAAGATCGGTTTTATTAAGCAGCTGACCCGAGCTTTCTATTTTAACAGTGCAGTTTATTTGTACCCATTAGTGAAGCCATGGCTGCTTATCAAATTATCTCTTAAGAGCCACTGCATAAAGAAAAAGAAGCCAATAAAGAAGCCAGGAAATTTGAACAAACAAGCTATTTATTCATTCATTTATTTATTATCTGAGCCGCTTATCCTAACCAGGGTCACGGGATCCTATTCTGGATCTTAAGAAAGGCAGAGAAACACCCTGGACAGGCCACCAGGCCATCGCAAGGCACACAAAGACACATACACACATACATTCAAAGTCACAGTCACACCAAGGGGCAACTCAGCATCTCCGATTTATCTGATGTGCACGTCTTTGGACTGCGGGAGGAAAACAAGTGCTCTCGGCAGAACCCACGCAGACACATGGAGAACATGCAAACCACTAACCAACACTAACTACTGCACTTTTTACTGAAAGTGTATTTTAACTGAATCTGAAGGTTTATCTATGTCTGTGCTCCATCCTTGCAGTTTTATACTATACTAATTTCATACAAATAAGGAATGTCAGAAAATATGCTCCAATCTGCTCAAATCCAATGTGTTATGAACTGTAAAATCGGTATCGCAATAACGCTGCAAATTATGCTAAATAAATCAGGCCTTAGCCTACTCTGAATTCTGGTATGTTTCTGTCCAGACCATATGATAACGACAATAAGCTTTTACATAGATAATACCACAGTATCTCAACCTACTCTAACAAAGTGGATGTGAGAAATGAACCATTCCATTTCCAAAGCAAAAGTTCTTACTATACTCCTCCAAAGTTAGCGTTCAGTTAGAGCTATGCTAGTGAGTGCCACATTACAAACAACAGGAAATTTATATTAGATTTTAGAAATTGCTTCCCCTTAGTCTGTAAACCATTTGGAAGTCTCTAGGTGTTTTGAGATTTAGACCTCCATAAATATCCATAACCCTCAGCTGACCAGCACTGTAGTTACTGATCTCTGTAAACTGCCCTCCTTTGTGTAACCTCAAGCTGAAATCAATTGACCAACCTGGCTGTTGTGTAACGTCAACTTTTCCAACTGATATCCCGAGGTCCTCACTTTGTTTGCCTAACGCCTCCCAGTCTGCTCGTATATGCTGGCACGCCGGGCACCATGGGGCATAGCTGTGGCAAAACAAAAACAAAACAGCATAGTTCGTTTATGGTGAAATCACTTGTTTTTCACACTGGTCAACAAACACCTTAAAGTCAAATATTAATGAATTTCCCTTCAGAACTGGGATGTATTTCCCTTTTCAGTGATGGTCTATGAGCAAGCTGGAGAGACAGGTTAGGGTGGTGGGAGGGGTAGGTGAGGTGAAGGGAAGGAGAAACAAATATATCCCCTTAACATCAGATGATGGTTTAGAGGAGGAAAAAGTCACTACATTTTGATAGTACAGTGCGACAACAGGAATATTTGTCTTTTAAATATGACACAGTGTATGTGATATTGAACTGTGCTCAGTATGACCAGGAACATGGCACCAAAAAATGTTAAACCTCACCCACTTTTTAAATTACTGCATAATTTAATTGTGGCCGTCTAAATATAGTAAGCGCTGTGATGGCGCAGTGTATTCATAACCATAATGTCCTTTGAGGTAACTTTAAGGGACGCTAAATGCTTTATTTATTTATAAAATAAAATGCTTTTCTGGTTTCTATTATCACTACTGGGAGCAGTTCAAACCACTTTGAATGACTTTGCTTACATCTTTAAAACTGGAGAAATTCTCCACTCATTTCAGTGCAACCAGCAGCCAGCATGCAGGAGTGCAGTCTATGCAACCTTATGTTTGAAACAGTGGATAAAAATATAAAACTCCATTATACGTTTCCTGTCCACACACTACGGAAGCCACTGTGAATGATCAGGCTTGGGTGCATATTTTCTTATTGATTATTGATCTAAACTAGTCAGTGTGGTACATAATGAGAAGTGTTTAATACATCAACTAACACAAATCGAGTCCAGTCCAGCCTTCCGAAATGTGTATCGTCAAGTCCTTTATTAACATTACTGGTGCTACACACACCCCACCTATTTACAGTTGTGTAGTCTCCTCCATGTTTTAAATGTTATTTTACAAACTACACAAAACAGAGAGTTTAAAAACTGAATTTAAAGTATAGTTGGATTCATCCAAGTCGTTTCCTCTGGCAAGAAGGTTTTACCCAATCAGTTTTTGGTTCACATAGGAAAGGTTCAAAAGTAAAAAGCAGAAACTTTTAGTGGCAGGGTTGGGTGCCTATTTTCTTGATTGACTGATCGATTATTGATCCAAACCAGTCAGTCGAACCTGAAACGTGTATTATGTCCTTGATGAACATTATGTGCAGAAGTCTCAGTCTTTTATGGCCTTGTTAGCTCTTTTGCAGGCAAAGGAAAAAAGCAGAAACTTTTAGCGTTTCTTATAGCAGTCTAGTAGCTGGCTTAGGTGCATGTGTTATTATTGATTATTGATCCGAACCAGTCAGTCGAACCAGAAACGTGTATCGTTAAGTCCTTGAGGAACATTATGTGCAGAGGTCCCAGTTTTTACAGACATGCAGCTGCAAAAACACTACCAGCCACCTCGGCTGCACTACTACACACAGAAACGACCAATCAGTTAGTAAGGGGCCTGCATGAAAAAGCGTGGGTTTTAAGATGAGACGGGATGTTAAATCAGACAGGGCTGATTTTTCACGTAGGCTGCATTACTTCCGTTCCGTGCAGACACAGGCACCATGGAATGGGGCGTGACATATGAAAATAAAAGAAGAATAACACACATACAACCTGAAGTCTCACTTTATCTCGAGCTTAACAGCCAATTTGGACTGATTTGCACCGATGCATTGTTCTAAAAAACACGGCAGCACATGCTACTCACAATTTGACCATCCACTCCCCCTCCAGAATGAGGGTCCAGTTTGCATCAGCCACTGTCACCACCCGACTCTCACTCTGAGCCCTGGCGATCTGGAGGTGCAGATTCGAGATAAGAAACGTGAACAAAAAGCAAAGCATATTCCTCAAACACTGCAGCTTCCAGGGGAATTTCTGTCCCGCCATATTGTCAGCACACATGATTTGCCAGCAAGCAGGAAACGCATCGCTTCCTCTCTTCTGAAGGTGGACTGAAAGCACTGGCGCCCTCAGCCCAGACCAACATCTGCTCGCTACAGATGACAGCTCTCGCTTTCATGCACTTCTGTCCTTTCATGTCATGTAGGTCTGTACGACCAATCGGTCTAAAATAATCTAAACTTCACTTTATATGTGATTTATTTATATGATTTTGCATTAAAATTAGTTACCCTGGTGCAGCGCTGATTTGGAATCAGCCTCACAATTCACAACATGTCGTACATTATATACACGCGCCGTGCAAAGGCTGGTCCTGAGTCGGTTATGAATCATCCAATCACTAGTTAGGAGATGGTAGCTAGGCGATGATAGTTGAAAAGAAGTGGTGTTCAGAAACAATGGTATTTCAGTCTAAACTGATGTACCTTCCCAGTCCAACACGTAATATACATACACATATACACATATACACACACACACACATATATGTGTGTG
>JBBPCY010000001.1:30900254-30914990 GCA_037974405.1 Brachyalestes nurse | reverse complement strand
AACAGGTCCCATAGCTTTTGTCCATATAATGTTGTAGAACCGTGTGAAGTTGACTGTGGGGTCTCCTCCACCTCCTCCTCGCTTGTCCAACTCCCTCACAGTAGCTTTTCACGCGCGCACTAGGAGGCGCTGGATCCCAGCGCGAGCGTCTCCTGCTCTCCGAGCTGCACATGAGTCAATGTGCGGAGGCCACTCATGCTGGCAGCTGCCCCCATTACTCTCCATCATTTGTGACCATTTCCCCCCCTTTGCTGCTCTTTTTTTTACCCCTCTTCATCCTCTACCGGAATCCCATGCAATAGAAATGAGAGAGAACATGCAACATCCAGAGCAGGGCTGCACGAGCAAATGAGCGTGTGTGTGCACAGACCTCATTCAACAGACATATTTTCTCTCTCAGGCAGCCCTCCGTCAGGGCTCTCGGAGAAGACGGGGGAGCTCTCCTTGGTGTCTTTTTTGCTCTTTTTTCCTTCTTGCCTACTCTGGAGGTAGATGTGCAGCCTGAATGGCCGGAGCACAGCCCGGGGTTCACGCGCTGCAGCTCAAGCCGGTCTCGGTCCCGGAGAGTCTGAAGAAAGGCAGCAGGTTTATGAAATGGGATGAGGTAAGGCATCGGTGCATGCTGTGGAAGTGTGTGTGTGTGTGTGTGTGTGTGTGTGTATGTGTGTGTGGGGGGCTCTGCAGTCTTGGCGATCTCCATTCCAAGTTCATCCGAAAGCTGAGAGAAAAGCACATGCAGCGGTGTCTGTTGTCCTGTCAGTCCAAACGAATGCAAGAAATGCTTCAAAACTGGATCTGAGATTGGAGATCTGAGCCCAGATTCATTACTCTCCCAGCCCCCAATTTGACCCCACTGACTAAACGTCCTTAGACAGCAGCCTTGTGCACCCACACAGTCTCTGATTTCTCCACTTGTTCTTTAACGTTGCAGATTAATATTACTCTTCATTGTTTTGCTGCTCTTATGGAATATCTGGTTACTTTTCCTACCCTGATGTGCGTGACTTCAGCTACTCAAAGCACAGATACATGTACAAGAATACCCACGTCTGCGCATCTAATTGCCACTTTTTTAACATTCAAACTACATCCTGTCCTGGTGTTTGATTGTAAGACTTCTGTTTGGGGTGCTGTGTGTCATGCAGTACTTCAGCTGTAAATGGTGGAGGAGGAACCGTGCTGCGGAAGATGCTGCTGTGTCACCTGTTGGTTCAGAGAGTTCTGCTCAAAGATACTGCAAACTCGCCACTGCTGGGACTGAACCTGAGCTAAAAACAAACTCTGATTTATACCTTTTTTTCCTCTAAAGATCGGTGTAGTGTTCACAGTCTGGTGGCACTGATTCTGATCTCTGAATAATTAACACAATAGAGTAGGGGTTCTTGATGCTATTAATTATTAATGAAAAGATGTTACTTAATATCCCCTGCAAAAAATACAAAATATGTCTGCAAAATTCTGCTCTGGCTGTTGTTCAGAGCTCGAATTATTTAAGTCCGTCTCTAGTCATTCACCTCATATCATCAATTCCTCATATGTCAACGTAAGCTGTACTGTTTTCACTCATTTACTTCCTTTTAGTAAAGCACGTAGTCTGCTTAATGCGGACACTGTGTGAGTATTGTGAAAACTATTAGAAATCTCCAGTTGTCATTCAAAAGCTTTATGTTAAGTAAACCCATATGGCTTTGTGGTGCATCTCGGGGAGTGTTCGTTGTGGTCTCACCTGATTAATTGTGGTCAAGGAGAGTGGTCAGGTGAGGTGAGACACACATGTCTAATAAATGCTGCTCAGATCTGTGTATAATTGCGCTGGCAAAAGCTTGAAAGCTACCAAAAGGAGAGGTTTGTTGCATGTTTAAGCTGAAAATGTTGCCAGTTCAAAGCTCTACAGACTACACATAAAACTGAAAATATTGGTCTGTTGCTATGGCAACTTCCATGCTTTTAATCCTCCCTCGTCCTCCCTGCCTTACATTAGCTAATATGCGCTCTGCCACCCAACTTAGATGTGCTTCTGTATGTGGGCAGATCCTCAACAGATCTAAAATAACACAGTTAGAGAGGGTACATAACGCTCTGGTTGACAGAGAGCTCTGGGCTGAGGGGGGAAATTGTCCCTTTCCTTCCAGAGAGGACGTATTTGCTTCACTGCCACACCATTTCAATGTCGCTCTTAAGTGGGAAGGTCCATGTATTCTTAAAATAAGACCACAGTCTCAAATCTATGTGGAGGAGGTGCACTCGGTCCATGTTGCTTGAATTTTGTGACTTCCACCAGGGGAAATTATTAAAAACCCTACATGAATCATGCTTATGTAGAACACTTATGCAATGTCTGACTCAAACTTCACATTTTGATCCACCCCAAGACTCAGAGGCCACACAGCGTATTAAGTAATGTATTTTAAAGAAGATTACAGAGAAATAAAGAATGGATGAGAAACATACATGCGGATCAGACTTTTATTTGACCTTTTTTCAGCCTCATTTTTTATTATTATTATTATTATTGTTGTTGTTGTTGTTATTATATCAGCACAAAAAATAAGGTGGAATGGCCTGAGTGTCTAGGCCTAATTTATTATATAAAATGTTGCTGTAACACTCAGTATACAAATAAATGTAACACAATTAAAAGGACCTGTGGCTCAGAAGTGTCCATGCCGAACATACTATTTCAAATTATTCTTGATTTTTTTTTATTCTCTTTTCTCAAGGATTCCTCTACAGTGACCCCAGTGACCTTACGTGTGGATCCACAGGGCTACTTTCTGTACTGGACTGATCAGAATAAGGTAAGATTAAGATTAATAATACTATACGATGACTATACTTTTTTAGATGCTATCCTATACTTTTAGGTTTGCTGCAAAAAAGGGTTCTAATCAATAGAAACTGTTCTAATAAAAAATCTAATCAATAGAAACTGTTCTTACTTTTATACTATAGCTGCATACAGGGCAGCTATAATGTATATTCTGTGCACTAGCATGCCAGCTGACTCCAAGCAAAGCTGCCAGATTTGATGTAGCACACTTTTAAGTCAGCTATCTTAGTGAGAGCACACTTGGGGGTTGTGAAATGTTTTGTAATAACGATATAGCAGTCTAAATTTATCTAGAATACGCTGTCACATTCAGATCTGAAGTTGAAATCTAGCCTGAAGGCAGATATTTTGGAGAGAACGTCCTTATTCCAGATGGACGGCGTACCGCCAACTGTTCAGATAGCCTGGCAGTATGGGTTATGGAGATGTCCCACTTTAAATAAAACCAGCGTTAGGAAAAAGGGTGTAAGATGTAAGTTAGATGGAAGAAGATCTTTTATAAAAATCTGGAATCCTTTTGAATGCTGAGGGGCTCATGTTTGAGACAGGTGCATATTATAAATGATGTATATATACACACCTGTGAGGGTGTGATGATACTCCCAGCTCACAGTATGATTTGATTCACAGTATTGGGTTCACAATTTGGTGTTTGCTGTAAGACGTGAATTGATACGCATTCGTGACATTGCACAGCCTGCTAATGAGACAAGAGCTGGGAGGCACAAGGCGTAAAGTTGGGCGTGTGATGGATGATACTGATTGTACTGGTGTGGGTTGTGACCTTTGTGTTGATGAAATACAATTGCATTAGATAGTATAATTATTTGAATGCAGCTGATATCACTCACCTGTATTGCGGAACGATGTATTGGTCATCATACGAAGTTCGTCTTCCAAAGAACTGAATTTCTTAATTTGTTTTAGGTTGTAATTCACACTTTTAGCTCTGTTGTTTGTGATGTCTGTCTTTTCAAAAAGCTGTGATATGGCATCATCGTGGGACTTTTCTGGTTGTGCATGTCAAGCGGAATGTTGTGTTTTCAAGTGGAATCAAACCTGTAATTAATAAGCCCTTGGGCGTGCTTGCACCTTCTGCTGAATGAACATTGACTATAAATCGCTTTGTCTTCCCCGTAGAAACTGAAGCAGTTCTTCATGGATGACATTTTCAGTGTTGATCTGCTGTTGATGCTGGTTTTAAAGTTCAGCTTGGCTATTTCCCGTTTTCATTAACATCCAAATTAGGCTTCCTGATTTCAATAATTGATTAATCTTGTGAATGAATCAGCAAATATTTGAATGATTGGCCTAAATGTGAAGAGCTGTTGAAAATACAAGTGCTGATGATGGTTCATTCTGTGAAAATACATGAAATATGAAATACATACAGTTGGCATTTTATTTATTGTCTCTCTTGTATTTATACTGAGTTATGAAACTCTGCAAGACAAGCCTTTTTTTAAATAATTTAGATTTTCATATTGACTTGAATTTTATTGTCAGCTGGAGGTCAATGAGTATTGAAAGATAAAACTAAGTTTATTACATTCACACAAACAAGTGCATGGCCCAGGCCTTGCATGAAACACATGCTGTGTATGTGATTCATTGGTTTATATTTGGAAATATTTGTTGTTTTTTAAAGATCAATAACAATTAATAATTGTCTTTTGTTTTTGGTAGTTTTTGTTTTATTTTGTTCAAATTTGTTTCTTTTTGTCTTTTAGCCTGAAAACCAAAGCTATACTTGAACATTTTTCAGTCAAACATCAGTCGAACTTTTAGATGTGTCTACAATGATAAAAGAACTGTGGGCGATTTCATGATGAGTAAAAAAATGAAACGATCAAATCTTGATGAAATTAACATCTTGATTTTCTCAATTTTAAAAGTGACAGAATGCAGGAAAAAATGCATCACTGTTATTGGAGGTCACAGTTGTTATAATTTCAAACCATTGATTACTGTCCTATTTTATAGTATAGTACCTGATGTAGCTATGCCATGGTTGTATAAAATTATTAATGATCTATATTGTTTTGTCCAATCTCTTCAATCAGTCTTCTCTACTTTATTAATAGATCAGTTATGGGTGGAACCTTTGCCTCGAGTTAAAATTCTAAAGTTACTAGCTGCCTCAAATGGCTATAGAGGCATATACTGGAGTACTGATTGTATAAATATATTACTGATATTAAATATCGCGTACACCATTGACTTTTACACTCTCTGCAGCTTTAAGGAACTGTATGTGTGTCAGTGCATGCATGACTAAAATTTTTGGCCGTAATTCCAGTATCATACTTTTGATTAAAATGAAAGTTTCCCATTTATTAGTGAATTTCGACTGCTGATATGCTGTCCACGACTAACAACTCTGCCTGCCAATGTAACTACTTTACAAGTGCTTCCAGTATGAGCTAAATTTATGCGACAGTTCAGTGTAGCAAAGACAAATATGTTGCCTAAACCTCTGTGGTAAATGCTCTTCAAAACAAACACTGTTCAGTGCTTTGGAGATGTTTTGAATAGTTTTACTCATTCGTGACTATTCGGCAAGCAGACATCTTTCTGAAATGGCATGACTGCTGATTAGAATAGCTTCTCATACTTTGTGCTCAATAGTAATTGCTTTCAAAATGATTCAAATAGGTTTATGAGTGGGTGAGTTTGCAGTGCAGGAAATCACATAATGAAATGAGGTGGTATTGTGCTTCAGTGGAAGTGGATGCTAGAATAGAAAATTATGCCGCTGTTATTTTATTTGAACCAGTGCTGAATTTCATATATCTCTCCTTAGGATGACATGGAGAATTCTGCAGTATAAGGTCTCGCGCTCTCACAAAAATGGATGGTGCCTTTGGTGCTCATTAAATATTCCAAGACCCAGGCATATGGTTAAGGAATGTATTGTTGCCTGTAGTCAAATGACCTTCACGACAGTGATAGTGTGAAGGCGTTTCAGCTTCACACTTCATGTTGAGGTGGTGCCATTAATTGCTAAAGACAGTCTGGACTTTCAGCTTTAGCACATTTGATCTGAATCCTCTTCCCATAGTGATGATTAGCATGAGATTGTCCTTCCATGACCTGCTCAAGTCTCAGATCATCACATGTTTAAATAACAGGCAAAACTAAAAAACAAGCTCTCCATCTTTAATTCTGCTGACCTTACTTAGCACTCCAGGACTAAGCTTAATGTATGATGTGTCTGGAAAACTGGCTGTACTTCTCTCAAAAGGGAGCTTTTTTGCTCTTCATGTTGTAGGAAGGCTACCCACGCATGCAGTGTGTTGACCTTGAGTGTGTTTTCTTGGCATAGCAACTACAGTTGAGAGTCCTGTAATATAGCTAAAGAGAAAGATCAGGCTGGAAATTGGTGACACTGTACTGGCTGTCTAGTTCTGTGTGGGTCAGCTTTTTGTGGCCACCTTGAAATAAAGGCTAACCCACACATAACTATTGCTCTCCCCTTTAAAAATCAATTACAATTCAGTCCATTAGACAAATTACATCATGACTGGGACAAACGTAACATCGGACAAACTGAGCATAGGATCAGGTCTATTGAAATGGAGAATACCGAAATCTAGTGGTGTGTGTCATTATTTCGATTTTTGGGTCCCAGATGCTGTTGAATAAAACAGTGAAGAGACCAAGGCTTATCCATGGAGCGATGTTTACATGCCTTAATGACTTGGCTCTTTTTTCTGTTATTTATCTTTTGTGGATATGATGAACAGGTAGAGGAAAGCATATCCCATGCAGTCCTGAATTACATATGTGACTAATCACAATTACACTTTATATGTCACATACATATAAAGAAAAGAGTACATGCGAAACCGTTCTTCCACCATGTAACATGTGATCACATATTATTCACATGTGCTGAACACACATGGTTACATGTGACTTTTCTATAAGGGACGTTGTGTACTGAACAACTGTGTTCCCTGTAACAAGTGTGTCTGAGAGAAACACAGCAGTCCTCTCACCAAATCACAGCTTACAGTGAGCTCTAGTACATTTCAGCTTTTGTACCGAATGTGCAAGGAAATCACAAACGTCTGCCAGTGGGGGTAAAATCATAGCTTGCTGTAGTGTTATGCAAACCAAGGGTCTTTTGATCAATACTTGTGCTTCTATTTTTATAGCACTGCAGGCTGGCTAGTCAACAGTAAGAGGCAAGGAAAACATGACACTCATTTAGTCCCCGGTAGCACCGGACTACTGCCATTCTATCAGCTGTATGACTTATTCTCTGCTTAGGAAGTCAGTAAACTGTACTACTCAGCGTAGTTACATGACTGTTTTTAAGGGTCTTGTGGGGTCATGTCGGTTGTCTGTATCTTCCACAGCTTTTTTCCGAGTGTGTGTCTGATTCCTGCCTTGAAAGTGCTGTAACCCAAAGTCCCCTTCACAGACAACCTGCCTCTCCTGTTGCCATGGTGCTAGTCAAGCGCTTACTGCTGTGTCTGAATTTTCATAGTTGTCTTGTTAATCCAGGTGATGGAGATGGAGAAAGAGCGTGAGAACATGTAAAATGGAGCCCCATTATTCAAACTGCCATATAAATAATTGATTCCCTTATCATAAATATTGCATAGTTGACACAGTAGACATTTTAGTTTGAAGCAATCCCGCAAAAAGAAATTGTATTTTTATATAAGACCGCCGATCATGTATGAGTCATATCTGCTGTGTGGTTCGTGGTGCATATCTGGTCTTTTCAGACTGTCATTATAAGACGTTCCCTTAATGTAACTTTCAGCATTAAATGTAACACCAGTCAGCTGTGAGTGAGCTACCAACCATCCCAGCATTTCAAGAAAATGGTTATTTATTAGGATGCTGTTAGGCCTAGATGCGTTACATCTCTAAATAAAAAAGCCAAAATCATGTAGATTACCTGAAATGTTTTAAAAAAGATAAATATTTATGATCATAACCCATCCATACACTGTGTGTTAGCTTTTACAGCTTGGTTATTGCTTCTGTAAGGTTATGTACTCAACCTTCAACCCTTGACCAATCAGATTGCTGGTGTCATGCTGGGAATAAT
This sequence comes from Brachyalestes nurse, assembly GCA_037974405.1. Lineage (NCBI taxonomy): Eukaryota > Metazoa > Chordata > Actinopteri > Characiformes > Alestidae > Brachyalestes > Brachyalestes nurse. The sequence continues at coordinate 30,907,092 of JBBPCY010000001.1, read as the reverse complement.
TATTTTAGCAGTAGTGAGAGAAGAAGTGATGTCACAAGCTACATATCAGTGTTTACCCTGAGATATGGAGAACTCCAAGCTGTTCATGATGTGTGAGAATTCTTTTTTTCATGTTTGTTTGGTTTTTCGGGACAGCTGGTATCTGAAGTATAACCACATTCTGAGTTTACAGACAACTTCCGTGTTCTCTGAGAATTTTCCTTGAAACTTGAAGTATCTTAAAACTTTGTGTCCTTGCCAGGTTCCTGACTATGAGTGTCATTGTTATCATTGTTAAATGTATAAGAGAGATAGGCCTTTAAAGAATCAGCTTGGAAAGTGTAAAAATGTAAACGGAAGACACAGAAATGGTAAAAACAGTGTGGGTTTTTACATTCAAGTGGAATTTATTATTAACGATGATTTAGACTATTAATATTTGTTTTTCTTGAACAGAACTTCAGCATATTTTCCTTGATAAATAATTTAATGGAATAAGCAAAGCAGATGCATTTTAAGGCAGAGAAAACTAGCAATGGCTGAAACCTCATTAATCTCATCATATTTAACTTCCAATATTTTTCCGTTTTAGACAAATTCATTTGAACAGCAAATGCCATCTTAATTTATGGCTGCCCAGGTATAGTTCATTGCTCCTCGACCGGGCCATGAGGACGCTGTCAGCTGTGGATTGCGTTAGGTTTTGCTGCAGCTGTCTGAAGGCATAAGTGTCACTGTTTCTAAGGCGCTAGGAGAACTCAGTAATTGCATGTTTTTCTCAGGAATGTTTTTTATGTATAGATTTGTCAGCTTATGTCTTTGAACTGGATTCACAGTGGCTTTATCCTGAATCAACCATTCTGTTTTACACATTCGCTTTTTTACACCTATCATATTTTTTGTGTCAATCATATTCTTTTATGTAATGCACTCTATGGCATATTTTTCATTTTTAAACTGGATTTTATCTTGGATGGACCAATAAAAATTACTTAAATAATGGAGAATGGATGGACGGATTTGAGATTTGCTTCTCTATTTAGAAGATATGTTATTTAGCCTAAACTGCAAAAACATTATTAGGTAAGGCCTTGGACATCACATAACTGTAGCATAAGTGAAGTACATGCGTCCAGTCCACGGTGTCTGTGACAGCTCCATCACGTAACTTCTTTAGGCAGCGAGATCATGAGGACCGGCTCTTTTGCAACAAAATCACAAGTTTTTCTCACCATTAATGTCGGAGAACCATAGCCTTTACACACTGTGAATTAGCTGTTCTGCTCTACTAGGCCACCAGGATCTTCACTTTTAAGTAAATTGTTTTAATGCAGTTTGGGGAGCTATATAAAGCTATATAAGTCAACTAACAAATGCTTCAAATATTGTTTTTGCTTTTCAAAGATTTTCTTACAACAGATCACACTGAATACCGTGTTCTTGGCAAGAATGCTGATTCTACATGTGCCTTTTTCTAATAAGTCATCCTGGAGAAAGCTGTAGCATCTGCTTATACTGTAATTGTAAATGTATGTATTTGTATACAAAAATATGTGAAAATGTTATACACAACGTGAGGCATAATTCTTTCTCTTTATCTCTCGTGACAGGAAACCGATCTGTTGGACATCACCTATATCAAAGATGCAAGAACTGGGAAATGTACCAAAACACCAAAGGTAAGACTTGTCAGCCGGTGGCCTGATTTTTCTATATGTGTTATGAATACCCCTGTATCCCTTGCAGAACATACAATCCAACCTGTCTGCATTTGTTCGCTCTTATTAGGTTTCCAGTACATCCTAGTTGAATAGCAGGCTTACCTATTACACCTACTGAACGTCCTGCCCTCTCTACTAAATATAGATTAATGGCACTTGTGGGTGATAAGAATCTCTCAGCGACGGTAATGGGTTATGCAGTCTGGGCTAGACTGCCAGAGGCAGGCATCTGGACCCAAACTCGAAGCTAAAAAAAGTATCAGTGTTTTCCGAGTCTCTTTGGGGGAACTTTTTAAAAAAAAATGTTTTATTCTCTGACTTTCATGTACACACACACACACACATCCTAGAACAACAAAATGGGATTACAGGGTCCGTACCTAGGCTAACTGCAACGTAATTACAAATGACAAGGACAAAGAGGGGGGGGGGGACAAAACGTATCACTAACATGTGAAACACACATGGCTATTTTTGTTAATCAGGCCAAACTAGGAGATGTGTCCCTAAATCCCTCAGAGATTGGCTGTGTACTGTGGTGTGTAACATGGTTTACAATCAGCATCCCTCTTCCTTTTTCCCTCTTTGTTGAGGCAAACTGTTCAGCAGTTTAGACAGCGTCTTAGACCGAGATCTCCAAGGGCTGCGGGATGGCTTAAGGGTCTTGGCTGAAAGGAAGTCAGGGGAAACGTGTTGTGAGCTAACTGAATGGTTTCACATTCATGCAAAGGTGCCTGCAGCTTCTCTATAAACCATTCGCTCACCTGTGCATAGTGAGGGCGAAAAATAGAGAAAATTAATGAGAAACGCAATCTCATGTCAAGAGCCTTGAGATGTTTGTCTGAGGAAATGTTTCCGGAGTGATCGAATGTATTACTCAGCACCTAATGAAATATGACAAACGAAGCGTGATGGAGAGACACCGAAACACAGCTGATGAAGAATTGTCTTCACATATATCTGGATCGCCACAGTCGGAGGAAGGTACATAATATTTCACGTTGATGCCGCAGATCAAAGAATGCAGTCTTGGCTGCAGTGAAAACCGAAAGGTTGGACTAGGCAGGAGCAATGAGATCTCCATCTCTAATCACTATTCTTATTCCCAAAGGCACAGTGAGCCCATAATAGAAAACCATTTGGTTTTAATGCGTTATCAGCGCATGATTGCACAACACAGTTTCATTGCCATTATGTACAGAGGGAACACAAATGCCATGCTGTTGTTTGTTACGCTTTCCTGGTATAAAATTTATCATAAGGTGTGCAAATTGAAAACAACGCTATTAAATGTATAATCAATTCGATAGCACAGCAAAGGAGCACATAATCAGAGACAAAGACTAGTCATCTTCCACTAATGTCTGTCTTTGTCTGTTAATTCTTGTCATCTCTGTATGTCTCTTCAATTTTCCAGAGTTTGATGAAAGCCTCAGTGAGTGTGTTTGACAGTCTCAGCAGACTAATACAAGGGCTGTAACAGGAGATTGATATTGTGGAGAAATGGAAATTGGAGACGAGATAATGAGACATTTATACCACAAATGTACATGAGTTGAATTAAGGCGCTGTTACGGATCGTATTGTGGGATTAAGTAGTGGATTGTTTATGTGTACCCATCTGGTGAAAAGCCATCGGTGCTTTGCTAATGGCGCTGCTATTGGTAATAAACATATGGTTCTCTAGAAATCCTTTTCACTGGCTTGTGTGCCAGAACTTTACAATGTATTCATGCACACACACACACACACACAGTCACACACACACATGTATGTATGTACACCAACTAGCCATGACATTAAACCACCTGTCTAATAGTGTGCAGGTCCTCCTCATGCTGTCAAAACAGCTCTGACACGGCATTCATTCCACAAGACCTCTGAAGATGCGCAGTGGTATTTGGCACCAAGGCTTTCGGAGCAGATCCTTTAAGTCCTGTAAGTGTGGAGGTTGGGTCTCAATGGATTGGACTACTTTGGCCAGCACGTCTCACAGATGTTGGATTGGATTGCGGTCTGGAGAATCTGGAGGCTAACTAAACACCTTGAATTTGACATGTTCCTTGAAGCATTCCTGGACAGTATGGTAGAGAACATTATCCTGCTGCGAGAAGCCAGTGGGACTATAGTTGCCATGAAGGGGTGTTGTTGGTCTACATCAAAAATGAGGCGAACATGTCAAATTAACATCCCCATGAATGCCTGGACCCAAAGATTGCCAACAGAACATTGCCCAGGCCATCACACTGCCTCCATCAGCTTTTCCTCTACCCATAGTGCATCCTGTTGCCCTCTTTCCCAAGGAAGCAAAGTTAACATACAGCAATTTACATGGTATAAAATAAAACCGTGCCCATCATAGGTGATTTTGTCGGTGGACAGAGGTCAGCATGAGCACTCTGACTGATCTGCGTCTACACAAGCTGTGATACCCTGGGTGTCTTTCTATCATAGCCAGCATCAACTTTTTCAGCAATGTGTGCTACAGTAGCTTCATTGTGGGAACGGTTCAGATGGGCAAGCCTTCGCTTGAGCCTTCATTGACCCTTGGGTGCCCATGACCCTGTCGCCCATTCACTGGTTGTCCCTCCTTGGTCCATTTTGATAGGTTTTAACCATCCTTGTGGGGATGCTCTGATTCAGTCACCAAGCCATCACAAATGGCCCTGGTCAAAATCACTCCTTACGCTTGACCCTTACGCTTGCACATTTCTTCTGCTTCCAACACGCAACTTTCATGAACTGGTTCATTTTCTGCCTAATATATGCCAGTCCTTCACAGGTACCATTGTAACTTAACTTGTCAGTGGTTTTAATGTTGTGGCTGATTGGTTTATGTGTGTATGTATGTGTTTGTGTGTGTTTGTGTATATATGAATGTGTATTTGTGTATTTGTGTGCGTGTGTGCGTGTGTGCGTGTGTGTGTATGTATGTATATATATATAACCTTTAGCACTTTTACACTTTGGTATTCACAACAAGATACACTGCCTCAGCAACAACTTTCTTCTCTCTGGGTGCTGAGCCATCCATACTCAGCCCAGCAGGCACAGGATCCAGCAGGACCTGAGCCAGAGAGGAGTGCAGGAAGAGACTGCTCTCTGATTCCTGCCCACTTCTTCTCAAGCAAAAAAGTACCTCTAGGAGGATTAGCAGCTCAACATCATTGCCATGAAATCAGGCCGCCCCATCTGTTGACACGCTTCTCTAGGAGAGCAGAGCCTGAATGTCGGTTTGGATGTCAAAACTCACTATTGTGCCTCTCCCTGGCCTAACTTCTAGTGTATTTTTGAAAAATATACTGTTTTTGCTTAAAACACAGTAGCTTAAAACAAAGACTCAAGTCTTACATAAAGGAATTTTTTGTAGGTTGAGGATGGTACATTGGATAGAATTAGCACTCATTAACAAAGCCTTTCAATTCATTCAGCTGTCACATGAAAAGAACAAATGTTCAGTATCACCCCCTCTCGAAATTTTAGCAATTACAATAATCGCAGCCACAAATTTAATTGTGAGCATGTCGGTGAATTGTTATAATGATCTTATCGGGCAAAATTAATACCCTGTTTTCTTTGGCACAGACAGTCTCATTGTTGCAGAGGGCACCCAGTTAATTTGCTTGAGTGGTTGGGAAACAGAGAAACACAGCCAATGTGCACCTTGAGTACAAAACTGGTGGAACCAGAGGTACTGTGGAGCTTCACTTTGCTAGAGGACCAGCTAAACATTTGGCAAATCCTGTTCCTAGTGGCAGCAGTGCCTTGATGGATTGTTGCCATAGAAACTCTTGTGGAAAGGCTCGCTGTGTGTGACCAAAGCCATAGGCACATGAGCTAATGAGGTAGGAAGAAAGGGCATCCAACATGGCGAGGAACCGAAGCAAGGACAAGGTGACAACACAAACAACAGTGTTTGACTGCAGACAGGTTGCAGCCCTCCCCGTATTCGCGGCTGACTCATCTGATCCAAAGCCTCCGCCTCTCCAGCATGGCGACAATAATGAATATGCATTTTGGACCATTCTCACTTGGACAGAAGTGACAGAGAGAGAATGTTTGAGGAGAATCATCATTGAGTGCCATAGATTTGCGTGGTGTGTGGGTGGACGAGGTGATTGCCGTAGCTTTTTATGTCAAAAATATCCTTGTGTGCAATAGCATGAAGCACAATTTTGTTTTGTTTTTTTCATTTAGAATATACAGCTGATAATACAGGAAAAGCACAATGATGATGGCATAGTGTTCTGGCCTAAAAAGCCTGAATAATATTCTGAATTTTATTTGATTTCAGTGTAATAATAATAATAATAATAATAAGTAGAGTAGCAATGTCATGGCCATTGAGTTGTAGAAGCATTGACAAAATATTTGCACATGTACAGAGAATTCTTAACCCAGTTTTTCTTTCATTTTATCGTCTGTCAGTTGAAAACCTGCTTAACCACTTGCTACACTTGTTTTTTTTTTTATTATTTAGATCGTATCGAAATTGTTTCCTGTCTTGTTTTAAAGGTCCCATGACATGCTGATTTGTTATGCTTTTATATATGTCCTAGTGGTCCCCTAATACTGTATCTGAAGTCACTTTCCGAAATTCAGCCTTGGTGCAGAATTACAGCCAGTTCGAACCAGTCCCACTATGCAATTTCCCCAGGATGCGGCGTTTCTAAGAGGCGGGGCGAGGAGGAGGGTGGGGGAGGGGCCAGCTTGCGATACCATGTGCTAATGTTTATGGTGTATAGCAATGGCTACTGTGGTCACGTAGCTGATAAAAGACAGTTGTATTGGTCTGTAGTGAGATTTGGGAAATTTCCTTGGTAGCCAAGCAGTTGAGATCAGTGCCTATAGCCCCGTTAATGTAAGACTCCTCAAAGTTTACCCATCCTCATCTGATCACCCTGGTTAGCAGAGGTGCTCACTCAGTCATTTCAATGAGGGGAAAGGCAGATATTGTGCATGCCATAACACTAACAGCAGCACGATTATCCATATAACAAAGTACAACACTCGATTAACGTGTGTATTCACACACCATTTATTCACATATCTGATACTATCTACCTTTACATTAGCGACAGTAGCCTGCTAACTGGGCTGTTAGCTGCAGAGCTAATGTTACAGCCACATTCTAAGAG
>JBBPCY010000001.1:30867635-30894066 GCA_037974405.1 Brachyalestes nurse | reverse complement strand
TGTATTTAAGGTGGACCGGCCGAGTTACGAGATGCCCAACTTTAGCCTCGTCGTGTTTTGAGAGAATCATCTAAATAGTTCAGGTATTATGTCCATTTTAGCAGCAACAACTGTGTAAAAAAATAGTGCAAAACGAATGCATTTTAAATTACGTGAATTCGGAAACACGACAGGGGCAGAGTGTAATCTAACCACTTCTGTATTTAAGGACATACTTCTGGACCTGTTGAGTTATGAGATCCCCAACTTTAGCGTCGTGTTTTGAGAGATAAAGAGAGGGAAGAGGGCAAAACCAGCCAACAAAACACACAAAACAGCCCCTGAAAGAACTCCAAAGAGGTCTTGAGGGAGAGCTAAGAGTTTTCTCTGATATTCCTTTCGCTTTTGGGTTGTCTGCTGACCCATCTCGTATTACACAGCGCCGAGTTTAAGATCCAGCGCAAGCTGCGAACTGGAATATAGAGATCGGAGCTGTCCGACCGATATCCGATATCGGATTTACGGCTATATCGGGCCCGATACCGATATCATATCAGATCGGGTCCATCTCTAAAAATTGTGTAATTGTATGTGCATAGTAAAATCAATGGAGTTCATGTTATTTGTCTAATAAATTAAATATTTTGTAAATCATTCTCTGTATCTATGAACAGGTGTTATAGGAGACATTTGCAGGTGTCCAATGATTGTTTTTAACCAACCCCTGACTCTACATTGGCAGTTGTTTCAATCTTTCTTCAGGAAGCCAAGCTGCGAGAGTTACTAGATGTTGGGAACTTGGTGGGACGGATTGAAAACAAGATGCTGACGGTGGTCACAGGGCCTGACATGGTCAACATCACCTATCTAAACTTCATGGCTTTCCAGGAGGAAGTGGCAAAGGTATTTGATGCTCCAGCTACTAAGGGGCTATGATGTCAGTAATTCAATTTGCCCTCAGTAGAGTGGGAAATACTCAGTAATAGTACATTTTTGCCATTGAGATATCTGTGCAGAACATTTTCAGGAGGGGCACTTGACCTATTTTAATGGATATTGCCTCTTTTGTTGTGTTTTGTCATCCACAAAGGAGTGGGCAGAGGAGTTGTTTAGTCTGGCGTCCAACCTGCTGGCTCAGAACATGAATAGAGAGGCCAGCCTGGAAAAAGCGTAAGCACCTGCAGATAATCTCTCATGGTGTAAATTCATCAACATGGCTTTAAATGAAATATGACGGTGGCCAGGAGCTTTTCACACCTGACTATTAGCCTCAGGGCAGCATCACACAGGAGTGAACTGACATTACCAAACTGTCACTGCGTCAAAGCGCATTCATGTGTTAACAAAAGAGTTTTTCCATCTGTACCAGTTGGCCTTTATTTTTCTTAATGTATGCTGGCTTTTCTTTGAAATCCCCAAATGCTGTATTTTAAATGCTTTTTTTTGTCTCTCTTTGAAATATGCCGCTTTTTCAAATCAGTTACACAAGACTCAAGCTGCAACCAAACCAAGAGGGACGTATTCCAGTGAAGAAGTAAGTCACCAGCTGGATGCTAAATGCTCCACTTTCTTACTTTAGGCATAAAGATATGATAAAGGATTCTTATGAGAATCATCTGATTATGATCTCTCTTTTGTGCAGCATATTTCGCATGTTTTCGACTGACAGGAAGCGTGTAGAAACCGCGCTGGAGAGCTGTAATCTTTCGTCAGGCAGGGTGAGCATATGTTTAGCTAATCACTCCAGGTTCCTGCTGGGAAGTGGCACGAGTTCACGTTCTGACAGGAAGTGATTGCATCGTCTTTAACAGTAACGCCATTGAGCTCTGCCCACAGAATCTGTGCAGCTATGCATCATTTGATGAATAGCATATATTTCAATTGCTCTGCGGATTACAATTTCAAGTGTTTGGTAATATCCACTTTATACCGCTCTGCAATTCCATTCATTTATGGTGTTTTTTTCACATAAAAAGTTGTGTCATTTGTTGTTTCCATTTTGTTTGTTTTTTTTCCTTCTTTAAACAGGGTTGCACTATCCCCACAATACTCATTCTCCAAATATTTAGCAAATCCCAATTTATGTCTCCTTCTTTGTAGAAGAAATGAAGGCCTTTTTCAAAGAGAAAAAAAAAATCTGAATGCAGTCCATAATGTTAAAAGGTCTCTGGGGATTGGAGCAAAAAGTGCGTAATTCCCAGTGCCTCCTCTGTGAGTCAGACACTGCCTGAGCCTTTCATCTCTTTCTCTCTGGGTCTCTTCAATTTTTTAACCAACAAAGCATCAGTCGGCCTTGGGCCTTGGCGTGGCCTTCAAGATTGACTGCCTGGCTCAAATGTTTTCAGTGTTTTTTGGGGAGTGATGAATCTGGGACAACACTGAGATGACACTGACTAATGTTTGCACTCTGACAACTTTGTTTATTATTGCATTTGTTAAAATGATCCAGTTGATTTAAAGCCAAATTAACCGGATAGTCCCCAGACTTGGAGACTTGGAGAGAAAGCATTAATTAATTTGAAGGCCTTCTTGGAGCTTTTAGTCGTTATTAATATTGGACAGCATGGCATTAAAGCAGCAGCTCATCCTCTATTTTTAGTCCAGACTCATTGATGTTTTGGATCATGTTCATGAGTATTTAGTTTGAGTGTTTGATGGATATTACAGCACATAGTTGCTCCGGGTTGGGTGATTGGTGTGTTTAGCAGCTGGCTGGTGAATTATTAATGCAATACATTAGGATAAATGCGTAGGCATCGATTGGGTTTTGAACAGCTGCATTTTTCTTTGGTGTCTATGCAGAATGATTCCATTCCTCTGGATGACTTAACTCCTGATGTTTACAAATCATTCATTGCCAACCTCTGTCCCCGGCCTGAAATCAACCAAATCTTCACAGACCTGTGAGTCACAATGTTGTTAGACTACATACTTTTTGAATACTCTCTTAACTTTGGAGTAGGTCACACAGGGAAGCAAATGTTTGAAAAGAAAAAAACCCCAATTCTCTTTCCTCCTCCTTAGTGGAGCCAAGGGCAAAAACCACCTGAGCATGGAGCAGATGACTGACTTCATCAACAATAAGCAGCGAGATCCACGTCTGAATGAGATTCTTTATCCTCCGCTGAAGACTGAGCAGACACAGCTCCTCATGGAGAAATTTGAGCCCAACCACAGCATGATCCAAAAAGGTCAGCCTTAAACATGCACACTCCTTGGCCGTCATGTTCCGCCTGCCTCGGGTACCCATTGATTCTTTCAGCTGGTTGATGTGCTGTCATGTCACATCAGCCCACACTGTCCAGGGATGACAAGTAGCCATGAGCAGTGCTATAAACGGCAGACTTGAGCTTTGCTTTCAGTGTGTTTTGCCTCTAATATTGAGCATATCGTTGCTGTCGGAACAAAACTTTATATCTCAGGTTTCACTGATTTTTAAATTTTTTTTTTAATCCATTATGAAATTATCAGCTGAAATTCGAAACATCTGCTGAACATCAGATTTTTTTTTCACACTTTGAAAACATCAGTGATCCTGAACATTGGGTCAAAACCTCATGATGAATGGACCAATAGAAATGGTCCAATAGAAAATAGTTTCCATTGTAAAATTTTAAAACATTTATATTGTTTTGTTCAGACCATGATGATGTGGGACCCAAGAACATCAGAGAAATATATTGCAATACTACTGCTAAGAATACAGTCATGTTTCAATAAGGTTTCCTCTTTGGTCGCAGGTAAATTGAGTTTTTGTTTCCGGCAGGGTTTTTTTTGCCTATTTTCTGATACTCTGTGTTGGCTTTCAATCTGGAATGCCATCTCCCTCTCCCTCTATATAATATCAGACTTTATGAAACCCAAACCCATGATGCATGGTTCAGACCACAGTGAAACCTACTTGTTCCTTCTTCCTCAAGAATTCTTCCATGAATTGCAAGCTCTCTAATATTACGCTGTTGTATTTTCCCTTTTTGATGCACAAAATAACATTTTCATACATTTCTCCACCTTCCCCTTAGTTTCATTACCATAGCAACAGTAACTCCTGAGATGCAGTCCATCTCCAACACTGCAGTTGAGCTCATTTATTTATATAATTCCACCAGCAATGCTATACTGGGGGATCTGGACACTGGACGATTGTGTGCGAAAGACAGTTACCTTGTGACATTTGATTGATTAAACATATTTAGCCTGGAGAGGCTAGAGATTGGGATAGATAGGAGTGATCATTGAGCTCTTTAGCTTGCAGTGCTGGCATGACACCTCGCTGTCACACAGATTATAAACTATCTATTCTCCCGGCCCACTCTCAGCGACAGGCAGGGAACAATGGTTACGGGGCATATGAGTTGCCCACACAAGAGACTTCGGGATTTACTTGGAGAATCGACCGTAGACGTTTTTGGGTTAGCTATGGGGCTGGGCTCTGAAGACACGGTCTTGTATACTGTCTTCCCCAAGAGTCCAAAGAGATTATGTGCGTGACACTGTCAGTAAAGTCATGGCAAATTAAATTCAAATTTGACTGATGGATCTTTGTGTCCTTAATTGAATGTGACTATTCGCAAGCAAAGATATTATCTGAATTGTACCCCTGCTTCCCTTACGCTTTCCCTTTATCCTCCATTTTGACGAGACAATTGCTAACTTTCAGCAGGGCGCAGTAATTGTAGTCTTTGAAAATCCATTTGACTCTCTTTTCCAGGGAGAGCAAGGTGGTTTGTTTCCTGCCTTATGTAAACTAAAGCCTGTTTGCCTCATGGTGACAGTGACAGTGGCAGTCCCGTTGAGATTATTCTGAAACACTTAATGTAGTGTCGCTATGCAATGCTTCCCTGCTTGCAAAAAGGGCCACGGTTAATTACCTTTGGAGCTCTGCGAAGAATGGCTTTAATTAATGTAAACTACTGGTGAGAATTTGTCACGGGGGACACCCATCCATGAGTGTGTTCCCTACAAGAACGCTCGCTGTTTAGGGAATGTGCGGATCTTACAGTTTGTGTTTAATTTCATGTCTGTTTGCCGTTCCAGTGCTTATTTCCTTGATGAGACAGGTTGTTACTTTGGGTGCAAAGGCAGAGTGAAACAGCTCATTTTCTGCAGTGTGTAGTCCTCCCAGTTGACTGGCAGGCACATTGTTAGGCATTTCAGAAGCGGTGTTTTTACCTTGAAAACATATGTTAAGACAGGGAGTAGTGGATTGAAGTGATACAATTTAACATGCAAACCCTCTGTAACCAGCAAAAGTTTGGACACACCCAATTAATGTTTCACATTGAAGCATTTTAATAGAATTTTAATTTGATACATGCTTGTTTCCAAACTTTAGACTGATATTGTAAAGTAATTGATTTGTTGTGTTACAGGGCAGATTTCAGTGGAGGGCTTTTCCAGGTATCTGATTAGTGATGAGAATGGTGTGATTCCACCTGAGAAGCTGGACCAGAGTGAAGATATGACTTTCCCTCTCTCCCACTACTTCATCAACTCTTCACACAACACCTATCTTTCCGGTATGTCCATACATTGATCAAAACACCTCCACTAACTCAGCTCAGTCAATGAAGGCTCTGATGACTGTTCATTATGGCGATCATCACGCCTAAATGAACACATGCTGATAAGCCCTGAACCAGATATCTCTCAATTAGTTCAGTGGTTTCAATACTTGATGATGGACTACCGCTGTCCAGCATATTCTCACGTTTTCTCTGCTATGACGCATCTGATCCAACTTGCAAACCCTTTATTGTCTACACAAAAAGCAACTGTGTAATTTACGGGTTTAGTAATGTGATGTCTCTGTGTGTTGTTTCATTTTTTTTGGATAAGAATACAGTCTTCTTTACTTAGGCTGAGCATTTGTAGATTCGGTACCACAAATGGCGTTTTTTAAACCAGCAAGCACATAATTAGCACATAATTATACTTTTCTCTGCAGTTGGATTTCATCTGTCCTTTGATAACACAAATCATGCTTGTCCAGAAACTATTGCCAGATATCCAACCATAAAGGTATAATGGTGTTTCTTTTATGTGCTGAAAGAAAACATGGTATTACACAGAAAGCACAAATTCCACATGATGATACACTTCACTATGGCTATTTTATTACATTACATTCACATACAAAGGAAACAGAAACACCTCCAGTGTCTTGAATGTGAGATATTGGCCATGATAGGGATAACAAGCCCTTCTTGAGTTGAAGTGTGTTAGAGCAGGGACAGTACAAAAATATGCAAGCCAGGGGTACTCAGAAGACAAGAGGTGAGAACCACTGCACTAGCCTCTTAGTCCTCATATAATAAATCAATTTAAGATTCTAAATGGTGTGTGTTATCTTCAGCTGGGCAGCTGGCAGGAAACTCCTCGGTGGAGATGTACAGACAGGTGCTGCTGTCGGGCTGCCGCTGTGTCGAGCTAGACTGCTGGAAAGGCCGCACAGCTGAGGAGGAGCCAGTCATCACCCACGGCTTTACTATGACCTCTGAGATTTCCTTTAAGGTAAACCGAGACTAAAGCAAGGCGTATGATGATTCATTTAAGGCTTAAAAAAAAGCAACAGTACTTTATAAGCTTTTCTAAAACACAGTCTCTCTTGCATTTTGCTTGTAATTCCCTGGCAGGATGAACCACAACTTATCAATTGCATTTTTTGGCAAGCTCCTAAACAGCAAATTGTGGTAGTGTGAAAACTCTTAACAATGTGAAAGAAGGCTGATTAAGTAACATTGTCAATGTGTGTTTTGAAACCTAATTCAGAGAGTAACTCCAGATTCCTCACAACTGGTTTAAACTGTCTGGCTGCATTACCTAATTTTCTTATAGTGTTCTCCCTATTAGCACTGATCCCAGCAAGAATAATTTCTGTTTAACTTAAGTTAAGGAAATACATTTTCATCCAGATATGTAAAGTTGAATGCCACCTGCGAAGCTATGAAAACTGATGACATATACACAAACAACATAAGAGGACTAAGAATGGACCCCTGGGGAACACCATACAGAATATCATACTTTTTAGAAACATAGTCACCAAGACTAACAAAATAGTTTATATCAGTTAAATGGGAATAAAACTGAAATCTAAAGCTTGAGTATTACAAGGACTAATATATTGTTACTGTCTACATTTAGTCTGAGTTTGTAATGTTTGGGGACTAGATTTGAATCCTGACTGACATTTAAAAACAAAACCATGTTAGTATGCGCTATCCTTTCATACATTTTCGTTAGAAGTGTGAGTTTGAGATTGTTCGTAATTGATAGGTCTGAATCTTTTTTTTTTCAGTAGCAGTCTTACTGTAGCAACCTTGAGTGAATCTTGAATGCATCCCATTTCTAGTGAGCAATTTACTGTGTCTGGAATAGTTGCAAATGCCATTAAAGGTACACTTCAGTCAAGCGCAGTAGATTTTAACAGAGACACCAATTGCTGGTAAACTGTTGAATCAGGATTAAAACCCTATAAGGACTGTATGGTTGCTCTTATATATTATTTCTCATTAAAATATTATAAATAATAAATACAGTGAAACTGATATGTAAGAAATGTAGTTTAGAAAGTGAGTTTTAGAAGTTAACTAAGGATTCTATGATATCCTTGAATACATCTGAGCTAACACTCATCTAGATGTGATGGGTGTTAGATTAATAGTTACAGGTCTATATACTGGTATGTCTTTTCCATCACAAATAATAAAAGCTGAACGCTCAAAGGGTTTAAACTGACATGAATTGTTTCTGAATAGGATCAAATTTGAACTGTGTTGAAATTGTGATTCTCCTCTCTCAATTCGTTCTTAATCTATTCTCTTTCAGGAAGTAATTGAGGCCATCGCCGAATGTGCTTTTAAAACCTCTCCCTTTCCTGTCATTCTGTCCTTCGAGAACCATGTGGACTCGTGAGTAAAAGCGCCACACTGTCCGCCTCCAGCAGCCTCTTTTACCTTTCGCCTTGGAGTGCCAATGTTCTCCGCACTAAGAGCTGATTGCAACTATGGCAACAAGGAGTAGAGTGATTATAGCAGACTCTGTAATGCATAATTTGTTTTCAGTCATCTCTCTTGAGATGTCATACACAGTTGCTGCTTGAGACGTCTCTGTGTTTCTCCGCTGCGTGCAAGAAAATGTAGCATACCAAACTGGCAGCTCATTACACAGAATAAGAGCCCTTATATGAATAAGGGGTTTAACATATTTCAGGAGCAGGTCATGAAATTGCTGGAGTGATGATGCATGCTTGCCTATGAATAAGATGCACGTTAATTGTTACCATTTATGTATTTATTTATTTATTGCAATTAATCACAGTCCAAAGCAACAGGCCAAGATGGCGGAATATTGCCGATCGATCTTCGGAGATGGCCTTTTAACTGAGCCGCTTGAGAAATATCCTGTATGTATATGATGCTCAGGACTTTTTTTTTACTCCTACACTCTCACAATAAAAGTCTACAAGAACAAGTCAGTCAGACCAGCGTGTGAAGAAATGGCTGTTTTTGCTTTGTGTTTTAGCTTGAGTCTGGGGTTCCATTGCCCAGTCCACAGGAACTTATGGGCAAGATCCTCATCAAGAATAAAAAGTCTCATCCCAAACCAGCTGATGGGAGCACTAAGAAGAAGCTATCAGAGCAAGCCTCAAACACCAACAGTGACTCCTCCAGCGTGTTTGAGCCCTCCTCTCCCAGTGCTGGCCCTGCAGGTACCCATGACATTAGACATTTGATGGATTATCCCCTTTTCAGAGGCTTTAAGTGGAAGGTATGGTGTAAAAAGTGCTGATTGCTGTTGTAAGTGCAGGCTTTAAAACTACCACCTGCTTCAGGTGTTTGGCCTTCCTGCTTATCCTTACAGTGCCATCTGGTGGTTTGTTTGTAGAAGAGCAATCTATGACTAATGCAGTGTTATGCTGTCAACTTTGAAGAGTGATGTAGGTTATTCTGTTCCTGCAGTTTGGAATATTTCATCTTAATCTTTTTCAAATGTGCATTCCCAAGTCCGAGGCAGGCACCGGGAGCTGTTTTTAAGAAGTTAGCCCTGTTTCTAAAGGTTAACTCCAGGCAGTTTTGCTGGGAAGAAAACAGCTGCTGCACAGCAGGCTCCTCCCCGGGACTAAACACCCTCAAGCACTTAACTTCGATCACTGGAGACTTGCTTTGAAGAGAACCTAGTGTACACAAAAGTATGGTTGACTGCATGCAAGAATAATACATTTGAGTTTTCCAACAACAGTGGGATTTGAGTGCAGACCACCCGTGGTGATTGGCAGACCCCATTTACAAAAACATTTTAGAACCTCCTTTTCTCTATTCAGGCCTTGGGTACTGTGACCTGCTAAAACTTACTCAGTGTGATGCCTTCCTTCTAAAGATGAAGTTGTGAGAGTAGGCGTTTTGAATTAATCATCAGGCAGGAAGCTGGACTTTACCTCCTCTGCCTCTGTGCCCATGTGTGAGCTGTATCGACTCCTTCCCTTTCTGTCAGCTCCTTATCTGCAGTCTGGCTCATTTTTTATTGAGCTCCTGAAGTGGCTTGAAAAATACAGCATATTTGAAACTGACTCTTCAAGCTTATGTCCTTGTTGTTTTTGTTTGTTTGTTTCACTCCTCTCTTCACTGACACTGTAGCCCCAGCAGAGGTAGAGGCTGATGACGACGATGACGATGAAGATGACGATGATGACTGTAAGAAGTCCATGGATGAGGTACGTGGAGTGATGTGTTATTTATGTTTATATCTATTGGCCTATAATACATAGTTGCTGAGGTGTTTGTGTGTTTTCTCTACAGGGGACAGCAGGTTCAGAGGCCTTTGCTACTGAGGAAATGTCCACCCTGGTCAATTACATCCAGCCCACAAAATTCCATTCCTTTGAGACTTCAAAAAGTGAGGTTATTTTGCATTGTTTTGTCTATTCTTTTTGCCTTACACAGTCTGTGCCTCTGCTGAGAAAAACTACTTGTTGATGCCTTTTCCACATTTCCGCTTTCAGAAATAAACCGCAGTTATCAAATGTCATCGTTTGTGGAGACAAAGGCTCTGGAGCAGCTCACGAAAACTCCCGTGGAGTTTGTGGAGCATCCTTTTCACACTTTTTTTTTTAATTTTATCACTCCATGTTTAATAAGAGCACTCTTGCCGTAACCCATATGGGTGGAGGATTAGGCACATGAGGAGAAACGAGGACAAGTGCATCCATTTTTTATGCCCTACTTGTGACCCAAATAGTCAAATCTGTCAACTTAATTTGCTGATCTTAGTATGAATGAAAGGCATCGCAGCCAAAGCAAGTTCAGTGTTAGTGAATTATCAGTTGAGATTAATTATAAAGCGCACTGTGCTTATCACACCACTCCCACTGGGTATTTTAACCAGTGTCATCCTGTTTTTATTATCTGTTTTTATTATTATTGATGGTATTTAATATTGACATGGATATGCCCTGAAACACATTGTCTGTAATAATCTTGAGAAGTTTGTTTATGAGGTTCTACCCTTAACTCAGATGCTCTAAGGTACAACAAGCTTCAGCTCAGTAGAATCTACCCTAAGGGAACTCGAGTTGACTCTTCCAACTATATGCCTCAAGTGTTTTGGAATGCAGGCTGCCAGCTGGTGGCACTAAACTTCCAGACAATAGGTAAAAAAATGCCACAAACTCAGAAAAAACAAGAATGCATGTTAAATGATAACTAGTGGTACGGGAAAAAGTTATCTCCAGCTTGCTAAAAATATTGTTTTCGTTCTGTGTTCCCTCTCTCTTGTTCACCCAGATCTGTCCATGCAGCTGAACCTGGGCATGTATGAGTATAACGGGAAGAGTGGCTACAGGCTCAAGCCAGAGTTTATGAGACGACCAGACAAGCACTTTGACCCTTTCACAGAGAGCACAGTAGACGGGATAGTAGCCAACACTTTATCGATAAAGGTTCGACCTTAATATCCATGTGTCCGCCCAGCTGACTTATTTAAACTGACCTCATTCAGTGTTTGAGTCGGTGAGAAAAAGGATCTGCAGTAAATACTTTTTTTTCCAGTGTTTTGGTTACAAAAACATCAGTCCACAGAGTATCTGAAAGTGATATCAAGGGCCCCGGCATGAATGTTTTGTGTAGTTTTGTGTGCCAGTTGCATAATGTGAAGTTTTCTCATTTCACAAGAGGGCTGACTCTTTTAAATTCTTCAAAGTAGCCCCCTTTGCCTTGATGCAGCATTGCACACTCTTGACGTTTTCTCAGGCAGCTTCATGATGCTTTTCCACGAGGCTTGAAGAACTTTCACATATACGGAGAACTTTCTAGCTGCTTCTTACATTTCATGTTTCATCATTTTGCATTTCATCCATTTGTTGCATGAAGTACTTTGTAAATGAGTATCATTTTATTTTAAAATGTATATTTACTGATTTTGTTTTTGGTTTGGAAATAATTTCATACATAAACATCAAAATAACTTCTTATATCTGTCTTTTTCTCAAGCAGGAACAACATGCAACATGCAAAGACCCCCATTCCATCTGTAGCTATTGTAGTAGCTGTTGTTGCTGATATACCTTTAACTGTTTTTCCCCCATCAGATCATATCAGGACAGTTCCTTACAGACAAGAAAGTGGGTGTATATGTAGAAATTGACATGTTTGGACTCCCAGTTGACACGAGGCGGAAAGCCTTCAAAACAAAGACATCCCAGAACAACGCCATCAACCCTGTGTGGGATGAGGAGCCGATCGTGTTCAAAAAGGTAAAGGGTTAAGTGGATCTGACTGAAAGGTTAGATGTGGGGCGATACAGATGCATTAAATAAATCATTTTGTTGTTGTTTTATCTTTTCTGACAGGTGGTTTTACCCACTCTTGCCTCCTTGAGAATAGCTGTATTTGAGGAGGGCGGAAAGTTCATTGGCCATCGGTTAATACCCGTGACGGCCATCCGACCAGGTAGTGTAGATGTTTGCTTCCTTAAACCAGCTTAGAGCTGTAATACTGGATGGAAGTGGTTATGTGTGCTTTTTTGTGTTGCAGGTTATAGATATATTGGAGTGAGAAATGAGAAAAACCAGTCTCTCACTCTTCCTGCTCTGTTTGTGTATATCGAAGTCAAAGATTATGTGCCAGATACATTTGCAGGTAAATTACAGTATTGTCAAATTAGCATGTAATAATTGCCTACACTCTTTAAGGAAGACAGTTTTGTAACTGTGATTTTTCACTGTGATAAGAGTGCCAGCGGTTTTAGCGAGGAATGCTCCATTTACAGTCTAAAGGTGTGAGGCTGGGGCTTCCTGTGCCCAACACTACTCAGCGTGTGTGACTTTACTTAAAATGTGTTATGCCACAGGGGCTTACGGGGGAAACAGCTCTGACCTTTTCACTGCTATTGCTTACTTTCTTTTTGACTGGCGCTCATTTCTCGTTAAAAGTGGATGCCTTGACATCAGTGGCAGGGAACATTCTCGTCACATTCAGAGGCAGCAGAGAAAGAACTGCAATCAAGTGACGGTCTATGTAAACCGGGAATGCTCTGATTGTATAGAAATTGCCATGTTTGTGGTGACTGACTGTGCACTTCTCATTGAAACAGATGTCATAGAGGCCCTGTCTAACCCCATTAGATATGTCAACTTAATGGAGCAGAGATCCAAGCAGCTGGCTGCTCTAACATTAGAGGAGGGAGAGGAAGAGAAAGATGCCAAAGAGGTGGGGACTTCTATATACTGAACACTTTACTCCATTTTTCCTTAGGGTCACCACATGGTGTGTCCTCCTGACAAACTGTGAAATGACTGCATTTAATATCATTTTATATATAGTATAAGTGAAAAAATAGAATAGGCTTTCCATATTTTTTTAATAATAGTGAAGGGATCAAAACTGAAATAACATAAGGTGATCTAGATATGAATGATTTTGTTTTAGTAAATTTATATTTGTCTAAACCGCTATTCCAGACAGAATTATTTCGGAGGACGCCTGTATAAGTACACTTGGAATATTGGCAGAAGTGAGAGGGGCTTTAAGTGATTGCAGTGTGCCATCGTCTTGGGAATTTGTAGCCAACAAATAAAATTGCTGCATAAAATCGCACCCTTTTCCATCATTTTACGTGTTTTAAGGTTTGAAGATGGACGGTACATGCTGGCTTGATTTAAGGAAGTGCTTCTTTGAGCCTACACAGAGGCTCAAAAGTTACCTTAACCCACCTTATCGTATAAAATGCAGATGAAAAGATAACTTTCTCTCACTTATAATCTTCATAAAATGTTTGTTTTGCCATTGGTTTCTATTTTCAACTTTTCCATTTGACAGACCGAGCCTGGAGTCGAGCAGGCGTCGGAAGTGAAGAGTGAGCCCAAACCTGCTCCTGTAGAGAACGGCCTGAGCCATGCTCCTAGTGCCACGCCCAAACCAGCCTCACAGCTCTCCCCACAGCCCCAGCCTACAGGTAACAGCCTCTTCACACACCTGAACGCTGCACATAACTGTGTTCGGCTTTATGAGCTTGTGTGGACAGTTTCAAATGAATTATGCCATTCAGAATAGCAAAATAAGGGGTCACCTTGAATATGCACAAAGCTCATCTCTAGAGGTGTGTGTGTGCATGTGTGCATGTGTGTGTATTTCAGGATCAGCTAAACCTGCGGCAAAGACTGAAGATCTCATTCAGAGTGTCCTCACCGGTTAGTAACTGCTTGTACTAGAAACTGCAATGGCTGTCAGGGACTCCTAATTAGGTCAAAATCTAGGGAACCTGTGGCTTCCATTTATATGCAGAATAAGAGCTGAAATATATTGATAGGCAAGGTAGCTTGAATACTAATACACCTCTGATTTGTTCTAGTCTTTTGCACCTAACTGATATGAACTATGTAACAGCAGCCAGCATTGACAACCTGTGGTTTTCTCCTCATCATTATCTTCCAATATAATGCTGATGACACTCTAATAATGAAGTCTTTGGATGTGACGCCACCTGGATTTGACTAGAATTAAAACTGTTATCCCCTCTTTATGTAATATGACAGCAGTGCAGGCTGAACTGGTAAATTCCAACACAGAACACCATTATGGTTAATGAAACAACAGCATGTAAGCACTAACTTTTAGCTAGAATCGTTTTTATTAAGACATCTAATGAAAAACATGAAGAATAAGAGGTCATTTAAAGAAAATAAAGGAATTCTAGGTATCATCATGCCCTATGCTACAGTATTTATATTATTTAAGACAGCGAATTGTTTATCTAAAGTGTCTAAAGCGATGCTTAACAAAGTATTAGAGATTAAAACTATAAACTGAGATTATTGGTTATCAGGATTTTCTGACACTCAGTAGCAAAAAAATGTTTATACTGCTTGGGACCTGATTTGTTTTGAGTTTGTTTGTTTTTAATGAATGTTAACCTTTATTTTTAACAAGTAAAACGTTTTTGTATAGATGTGTCAACTAAAATTAATAAAAATTCATTATAGTTGTTAATACTGCACTGCCAAATGCGATGTTTTGGCAAGTGAAATGATCAAATTAAGCAGAAACGTATCAATAAAAGAGATGTATAGAGATGGCTAGACGTGTCATCTAATATTGTCATTAATATTTTTACAGCAGTCTAACAGTGAAAATATAAGATTTTTTTGTGTGTGAATCTAAGTCTAGTTAATGTTGCACCTTCTTAGAGATGGAGGCTCAAACATTAGAGGAGCTGAAGCAGCAGAAGGTGTTTGTCAGAGAGCAGAGAAGACACTATAAAGAAATGAAGGACCTTATGAAGAAACATCACAAGAAAACCACTGAAATGATCAAGGAGCATACGGCCAAGTACAACGAGTTCCAGCATGACTATCTGCGCAGAAGAGCTGTGTTACAGAAATCTGCAAAAAGAGATGGTAAGAAGAGGTAGGTCTGCTTCTCCTGCTCTCAAGCTGCTGTTGTTCGCTCTTTAAAAGTGAGACAGTATGCTGCTACATATGTGGACTACTGCCCGTAACTTGGAGCTGGATAGAAGTCAGACTGAGATGTATTCCTCAGGTGTCTCTCCTCCAGCCCGGAGCATGGAGCCTCGTTCTTCGAGCAGGAGCTGGCGAACCTGGACCAGGAAAGCAGTCAGAAACTGGCTGAGCTCAAAGAGCAGCAGCAGCAGCAGCTCCTGAACCTGAGACAGGAACAGTACTACAGTGAGAAATATCTGAAGAAAGAACACATCAAGCAGGTACAGTGAGAACTCTCTCTAACAACTCTCAAACTGGTCAAAAAAATCTTTTATGACAGCTTGGATAGAAAACATCGAGTTTCACTCACATCATAATCGGATAGATCTAAGTAAATTAATTTTGTGTGTGTTTTTTTTTTCTGACAATTAAAAGTAAAAGATGAATAACTGACATTGATTTTGTTACATGCATCACACAGCTAATGGAGAAACTAACCCTGGTAGCTGAGGAGAGTCAAAGCAATCAGATGAAAAAACTGAAAGAATTATGTGAAAAGTAAGCCTGATATGAAGACATATATAAGATTTACAATGTCCTTTTTTAGTCTGAACGTCAGGCTTATCGTCATTTTTTTATGTCCACAGAGAAAAGAAAGAACTGAAAAAGAAAATGGACAAGAAAAGACAAGAGAAACTGAATGAAGCCAAATCAAAAGAGAAACACTTAACCGAGGAGTAAGTAAAGTTTACACATACGTCTTCACAGAAACTGGCATTAAAAACACGTTTTGGCCCATTCTGAATAAACATGACTGAATCATTGGTATTTGTTCAGTTGTGATAACTAAGATTTAGACATGCATTCCAGTGCCAAACTCTGAGTCTCATTTATCGGTTTGTGTGCAAGCAGTCGTACTTTGTGTGCAGAAAATGATCTCATTCAAAAAGACTATTTAAAGACGTTTGTTCTTATCATGATCTACTCCAAGTTAGTACATTCATGCCTGTAACTGGGAATTAGTGAATTACAATGAGTTTGTGAGTGGACATCTCTATGAAAGGGCATTCTGCAGAATCAGAAATGCATAGGAGGAGACAATGTGTGGCTCAGTGTGATCATAGCAGGATAGAAAAGTCCACTAGATGGCAGTGAAAGACCAAATATGGTTTTAAAATCACAGTTCGGCGCTGGCAAATCACTACCTTGTATGTAATTTTCTTGTCAAAACAACTGCTCTATAAAATATACACTCATTTGTGTGTTGTCGTTGTTACCAGCCAGGTCATTAGAATAATGTTATTAGTATTAATCATTCCTCTGTCTGTGATACAGTCCACTGTCACTGGAAAGTTATGTATTCTGGTATCAGTCGTGTTATCTCCTTGTTTTGAATCTAATTACTTGTTTAAATGGAATGTTATCCATTGTGTTTCCAAGGGAAAAGCTTGAGATTAATAGATCCTATGTTAATGAAGTGGTGCAGCATATCAAGAGGGTAAGGTCCATTGTTTTAATAATAATTGAGTGAATGGCAAAGTTTGGAGACTTTTATAAACTTGGTTATTTCTTGCTCTTGTGTTCACCTTGCTCATTCTTACACCTGCAGCTGGAAGATGCTCAGACCAAAAGACATGAAAAACTCGTGGAGACACATAAGAACATCCTGCAACAAATCGTAGAAGAGAAACCCAAGGTACGTACATTCAGATCTTTGAGTAGTGTTGAGCCTTTTGTCCCTGAGTATTAATGCGACAGGAAGGAATGACAAGAGATAAAATAATTAGCACTGGAGTTGTCATTGTTGTATAAGGAATTCATTTGATGATGAAGCATCATTGCATCTGACTTCCAGTTAGTCTGTTCAAATATGAATAGAGTCTGACAGAAGGAGGCTGTAGGCTTATTCAAAGTGTGTGTGTGTTTGTGTGTGAGACAGTATATTGTTGTCGGCAGTTACAATATGTTTGACATTTGTTGCATCATGACACTGCGAATGTATGCATTTTTCACAGCCATCATGAGAAGGTCTCATCATCCCTCATTCACCACCTATTTTATTTCTTCTGTAGTTAATGGTCGACGCGATTTCCAGACGGTTCTTTCCCTAAACGTGTAAATATTTAAGAACCTAAACTTCTCAGGAGCATTCACTTGCCACTAATGACTCATTCTTCTCTCTGGCTTTCCAGAGTAATACTGCTTTCAGTAGTGTTCCCTTGGCCCGAATAGAGTTGCGACAGTTTTCCAGTCTTGCTCTCTGAAGGCTTTGTTTTGAAAATGTTGCAGTTTTGAGTTAAATGTGCTGCTGAGTCCCTTTTAGCTTTATGAACTGCATTTTCTACTCTGTAGACTCCTTCCCTTTCCCCAAAAGTCCTGTAGGCCTCAGGGTGCCCTCACTAGCATCTGTTCCCACAGAGTGCTACTGACTGCAAATTATGACATTACGAACAGGAACACTGCACTCAAAAGTAGCTTAGCAGTATGAGTATTAATATTTTAAAGCATGAATATATCATTAGTGTTTCGTCTAGTCTGGTCCATCCCAAATCCTGAACATCCTCATATTGAAATCAGTGTTGTGCACTGAGAGGCCACTTTACATCTACACTCACTGGACATTTTATCTTTTCTATATAGCTGTATATTGTAGGTATATATTTAATGATTGTAGTAGCCCCACACCCCAGCAACACACTGTGTCTGATATTACTGTTTATTCTCAATACTGGGAATGATTCAGCACCCAGGTAGTATCTGGTAAGTGGCAGTCCTATCATGGTCCCTTTCCAGTGACAGACAGGGGAAAGGGGGGGCTATAACTTGTTCTGCAACAGGTGGGCTACAGTTGATCAACAATTGTAAACCTATAAAACGCACCTAAATGTTTACCTATTAAAATGTCCAACGAGTGTAGGTACTGTCATAGCAAAAGTTTAGAGTTGCATGACAAAATATTGTTGAAAATGGCACTGCTTGACAAATCTTTTTTTTTTTTTTTTAATTTTCTTGATTTCCAATATGTTAAGCTCTGCAAATAAATATAAATCGTGCGCTACAGTTTGCAGAAAACTCCCATGAAAGTGCTTTACTTGTAGTAAATAATAGGGATGCTCCAATCAGGATTTTTGCCACCAATACCAACTACCGATTTTTTGTCATGGTGATCGGCCGATACCAATGCCGAAGTTTATATAACTGATATGTAAGCTCTCTGATCACCATTAACTTCTTTTCAGATAAAGTAATACTATAAATGTTGCCTTTGATATATTTTTGTTATATTTTTACAGTAATATATCTAATGTAACTATTGTTTTAACAGAGTACTAAATAATCACAAAGAAGTATTTATTATATAGTGAACATTTGCCTTTGCAATGGGGTTTATGCATAACACTATGCACATCAGGATACTGAATATGAGACAAAATATGTACGCCCTCACGCATTAACGTCATCAATTGTGATCGTTTCCTAAGATCAGCCAAGTTTAACGAGTATCCGATCTTCCGCCGATCGATCGGAGCATCACTAGTAGATATGTTACCTTATCAGCAGAACATGACATTTGACTGGGAGTGATCTTTTTTTATGTGTATGACTGAAGAAGGTAGGAGTACCTTATACACTGGTGACAAAGTGAACATTCTCTAGAGTAATGACACAGTAGTGGATTTTTGGCCTAAATTGAGTCAGTGTGTGGAAAGTGGAAGCTGTGGAATGCTGCTGCCGGTTCGTGCTGCTCTAAAGAGAACATGTCTAAAGCACAGTGAATGGATATTGATCTGGACCTATCAATACTGGAGCATTCATCACTATGCAGGCACAGGGTCTCTGTCACCATTAGCTGCTGTTCGTTCAGCCTTCTGTGTGCCGAGTCGGAGTATCATTGTAGCATTTCAATAAAATATCTTTCAGGTTGTTCATTTTCAAAAAGACATCCTGCATTAGTGAGAGTTTTAATTATTGGACTGAATTTATTCAATCCGCTTAAAGTTTTCATCTGTCTACCTCAAACACTGTTCTAAGCAAAACAAAAGCTTTGAAAAGCACAGCTGACAAACTGTCATGTTCATCATTAAGGATGTCAAGTGTGAATACTGCGAAAGACCACTGCCGTTTTCTACAGAGTCATTTTCAATTCTGTTTGAAATAAATGTGAACTGTCTTTGCAGCTTCAAAACGAGCTGGACCAGGAGTATCAGGACAAGTTCCGCCGGCTCCCGGTGGAGATTCAGGAGTTTGTGCAGGAGACCACTAAGAGAAAGACTGAAGGGAGCGATCAGGAGTCCCTCCCCTCCTCCTCCACGCTGGAGAAACTCAGCCATAAGGGAGCGCAGTCCGAGGACGATATGGAAGAGGACAGGAAAGACTAACGTAGTTGTGCTGTGCCTCAGGCACTCTTCCTAATTCATTTTGGCTTTGGTCGAAACTTAATTTTTTTTAATGTATTCAACATCTTTACGGTTGAACTTTTTTGGAGGGTTTCAGGGGGAGAGTGTAAAGTAGTTGGGAAAAAAAGCAACTAAAGCACCATGTGATGGACCACGATTACATAAACTAGATCTTAATGATGTGCACATGTTACTGACTTTCTTACAGCTGTAATAAGACCAGTTTTATATGGTTATTTTATTTTTTGTTATAGTTAATATGATGTGTTCTTCATAACTGATCAGTCTCATCACAGATATAGGGCCAGTAACTGACTAGTGTTTTATCGTTTAAGAAGGTGCAGGGCATGAGCACCCATGTTGTGAAGTGGAGAAGATGTAATGTGTCCTAGAGGACGGGTACTAACACAGATACATCACTGTAGCCATCATTTCTCTTTCCCAGATGTAAGTATAGGTGCGTGAAAGGTTCACACTGTATATTTGCACTGAATTTAGGTCTATTTGCTTTATTTTGCAAGCACAGGTGGCTTGCTGATATAGATCCATTATCTTGCTAATGTTGCTGCTGATATTGTTAGGATTTCTTTTTACATTTATTGATTAGACACTACAGTGTATAAGGTTTGAACTAAGTGGTATCAGTACGCTGTCCAGTACTGGACCATAACAGTTAAAGTTTTCAGGGAGGCATGAATCGATTGCTTGGAACGTTATGTGCTACTACACATCTGTAAATGGAACATTGTAGCTTGTTGTGTGGTGTAATGTGATTGTTGTTATTGATCTGTAAAGGTGTGCTCAATGGTACTATTATTTTTAACATTTCCTTTCTAGAGCTGCGTACATATATGTATTTATCTGCAGATAGTAAATATATCTCAAAGACGGTTATTTTATTTATTTTATTATGGAGCCATAAAAAAACCTTCCATTTTGTTTTAGCTAGCTTTTATCCTTTATCTGGGTTTCATTATAGCAGAACTGTATTCAATTCCATAAATAGTAGAGCAAAATAGTCTAGTCACTATATACAGACATGAAGGAAAGAACATGGAAATAATGTTGGAAATGTGGATATGCACTTTGGATGTCATGAGGTATTGCCATTATTATGCAATTTTTCTTGAGTGAAACTCTTCTGTATGTATGTTTCCATTTTACTGGTCCAGTTAAGGATGTCAAGCATGGTCTAAAAAAAAATGTGGTTAAAAACGCCAAGTGAAATGGTATCTTTTTCCCCAGACTATGCCATACTCCCCCATATGGTTTCTCGGTGTTTAGCTCTGGTTACTTTCTCTTGCTACTGATAGTTTTGTTATATTCAGGTTAGTTCTGTTTTTTTAAGTTTTAGTATGAAAAAAGAAATCTCTATATTGAACCTGCTAAATTAACTTCATGTAAATGTTTGAGATTTTTTTATAATCACATTTTGTATTTACTGCAATATCTGTTGGATATGGACCATTAAATCAAAGTGCCAAAATGTGCAGGTCCAATGTAACCCTTAAAACATGTAACTGTCCCATTTATTCCCTTAACACCTACTACTACTGTACAATGATCTAGTTTTTGTTTAAGGATATCACTAGGCCCAAAGTAGAGATGCAATACACTACATTATAATCTTGGTAAACTCTGATTACTTTGCTGCATCTACAGTAACAAGTTAATCAAAAAAAGCCTCACACTTAATAGTGTGTACATGTGTGTAAATGTGATTCAATGTAGTCACATGTAATTTTTCTACAAGACTAACCCCATGCTATTGCTTTCTTTTGACCAAACTCTTTTTGCAAATGTTAAGATTACTTGAAATACCTTTATGATTGAACTTATTTTTGATCGTTTTGAAGTGAAGTTCTGTGCCTTTGAATGTTAGCTGTGTTAGATGTGGAATGTACAAAGTGTTGGTGTATAGAGCTCTCTTTTTTGTATAAACTGTGCACGCACTTTTAAGACCTTTATACTGAAGATTTACTTTTAAATGATTTCACTGTCAAACTATTGACTGTGTATGCTATTGAGTGACTTTTTTTTATTTATTGCTTCTGATTCCATTGACAAAGCAGATAGTGCTTAGAAACAAAAAGATATCAAATATTTGATTTCATCTAGTTGCATTATTGAGATCATCTTTCAGAGATGAATATGTTGAATGTAAGTTGTGCTTGTGCCGTGCAGTGGGTTTTAATAAAACTTTTTTGTGAAATGTGGAATGTGGTAAGCTTTATGTCTGATGGGAAATATCTGACGGCTTTATCCAGCACAGTCGTCACCAGGCCAGTCCTTTTTACTGCACTGATTAACCCTGTACTGATTATTGACTCATTCATAATGGGTTGCTAGGGGCTGTAGCATAAGGACATGGATTACAGTTTCGGTATTGGTCTGCTCTTAACAACATCAGTTTTAAATACAGTCAGCTGGTAAAGGTGGGGGGAGGATTCATGAAAAACGTCTTTTTGTGCAATCTCGGACTGAAAATAGAGAAGGAAACCTGTTATTGAAAACAAAAACCCTTACTTAAAAAAAATAAGCGTTTAGGACCATGTGTCTATTCTAGCCTTTTGCATCTGTGCATTTAGTACATTTGTGCAACCTCCATTTGCCAGCATTAAGTCTTCTCCTATAGTGCTTGATGAGAACAAGCTATTTGAGACCACTCCTCAGAATCTGTCCAGATCCTGATGTAGGACCTTGTGGGTAAAACACTTGCTTGTGAACCCAATGACTACAAAGTCGTATGTTCGAACCCCCAATTTCTACTATTGTGTCCTTGTGCAAGACACTTAACCCTCAGTTGCTCCAGGGGGGCTGTCCATGTAAGTAATGATTGTCATCGCGCCGGATTAGAGTGTCAGCCAAATGCCTTTAGGTCCTCTCTTTTGGACTTTTCAGCTCCCCTCAAAGGTTTGTGTTTAGGTCAAGAGACTGTGGTGACCAAACCCTTTGTTCTGTAGAAACCAAAATATTTTTGTGAGTATCTTTTTAATTTGGATTTGAATGTGTATCTTTTATTGTTCCACTGATGCTATTACAACCTACTTTTAGCTTTTTGTCGGCCCTTTAGTGTAAAAACAGCCCCAAAACATCACAGATCCTCACCACTATGATATTCCCTCTATGTAATCATCCTTCTTTTATACTAAACCCACCTCAAGCACTTCTTGCCACAACATTTTGGCTCCTCTGACCACACAATCAGGCTCAAGTCAAAGTCTGTTGATGCTAGAAAACTTTGTGTTCAGTTGCAAAAATGACATTTTGTCTATCCTTCCAAATGGTTTGTTGATATTTGCACAGTGTCTTATTGTAGTATTGGAGAACTGCTTGCCTGAAACGGCTACTGTCTTTTGCAAAACTCCAACAGTGATCCCAGAAGAAATCTGTGCCTTTCTAACCATCCTTCTGACTGCGCACTGGGGTAAAAATATGCATCCTCTAAGTTCACTACCCTCGGTGAACCTTTGTGTCTTCCCACATTTATATTCCAGTGAAACAGGATATTGTGGATGACCACCTCAGGGTTGATGAAAAAACTTGGGTGCCTGCTTAAAAAGTGAAAAACAAGTCAATAAATGGATGAATGGTCTTGTTTTAAATTCCTGGCAGTAATTGCGATGTGATTTTGATCAATAAGAAAATGCTAAGGGTTCTTGTTTTCTTAGACACAATTTATTTCAATTGAATTTATTTTTTCCTTTCCTTTTCCTTTTTTCCTTTTTTTACCCAAAGGCAATAATATTCATGAACAGTGGTGTGTGTGAGAGCCTACCGTGGACAGTATATCACTCAAGCTTGGCACTATTAACTTGAATCTATTATTATT
This sequence comes from Brachyalestes nurse, assembly GCA_037974405.1. NCBI lineage: Eukaryota > Metazoa > Chordata > Actinopteri > Characiformes > Alestidae > Brachyalestes > Brachyalestes nurse. The sequence continues at coordinate 30,870,923 of JBBPCY010000001.1, read as the reverse complement.
ATTTTGTTGTATTTTCTATATTAAATTAAAACCATTTATATGATATCAGCATTTTCATGATATGTATTGCTGGGAGTGGCCTTTATACAAACCAAAAATAACAATCCTTTATCAATTATTACCACCTTTATTTGAAAAATAAAAGTGTTTTCATTATGCAGCTGTGTTTCTTTTGTTATATCCTCAGAATGAACATTTGTATCTTTCTGTGGTAAATGGTGTTGAATGTAAACCTTTGTGGTTTCAGCATATGAAGAGTTTTCATGACACATTATTGGGACTGAGCTGTACACAAACAATATCATATCTTTCTAAGGTAAATGCTTTTGAATTTAAAACCTGTGCAAGTTGTAATTTTTGCTTTCTGCTTTCTGGATGACTCTTCTGAATGCATTCTGCTTTCTGAGGGATTTAGTAATGTGGTACAAGTACAAGAGGAAAAAAATACGCACTGATAAAGTGCGTCTGTATGACCCGCTGCCGGCCTGTAGGGGGCGCTGTTTCCAGTCTCTATGGGAGGCAGGCTCTCAGCCCCACATGGACACTTTCCCTCGGAGACAGCAGAGCGACGGGTGAGTGGACTTCAGCACTTCTGAACCCACGTGTTTGACTTGTAGCAGGAGGTTTATTCTCACCTGTTCAGGGCTGAGAGCGGGTTTACACTTTGTAGATCGCACCAGCAGGAGTGGATCCAGAGTGGTGGATCCAGATAAATGTAGAGTCAAGGTTTTATTGCTGTGGTTGACTATGTGCAGGAACTTCAGTGAACATGCGCACTGTGCTGCATGTTTTCATTGAATGAGAGAGACAGACAGAGGGAGAGGGAGAGAGTGACTGAAAGACATAGCGAGTGAGAGAGAGAGAGAGAGCGTAAGACAGAGAAGAGAGAGAGTGAACGAATATGCCAACAGGTTGCTTCCATCGTAACAGTCAGTTTTGTCTCATGTGGTAGTAATTTAAGCAGGGCTCTGACCTCAGATCAGCTTTGGTCTCTTTAAAAGTGCCTTCATCTGTTCATAGCTTTCTGTCTGAGGCCTTCGAGCTCAATTCTGCCCTGCAGTTCCATCACTAAGAGAGGAGGCCCTGATATGCAAATGTTTCCTGCACTGTTATCAGAGGAGGCAGCATTCAGGCCCGTGTAGCCCTGTGCAATGTTCCCTTGCTGATTTGTCAGTTGTTTGAATGTCCTTGGGATCTTTCTGAACCTTCCTGATTGTGTGAGTGACAGCTGAAAATGCCTGTGTAAGGATGTGGAAAATGAAGATAGATTAATAGATGAATCTCGCTGTTTATACTGCGATAGCACAGTTCTGTGGTCTACCCACTGTCTTTATTTGCCTGTGCTAACATAATAAAAACGTTTCTACTCCTATTTATGACTTTTCCCTATGTAATAGCCTATGTGTGGCAGCTTGTGGCCTAGTGGTTGGGGCGTGGCCCATGTGATCAGAAGCTTGTGGGTGTACTGTGGCGTGTTCATGTGTGGCTATAAGGGGCCACTTTATTTTAATGAGCCCCATTCTGATGGGCGTTAATAATCTAAAGTCAGATAAAGTTGTGTAGTCATTATTGACATTGTACCAGCCTCTCGTCTTGTCCAGCTCCACCCAGGCAACCTGATGGCGTGTATGTTTCTTTGTTATTAAAGTTACCGCTATAGTGAAGCGGGTCACTTTCTCGACTACAGAGCAGTACTGCACTACTGCTGTCAGCGAGACAGTGAGCGTGTTCCGGGTTTAGTCTGTGATTTATTTTTTTCTTTCTGTGGAGCTTCTGAACAGCGAGCCACAGCTGCTGGTTCAGCATGCATTATTGAGAGCTTAATTCAATACCTTTGAGGGCTTGTGTAACGCTCGCATGAGTGAACAGCACACTTCGTGTTACATTTGGATCAGCTTGACTTGTGCATGCTATAGAGTGGGATGCTTTTGACAGGTTGAAGTGGTGGTAATGGACCCCAGTTGGCCCGTTCTGATAAGCTTTCTGTTGCTGCTGGATGACCACAAACACAGAGCCAGCGCCGACAAAACGTACAAGATAAAGCGTCTTGCCTCAGACCTCAAGAATGTTGGTTGAGTTGTGGATTTTGTAAACGGCAAGTATGGTTATAGTATTTCTTGGGGCTTAGCCAGTGACAGCAAAAGATGCTAGCTCAAGCTTTATCAGCCCACGTGCTCTTAATGACTTAAGCTAAACGTGTCCAGAAAACTTGTTTCATTGAACTGATGCAGGGAACGAAACACTTTAAGTAATTATAAATTAAAGGGCATAAAAGTGAGTTTTATGGAAAAAAAATGGATGTCACGTAATAGTTAAAATATTTTAAGGTGCTGGTATCATGGGACAGTGAAGTGCCATTTGTTTTCCAAATAGAAACCTGTTAGAAAACAGTAAGACTGTTTCTATGGATTAACAAAGGATTATTTTACTACAAATATCCGTGTCATAGCTGTGGTATATGGTTTTATTGTGCGAAATAGCAAAAACGGAACATTAAATAGGTAAGTTAAATATGTTATTTGTATTACTGCCTGATTGCATACACTTAGGATATTAAATACAAAATATATTCAAAAGTTGCTTAAAAATTCTTTTTTAGTCCAAAACCCTTGTAGTTGTTTCAATATTATCCTGCAAATCCTATCTGAAGATTGAAATGCAAAAGTTTCATTTAAAGACAAACCAAAAAGTGCTAAACTCCAGTTAGACTATCAGTATATAATCTATTTAAACTTTGTTTTATGATGGGTCCATGCATGAAGTGTGGATTTGCTGTTGTCATTTCTACACAGTGTTTGCTTTTAGAATCATATTGATGAAACCGGAGGAGTTTTTCAGTCTCGACTTCTTTTCTAATGAGTTACAATCCAGGTCAGTTACAAACATCATCAGTCTTAAAGGCCGTTGCCAAAACAGGTGTGGTCTGGAAAAAGGAGAGGTAGAACAATATAAACAGATAAGCATGACTTTGACAGTATTTGTAAAACCACACACACATCAAAAATGGATCTTGGAGTGGAAAAAATAAAATACTTTTACAGGTAACAAACTGAAAATAGTGTTTTTATGCAAATAGTCATGTACTAATTCTCATTATTTCCTGAGGTTAACAAAAGGGATGACTAAAGGATAAAGAGAGGCTGGAAATGAAAATGTGAAAATGCATGGTGTACATCACACCATACATACATTTATATTTACAACATTTAGCAGACGCTTTTATCCAAAGCGACTTCCATTCCCTAACTACAGGGGACAGTCTCCCTGGAGCAATTTGGGGTTAAGGGT
>JBBPCY010000001.1:30853664-30863668 GCA_037974405.1 Brachyalestes nurse | reverse complement strand
TTCCCTAACTACAGGGGACAGTCTCCCTGGAGCAATTTGGGGTTAAGGGTCTTGCTCAGGAACCCAGTGGTGGTGTGGAGAAGGTAGGAATCGAACCCATGACCGCTTGGTCCAGAGGCAAGTATCCTACCCACCAGGCCACCACCACAAAACTTATTGGGGAAAATAAAAGAAAATTATAAATCTTTGACTTTGAAACTTTGGTTTTGTAGGTATTTTTCCTCCTTTTATATAATAAATGAAAACAATCCATTACCATCCAGCCAGCCCTTAACTGCATGTGACTTCTACCATATAGGCCTTCACACGCAGTCTGAGAAGTTTACGGCTTGATAATACTGTATTCGAGGCACAAATCTGCTCCTTGAGAGTTTTAGCAGGACATGAGACACACACACACACACACCCCCACACCCATTCACATGCACACTCACACACAACCACAATTAGCATAAGCAACAGTACACTTCAAAACTCAGTTTTAGAAGCACTGCTGATGTGTTAAAAGTTCTCTGAATATATATGAGATAGTCGAGCAGCTTTTGAGCTTTGTAGAGTTTGTTCAGTCTAGTCATTTCAAATACAACAGAACTGAATCACAGTTTCAGATGTTGTGCTGCACTGACCCCATACTACTGGCATCAGTGCACATCTAAAGAGACTGAAGTGGTGAAACAAACTGGTAAATAAATCTGTTTTCTGTGAAAGAGAAAATGTTAAGACGGAAGGGAAGCAGACGTAAAGCCTTTTGATCAAATTTAGAGTCTGTCAGGCCAGCTGACCACTAGCACCTCCCATTTCTTATATATACAGATGCAGGTCATGGATTATATCTTCTCTTGATGTGTCCAGTGTGATCTTATTCCATTTGTTTTTCTGTTACCATCTGCCAACACTGCTTTTTCCGTCTTGCAGGTCAAATGGCGAAACCTTATGAATTTAATTGGCAGCGGCCGGTACCTTCCTGTATGCAAGAAGGAGAGTATTTTGATCGATTTGAAGAGGTAAGGAAATAATTTCTCTTCTCTTATGTGGTGGACCAGTTGATTTGTTCGTTTAGACAAATCAGGCTCAGTGTTTTCATAGTACATTCTATTAGCATTAAAGGTGTGTTTTCCATGCTATACCCTCAGGCAAATAAAGTTTCCTGAACTGTTTTATTTAAAGTACTGGTGACTGGTATACAAGCATATCATATTGTATGATATTAAATCACATTAGGCTGTTTAAATGTTTATAAGAATGTTCACACTCGCACGTCTCATATAAACATTCTCATCTCTTATACAACCATCTGCTGAAATTTATTTTTTTAAGAACCAGAAGTGATTCTTCTGTGGTCTTTCTCCAAAGATCCTGTCTGACATTTTTATTTTATTTATCGAACACTGTTGACTGCATTCTTTAAAAAAGGGAAGAATGCCCTCTACTGACCTCCTACGCTCAACTGCAGTCTTATCTCACTGACTCAAATGGAATAGTTTAAAGCCAAGGAGGTTTTAAATTCTCATTTTAAACATTTACACTGTGTACAATGGAACCAAACAATGTTCTTCCAGGACCTGAGTCTAACTCCAAAACACCACAAGAGTACATAGGTGCGGACAGGACAAGATTATGCAAAAAGAAAGTGCAGGACTCTAAAATAAGAGCAAACAAATCCAATATTATTAGTCAGGGCAGCATATAGTGCAGCTGACAAAAGCAGTAATAGTAATGTAAATATAATGTGAATGAATACATTGTTTTAACACATTCTGTAATAGCAGCTGTGGAATTAAATGTGCATTTAATCTCTGAATCAGATACAGTGTACTAGTCCTTTTAACAAGTGTTAGTTCTGCAGAGAATTGTCCTGTACTGTGAAGAAATGTATAGAACAGCAGGTTTGAGTTAACTGGTGTTTGTTTTGGATATTTACACACTTCCTCCGAGATTCTATGCATAGGCTTCGGCTCGTTTTGTCTTTGCTCCAAAGCAATCATTCCACGGATTCTGCATCTTTGAAAGTCGTCAGTTGCTGGGGACATCTGTGTTCTCAAAAGTCCTTCGAGAATTCCTAGTCAGGCCATGGAGGTTTATCTTGGACCAGACATTTTTGGAAGGCTGTATTCTCACGTAGGATGTGTGAGTGACCGGGCTCAAGCTGTCAAAGTACGGACGTCCCATGGGCTTTAGAGAGCGCTCTGGGAGTTCTCTCTCTCCGTTCATATAAAAGAGGAAGTTTAGCCATGTTTGTTTGGTTTGTGAATCTCCTCTGAAAATCCATTGTGCTGCTTTTTGTGAATTACACGGAGGTCTAAAATAGGCGCTGGCGGCGATGGATCTTAATATGTTGATGTTTATCATGTGGCCTATTTTGCTGTGTTTATTTTTTCCCAAAACCAACAGCCTTATCTATGCAGTTGGAGACATAAATAAAAAAAGAGGACATGAATAAAAAAAATCCATTCAAGTTTTATTCCAGACAGAGACATAAAGAGAGAATTTCTCACAGTATCTCTGAGTGCCAGAGAAACCTCAGGGCCTGCAGACCGCTGGGGCAGGGCAAACGCCAGTTAGGTGATCCTGGATTTAGGGCCGAAGTGACTTGGAATTTTGGTAATTTGGTAATGCTGAATAACTTCAATGAACAAAGATGTTGCTATGGCAATACGGTCTTATTAGGATTGGTTTTTAGATTACTATACACTAATCAAGGGATTACATACAGTTTAGGTCAAATGACACATTTTGTTGATTTTTGAACTAAAAAGTTTACATGTGAAACCTACATATTATATATTTCTGCGGAATTATTTATCATACAGTTAGTATTTGATTTATTGGAAACAAAATCTTTTGGGCACCAAAGTTTGAAAGACCCCTGTGGCTTAATGATCAGAAAAGAGGCGGAAAGAGGCATAAACATGGAACATCGGTTATGAATACAGGTAATACTGTGATGTGTATTTAATTCTGTAGTGTAGCCTGTAGTCTACAAAATATCAGTAGAAAGATCAGGAGCACATCACACAATTGGCTAATTTTCTATGTGAAAAGAAGTTCTGCATGAAGTTCTGAAAGTTCAACAAACTTACTTTTTCCATTTTTTTTTTACAAATATCAGTGCTCAGTTGTTTACTTGCTGAATTTTCATTAACTAACTTCCTCTCAGCACTGAGTGGTGTTTATATGCGTGATGTTAGTAGGATCTATCCGGGACATAGGTGAACTTATGTTGAGCACCTGTAGATTTGTTCTTACTGTTAAAAGTTTGACCTGACTGGATTCCTGATACTTGGCTCACTGCTAAGTTCTCTTATGCATGATATTTTGAACAAAATTTGAACAAAATTGGTAATTACCTATTGAACAAAGATGTTGCTATGGTAATATTGTCATATTAGGATTGGTATTTTGGTTTACTGCTCACTGATCAGTTGATTGCATACAGTTCCTCGGGTCAAATGACACATTTTGTTGATTTTTGACGTAAAAGAAGTTAACCCTAACCTGCAAATAACATATTTACATATATTTCTGTAAATTGCAATGCACAATTATTTATTATTTAACTAGTATTTCTTTATTTGGAACTAAATGTGTGCAGATATTTTGGGCGCCAAAGTAAGTACTTAGTAAGACCCCCTATGGCTGAACGATGTTCCTGATTAATGAAAGTGATTAATGACTGGGTTCCTGATACTTGGTTCACTACTCAGTACTGTCGTGTGTGATATTTTGAACAATATTTGTATGATGTGATGACTGTTTAGTTGTGGTGAAACCTAATAAAACTGAAGCTGAGAGGCAGGAAGACCATGGACATGAATATGCTGGACTGGGTTGTTGATTGCTGCTGGTTGTTTACAAACTTAGGTTTAAACACTGTATTTTCTTAGAACAGTTCCATTGAAAGTTCCATTGAATTGAATGAGTCATCCAAACATTTGGAGGTCCATTATCTCTTGATAAAGACAGCTGAAAAAAATGAATGACCACTGCCATCGTCATCTGGTTTTCTTCTGATTCCCATTTTTCATATCATTCCACAAGTAGTCTGTTCACTTACTATAACGGAAATTCATTGTAATGTGTATCTGACTGCGGTGCTTGTAAAAGAAGCAATTATGTGACCCACTGCACAATAAATTGCTCAATAACGTGGAAGATTTTACCATAGATTTCAATAGTTATGAACAATATGGACCGTTTTTAGAAATGAACTGAAATATGGAAGCTAGCATGGAAGAAATGAGGAAGAGACATGAAGACTTGAATGTGGGAGAGATCGTAAACACGGGAGAACAGGCAGGAAGTTGACACCAAAAGGAGCACTACATGGGCTCCTGGAGGTTTCAGAGACTGGTCAGTGGAGAAGAGAGCATCTGTGAATACTGGCAGTTATGCTACAGAGAATTTACTTCATGCTTTGGAGTCATTTTATGTATCAGTACACAGTTCCCCTGGTCAGTTATTTCTTAGCGAGCTACAGTGCCTGCCGAGCTACACTAAGTTTGACATCCTGAAGAATCCAGCATTTAAGTCTAGCAACAGTGTTTTTAGATCTGTGATCAAAGAGCCTCACAGTAGAGGAAGTGATCCAGCCAACACTGTCCTCCATCTCTCCCGATATGAAGCGTATTAAACAAGTTGACGAGACAGTGGCTATCTTAACTTTCAGCTCAACACCTGCAACTACCAAGTTCTGTTTTTTAGAAGGATGATTTTTCTCAGTGGAAAAACACCATTAAAATGAAACATGGTATGAAGTATCTGTTATCATTTTGAATCTTCCACCATCTACAAAACAAAACCAGCCACAAGTCAGTTCAGAAAACTTCTGTTGTTTTAGATTCAAAATCCATCTAGAACAGACATTGATATTGACTGCACTATTTAAAGCAAATAATGTGGCCTAATTTGTTGCACACCATTTTTAAATGTAAAATGACCTTAAAATAATATACAGTATCTCGAGCATCACAAAAATGTAAACAGGTGGGTAAGTGGTCTTGAATTGGGATTCAAGAGGATGTTTTTTATCCTGTCTTTTCTATTTGGACTGTCTTGACTTGGACTTGAATCTCATTGGACTCGGTCTTGCTTTGGGCTTGACTTTATGTATATGTGTGTATGTGTGTGCGCGTGCGTGTAGTATAGTACGCTCATTTATTTCTCTTTAATATCAGTATATTTATAATCTGTGACAGTTTTTATCAGTTGCGGATGATTTTTTTTAACTGCTTTTTTCCTCTCCACTAGGACCCATTTGTCTTTGAACCGCACTGCTTTTTCAAAGTGGATGCCTTTGGCTTCTTCATCACATGGCAGAGTGAAGGAAAGGTGTGATTACTCCTGCGAGACTAATTCATTAAAGCTATCACCTTCACAGTCCCGTCAATGGATTACAGAATGAACCATTAACTTTTTTGTTAACAAGTGTTAACACCCTGCCTGTGTATGCACAGCGATGTTGATGACTCAGCTTTTGTGCATGAGGGATTCACCGCAGATGATGTGTTCATGTATTAATCCTTCGTCTACAGGAAGGTCAAGTACTGGAGTGTTCTTTGATCAACAGCATCCGAAATGCAAATGTTCCTAAGGTAAAGTCATTACCATGAGACCGTTCCATTCTTAACGTACAGAAAAAAGGTTAATTTAGACCTCATACATCAAAAAGAAAAGTTCAAACATTTCCAGGCTTGTGATCATGGAGAGGATCCTTGGTGTATTTTGTTTGGTTTGTGCTATGCTATGGCCACAATGTAGAAATCATTGTCCTTTTTACTGCATCCATGACCTAGCCTGCAGCGCACACTGCAGTATGGGCTCTACAGTAATGTGTGTTATGTATTCTGCTTTCTGCCTCATGTCCCTGCAGGATCCAAAGATTATTTCAGCTCTGGAAGCCACAGGGAAGGCTGAGAGTGACTTGGAGGGCAGGATCATCTGCATATGCAGTGGCACTGACCTGGTCAACCTCAGCTTCATGTACATTGTGGCCCAAAACATTAGCATTGCAAAGGTAACCTCACCACTCCCAGAGAGAAGCTAATCTGTTCCCTTCTTTATTCTCAAGAATGTGCTTAGCAAGAAACCATCACTAAACTTTAGCTGTAACTTTTGAGATCAAAGTAAGCGTATGCTGTCAGGTAATCCATAACCATCTCTTTAAAAAGACAGATTTTAGATTCTCCTCTCAAGGGCTCGGTAATTGCCCCATGACTGTATTGCTTATGCTAAACCAGCAAGTAGCTGCAATGCTAAGTCTTGACTCGGCTTGTCTCTCTTCGTATTGTTTTGTCTGGAACACATGCTCAATTCATCCTTACGTTTCCAGGGAGGGATGAGTGCTTGTCTCAAGTACATTTGAAGACCTCACACTTAAGCAGTAGAAGAGGCATCATCCGTCTCCTGGAATTTTCTATAAAAATAGCTCCCTCATAAAACTGTTATGCATAGTTACAAAATGGAAAAGGGGGTGAGTGGGGCTCAGCCTAGATGTTTAAGGCATCATTTATTACATATCAAAAAAATCCCATCAGTCATCCAAGTCTTTAGATCTAAAGAGGAATTTCATGCTTTTCCCGCAGTGATTTCTCATAAAGCTGAAGAAAAGGTCTGTGGTGAAACGCTCAGAAAAATGCCCTGTTTTCTCTTTGACCTAAAATAATCTGGGTTGTATATGTGGATATATTGTTCCTTTTTCTATTTTTATATTTACTTTTACTGTATATATGACGTCATTCTCACTTCTCTGAGACATTAGTGCCTGCTGCAGGAGCCTTCTCCTGGCACTTTAATTTCACCCATACATTTTCCACTCTGCCTCTGTTTGCAGCAATGGACTGACAGCTTGCGGTCATTGATTCACAACAGCCGGGCAAACAATGTGTGCCCAATGACCTGTCTAAGGAAGCAGTGAGTGCCAGACCGCCATTAGCAAACATAACCAAGCAATAAGTCACCAGAGCCCTTTTGGGAAAGAAATGTATTGCATGCAGACTCATTTGCGAGTCTTTTAAAGCATTCAAGGTCATGTTTCTGCCCTCAGCTGTGGATCAAACAGTGTTTTTACATCTGATTATGACTATGGTTAATTATGCTGAGGCATGTTTGTAAATGCACATCACACACATTTCTGTCTTGTTGGTTAATGACCTTTTTCCACTGTAGCTGGATGAAGCTGTCCTTTTTGACCAACGTGAATGGAAAGATTCCAGTGAGAAGGTACACGTCTGATCACAAAACGTTTGAATTGCTTTAAATGAATGAGCCATATTTACTGAAGTTCTTGGTAAACGCCCTCCAGGTGTACCATTATTGGTAAAGTGGTAATTCTGTAGTACAGCAAAGCTAATGCAGTGTTTGATATTCATAAGAGCCTTTTAAATGGATGGTAGCTTTTACTTCTTTTTGTGCAGCATCACAAGAACGTTTGCCTCAGGAAAAACAGAGAAGGTCATATTTCAAGCTCTGAAAGATCTTGGCCTACCCAGCGGAAAGGTAAAACGGGAAAGTGTTCAGGTTAACTCTGAACAGCGTTGACGTTTAATCTTAATCTAATGAATTCTCTTAATTCATTTCATAACTAACCAAATCACTTTTAAATTCAACTGATTTAGCAAGATGTGTGCATAATGCAATTGTTACATTTTAAAAAATGTTTTTTAATGTGAGATGATGCATTGTAGATTAACATACCAATTTCTTTACAGTGGGGGTGATAGGAATCCAGGGTTGTTGTAATAAATTTATTTGCCATTTAGAACAGTTTCTAAGCTGTTGATAATGGCATAATACTGATAATCTGACATTTCCTATGGAAAAGCTGACTTCTCATTGTACCTCATTACCATTTTAAGCCAAATCCTTATATCAGAACTAAGATCAAGCAATTTCTCCGAAATCTGTCAGTGTATCTGTAACCATTTTATGTAGTAACTTTCTTTAAATTGGCTTTAGAGACGAGCTCTTCGGACATCTGATTAGCCCACTACGACCACCACTATGATTAATATTGAATCTGTGCATCAATTTGAATGGATAGCTTCAGTTTGAATTCATGTCTACCATTTCCTTGCCATTTGCAGAATGATGAAATGGAGCCTGAAGCGTTCACCTTTGAGAAGTTTTATTCTCTCACTCAGAAGATTTGTCCCCGAACTGACATTGAGGTGCTGTTCAGGAATCTGTGAGTAGACCTACATGTGAGACTCTCCTGTTTTCTCACATTCCCATATTGTAGGACCAAATATTCGCAGTTTTAGTTTGTGTCCCTTTGTTTTTCATAACCAAAAAGCTGTGTAGATAAATGATTCGCATTCGTTGCAAAACCTTACATTTTCACTAACTTTCCTGAAATGCGTCTGGCTTGTGGAGTTTGAATTTGACCCTATTCCCACGACGAAATGGCTGGAATGATAAAGAACAGACTGCTTGTTAAATTTCGCAGAGAAGGGTCCTGTTTGTGTCCCATTGTGTAATTGATTGTTATTGTTTTTGTCTGATATTTTTTCAGCTGTGGAGAAAAAAGTGATTACTTAAGCATAGCCCAATTAGTCAGCTTTTTGAATGAAGTAAGAGTTTTTTTCACTCATTAACTTGCTCCTGTTCCACTTTAGCTTCCTGTTTTTTCAAGTTGCTTAAATCATACCTCACCCAGCTTGCTTCCCTCCCTTTGAGAGCTGAGAGCAAAATGCAGCGGTGTCCTTTCTCTCCTGCCACAAGCTTACCCTTCTGCTGATTTAAGCACATTTTCTCTCACTCTCTCCTAAATGCAGCTTCATTAAGTATTGTTAAGCACTTGCATACAGAGCATAACATTTTATCTCAACAGCTACCTCCAGAACATTGCATATTAAGATCATTACAAAGGTTACAGTTTCTTTATCGGTGTCAATGCAATATCACCCATTTTTGCTGCGGAAAACTGGTTTAAATTCCGTACTCATAATCACAGCCTTTCATGTTTTATATGCTCTGTGGTAATGCGCTGTTAGGGTGCCCGCCTTGCATGTTTGATGCGGTTCCACTTAAAAGTGGCATCACTATACAAATTTCCAACCAGAAGCAGTGTAGCCGCTCCAGTAAAATTCTTGTTTTGTTGATGTTAAAATTGCTGTTTCTGCACAGAACCAGCGGGACCCTTGCCTTAACGAGATTCTGTTCCCATTTTATGACTCCAAACGTGCAAGGCAAATCATAGAAACCTATGAGACTGAGGAGAAGCTTATGAAGAAAGGTAAAGGACATTGTGAGCTGTGGTCAGTATATGTATTATTGTTTATGGAATTTATGCAGCATTTACTTGGAATCATTTTCTGATGTTGATGTTACTCTTGTTCAGTGAGTTCCATCTAGTGGTGAAAAGTAAACATTTTTTTTCCATTTCCCTTGTGTTAGTTAATGTACGTCAGCACTTGATGAATGGTAGACCTTTCCTGACCTTTCTTTAGTTCATCCGAAGTACGTGTGGATCTCATTACAGCTGTGGGACATATAAATAACCGGCTTGTTTTCAGGGCTGATGTCGTGTGATGGATTTTGCCGGTACTTGATGTCTGATGAGAACGCTCCAGTGTTTTTAGACCGGCTGGAGCTCTATCAAGAAATGGACCAGCCACTCGCCCACTACTTCATCAGTTCATCCCATAACACGTACCTGACAGGCAGGCAGTTTGGAGGGAGGTCCTCAGTGGAGATGTACCGGCAGGTCCTGCTGTCTGGCTGCAGGTGCTTTCACCAAAATTCTTCACATAAGAGTTTATGTCTGCTCGCAAATAATAACCGATTCAGGTTCTGCGTATAAGTATTTATCTAAAGCTAAACCTTATTTAAAAATCCTTAGAAGAACCGTGCCTAAACATGGCTTCTAATTCGAAAAAAAATCTATTTTAAGATAAGATAGGATAAGATGAAGCTTTATTAGTCCCACAAGTTGCAAATGTGGATAGTTACAGCAGAATGTAGACAGTACAAAGGTAAGAGCAGCAAAAACAATAGAATAAAAACTA
>JBBPCY010000001.1:30837457-30848821 GCA_037974405.1 Brachyalestes nurse | reverse complement strand
GGCCCTGAATCTATAATCTATGAAAGTGTAACGTTTTGAATGGAATTATGGAAATAAATCAACTTTTCCATGATATTAAATTTTTTTGGAAAGGATGTGTATGTGTATATGTGTATGTGTGTGTGTATATGTATATATATTATTTCCTAAAGGTTTTGTGATGATGATGATGATGAAAAAATCTTTACATTGACAGTTATTTCTAGAACCTGTGATCATAGTCTGTTGACTGATGTTAAGAAAAGAAAAGACTGTCTCTCTGTCTAAGATCAAGCAAGTGGCACTGTGTATTATTGATATCACTCTTTTGTATTCTGAAGGAACACAAAGACGATGTTACAGTATTGGATGCATTAGCACAAACACCCCTGGAAGCCTCATGTCAAGAAAATGCAAAGAAGGTGAATTTTCTTTTCTCTTTGTTGAGGTTTCTTTAAGTGTGTTTGAGGATCTGGAGTCTTTTTTTATGGCCTTTTACCTTTGGTTTCCTTACTGGAACTTCATCTATGCTGTTTACTGCTTAACTTGCATATCTGAACTCCATTCTCTCATACAGGTTGGTGAACCAAGTGTGGCTGATGAGCAAGCTTTGATTCAGTCGTACACATACGTTGCAGCCACCACCAATATTCATCCCTACCTGTCCAATATTATCAACTATGCCCAGGCTGTGAAGTTCCCAGGTTTTGAGGAAGCTGAAGGCAAGTCTTCTTTGTATTGCGTATGATTCAGAAGAAATTGTTCCATTGCAAAATTTATATTATGTATATAATATAATATAAATACTTAATCTGTGTGTTTTCTCATTTATCTTCTTTTGCAGAAAAGAACATTCACCACAACATGTCTTCCTTTAATGAGTCTGTAGGCCTTGGGTACTTAAGGACCAATGCCATTGAATTCGTTAAGTATCCTTTTCCTGTGAAAGGAGCTTCCACAGAGGGAGATGTTTAGGGGTTTATTACAGCTAGTTCTCTAAAAACGTTGTGCAACAGATAAGGGAAATAGCCGTTTCACCTGAATAATTAAAAACTTAATTATACCTTTAGGAGGGAAGCAAGCCTAATTTTCCTAAAACTTTTTAGATGCCTCCTTTCACACATATAGTTTTTCAGCTAAGGAAGAGTCTATATTCAAAACAGGTGCCTCATTTTTTGTTAGATTTTACAAGATCTGGTTTTCTTGCTCTGGAACATGCCCCTACTAAGCCAACTGTTGGGAACCAAAATCTCTTGATTACCTTTTTTGCCATTTATTGAATTGGCTTACTGTTGTGAACTTGTCTGGCATTCGTGTCCTCTTTGATCATATTTGCTGCTTTGTTCCCTAGCCATTGCATGTTGTAATAGCTGAGTATTACAAGTCCAGCTGCTCCAGACATTCCATTATCATGTCCTTAAAAAGTCTATAAGGTTAAGTCTATCATTGGATGTTTGAATGGCTCACACCATAAGGAGCATTTGAAAAGGCGAAATTCAGCGAGCCGTGCAGGCTAGTCTGTTTTACTTTGTACTACGGTGGGCATTGCATGCTGTTGCTGCCAGCGCTCCGCTAGCCTCTATCAGCCAAGCAGGTGGCACGACAAGGTTGAATTCCTCAGCGCTAACACACAGTGGACCCCGTAGGAAGAGTAATCTGTCACTGCACTCAAGCAGGCAGAGCCTCTAAGACTGACTGACATTGCATCCAACTGTTCGTTTGTTTCACCAGACAGGCTTGAGGCCGTACTGTGTCGAAACAGTGCCTCTCACTCTGGATTGTGGAAGTTATTTGGTTGGCATACAGCTAAAGAGCTATGCAGCTCCTTTGTAGGTTAATGCCCTTTCTGTCTGCACTAATGGATTTTTTCTATGGAAACCCCTTAGAGCTGCAGCATTGCACAGACAGTGAGAGGTTTTATTTACAGTTCAAAAGTCCTTTGACTTGTTTGTGTTATAGCTGGTACTTTATCATATTTCACAAACACAGACAAGTGTGTCTGAGTTACTTATTGCCAAATTCAGAAACCAGTTCCATAAGGAACAAAACCTAGTGCTTCAAGTGAATTGATCTGTTGTTCTAAAAGAAAAGAACCGGCATCAACATCTGCACCAAGGAGTGATTTATATTTATTTGTGGTGTTTGTATATACCATGCCATCTCTGCCTGAAAAGGTTCTTTTGCATTTTCCTTGTTTTTTTCTAAAATTGTACTTCAGTTTGAATCTAAGCTTCTGTCTAACTGGTGACAAATTTGGCTTGTGACTTGCAACAGGTCGTAGTACTGCCATGGGACACCCTTGTTAAAAATGAAATAATACCAAGCCTAAAAGCTGCCTCTCTACATGAAGCTTTAAGGCTTTTTAAAGAGAAAAGGAAAGATACAATGAACAGATGTTTATTTGGACATTGAATAGGAAAATATCTGTGGAACAGCACAACATTTCTAGGAACATGTGTGTAAAAGAAAGACTAAAGCAAGCAGAGGAGCATCACTAGAGCAGAACAAAAAGATGAATTTAAAGTTGACTGTGTTGGTGGTGTGCAAAACAACAGCCCCCACAGAATGTGCCCCACAGGATAAACCTGATTCTACCGTGTTGTGATCTATAAATAATCCACTGATTCGTCTTGAATCCCTAAAAAAAACCTGTAATGTTTCCCCTGAATGAGATGCACAGCTACAACAAGCGGCAGATGAGTCGGATCTACCCCAAAGGAGGCAGAGTGGACTCCAGTAATTATATGCCTCAGATCTTTTGGAATGCTGGCTGCCAGATGGTTTCTCTGAACTTTCAAACCCCAGGTAATGCAGACACTGCTGCTGCTGCAAACTGCAACAACCCCCTGTACTCCCACTGCAGTCACCGACATACTAACACTTACATTATTCTCCACAGCATGCCACAGTCCTGCCAGCAGCACCTTTGACCATTGTACATTGTAGAACACTGTTGTGTGTGTGTGGAGAGTCAGTGATGAGAGATAGTTTCATTCTCACTCAAAATAAAGCATATTTAGGGTGCATTTCTGCTCATTTGAGAGAAACCACTGGTAAATATTGCAGTTTTTCTAATTGGTCAGTACCACTGTTTGAAATCCCACCAGCCCTTTGAAGTATAATTTATGCAATAACAAAACTGTGCGCATGCGCGTGCGTGCGTGCGTCCGTGTGTGTGTCTGTGTGTGCGCGCACACCCACACACCAATCAGCCAAAATGTTAAAACCACTTACAGGTGAAGTCAATAACATTGATTATCTGATTACAATGGCACCTGTAAAGGGGGTGGAATACATCAGACAGTAAGTGAACAGTCAGGTCTTGAAGTTGATAAAGAAAAAATGGACAAGCACAGGAGTCTGGCTAGATGACTAGATTCAGAACATCTCCAAAATGGCAGGTCTTGTGTGTTGTTTCCAGTATGCAGTGGTTAATACATGCCAAAAGTGATCCAAAGAATCAGTGAACCAGTGACTGAGTAATGGAAGCCCAGTACTCATTGATGGGCATGGGGTCAGTTCAGAAATTAACTCAACAATTCCAATTTAAACAGTGAAATGAAATATGGAATTGGAACTGAACAACAACAACAGGAAGCTCAGTTGGAACTGAATGAGTTTCAGGAAGAGAAATTCAATTTGTTGGGGAAAAAAAACAGAAGATGCTGATAAAGTTTCAGGTCGCTCTGCTGGATCCATGAACAGGCATGCTTACAGGCTGCTCTGTGGTTTCCTGAAGTTGTGGGAATTGGTTCATAAGAAGGATCCCTTATAGAGGGCTTTCTAGAAGAATTCCAAATCTCAATGTTAGTATCTATCAGAAATCTTACATCAAATCTCCAGTCTCACACCTTCAACATAGGCACTAATTGTGCTTTATTTATATTATGAACCCACTCCTTGCATTGAACTCTTGGAACTACTGTTTTAATCAAATTGAGGAAAATTTGGCAGACTGATTTGAGAAATGAACATGCAGATCATGGAAAAAATACACTGACCTTGTGTAATTTTTGCCATTATGTGATTCATAATATTTAATATACACTGTTTAGCAAATCAATACAAATTATCTTAGTAAACAGAATTTAATTTGAAGGAAGTCCTCAAAACTCCCCTTTCTGACATTCCAGTTCAGTTCCAGTCCCATTTCCCTTTAGCTGCATGCAGTTCTAATTCCAATTCCAGGACATGATTTGGAATTTACCATGCATTCTCAATTCAGCTCACTACTGTAACATAAATTGCTAAAAAAAAGGAATGCAGGCTATGATGGAGAGGTGTCAAAAAACACAGTGCCCTAGGTATGGGGCTGCAGAGGCAACGTGATGCTCTGTGTAATCTTGGATCCTGGCATTCATGTGTGTGTTACTTTAACATGTAACACCTACCTAAACATTGTAGCAGAGCAAGTTCACACCTTCATACTAGCAGTATTCCCTAATGCTTCTGGTCTCTTTCAGCAAGATAATGCGTCCTGACACACTGCAAAAATGCTTCAGGAATGGTTTGAAGAACATGACAGAGTTCAAGGTGTTGACTTTGCCTCCAAATTCCCCAGATCTCAGTCCAATCTAGCTTCTGGGGGATGCTCACAAGAAACTCGTTTGGTCCATAGATGCCCCATCTCACAACTGCTAATGTCTTGGTACCAAAGCACACTTTCAGGAGTCCAGGCCTTGATGCTTGGCAACATGTTTGTGTGTGTGTGTGTGTGTGTGTGTGTGTGTGTGTGTGTGTGTGTGAGAGAGAGAGAGAGAGAGAGAGAGACTAAGATCAGAGGGACCGCTTTGCTTTGTAAGGAATGTTCCGCTCTGTGGACAAGATCAGGTCATAGATCATGAGGCACAGTGGCCACTTTGTTTACATAAAGTCAACAAATATATTTATGTAAATTTTTTATAACACAGATGTCCATATTCTATATCCCAGGATCGTATAGTGTACATTTCATACTGCACTGTTAGTATGGCATTTTATTTTTTATTCTATTTTATCTATTTTATTCTGTTGTTTCTTAATTTTTAACTTTGCACTGTCTACTTTCAAAACTAATAAAGGTTTATCTTATCTCATCTTATCTTATCTCTTATATCCTAAAACCAATGGTCTCGCAAATTGTTTCCATATTGTGCAGAAGCCTTGAGCCCCTGTCTTCTTTATATTCTGCTTTCAATCAAAAATCTTTCTTTCTTTCAATCTGTATGTGTCTTTCAAACTGTATTACATTCAGCAAACTGAGTAGGTTCAATTAAAGAAATGGGAACAAATGTTTTACTGAAGATAGAAGGAGCCTAGATCAAGGTGTTCCAGCCACTCAGCATTCAGCACCACCGGATGTAAAAGGTATATGTGTACACCATATGTACACTAATCACTGGCCTGATCGTCTAGAATCATCTGCAGCTGTTTATTCACTGGGTCAGGCCTTAATTTAGATGTGCTGTGTTATGCTCGAGTGATTCAACAAACAGAAAACAGGCCAGGGACGGGGACTGGACTGAAAATGTGAGGCTTCAGAAATTCTTCAGGAAGCCTGGAGAACTGTTCCTCAAGACTGCAGTAAGGTCTGGATCTTTGGAAGCAAAAGAAATGAGGGATGGCTCAAGAAATTTGCAAACTGCTGTACATCCCCAAAACTTCTCTCAACCAGCTTAAATAGATCATTTTTAAAACTTTTTAAAAATTTGCTAATTTTGCATCCACAACTGGCAGTTGCCAAATATGAGTCTTTTTCCCAGTTTCAGGATCTATATGTACTAGAGCAGACCTATTCAACTGGCAGCCCGTGGGCCGCCCTTTTGAAATTTTTTACGCCCCGCAAGACTGCCCGTAAATCTATGTGTGATGCGTGTGATATAATAATATTTGGATTTTGGGTTTTGGATCATGATTGGCTCGTAGTCCCACGCTACTTTTGCCAGGATTGGTTATCTGCTGTGTTGTATAAAATTAGCCAATCCGAGCACAGAAGTCGCCATATTATTAGCCAATCGCAGCCGAAAGAGGCGGGATTTGTCAGAAAATGGGTGTGTTAAAAAAAGCAGCGCAGAGCTGGCAGTAACGAAAGAGAATCCGGTCCCACACACAGCGAGGGGAAAATCTTTGTAGTTTTAGCTCGGTGATGTATCTACTCTAACGACTTAAACAGAGTTCAGAGTTCTCGTTTAGAACCTGACGTCGTTAAAACGGCTAGGTTTAAGCGGCACTGACACAGTGCTGGACTGGCCATTGGGCAAACCGGGTCGATGGTAAATTTGCGAAAAACACCCTCCGTGTAAGAAACCCACCCCCCCGGCTCTAGACCAAGAGGTCATTGGTTCGAACCCTACCTTCAGCATACCATCACTGTATTACTGAGCAAGACTCTTAACCCCAAGGTGCTCCAGGGAGACTGTCCCCTGTATCCCCTGTAGTTAGGGAATGGAAGTTGCTTTGGATAAAAGCTAATAATAAATGTTAATTAATTTTTTGATTTTGTTGGTGATTGTTAGATTATTAAAGGTTATGTTTAATGGAGAGGTCAACCTGTGTTGTCGGAGCAGATATGGAGAGTGTGATTCTACAGCTCAGTATAGATGATAATGATTAGCAAGTCCACTTGACTTGTCTTCTATAGAAGGTGTAGAAATTCCCAAGAACTGAGTGATTTTACCAAATATAAAGTCAGAGTTATGCCAAACTTGTGTGTATTTACAAGGTATGAGTATTAAATTTTTACAGCAATCTAAGTTTGAAGAACTGTGAATCTACACAACAAGCCTCATCTAAGACTCACCAGTCTGTTCTGATACTTTTCAGCACTTCCAGTAATGATTGTCCTCATTAAGTGACACGGTCCTGTATAAATATGCAATCAAACACCTACATAAAGGCGTAGGACTAGGTCAATTATTCAAGCGATACTTTCTGCCACTGTAAGCTGTGAAGTGTAAATTCAAAGGCAGATCCAGCCCTAAGCTCTGACATGCTCTACTTTGTATGGAGTGAAGTCTTTTCAATTACTTATTATTTGGAGCTAGTTATTGCTTTTATATATTTCAAAATAAAATTTGTTTATAAATGCAGTATTTTGACAGCATAGACATAATTGGCTATTTATCCCAATAAGACACAGCAAATATTGCATTAGCACGTTTAAAATGTTTTTCCTTCAATTGTTTATTAATGCATTTTTGACTGCAGAGACATAATTTGGCCGATTGTTACATTTTTATTTGCTGAAGCGCAGCTCATTTTTTGTGTTAGTAGTATTTTTAGCATTGTGCTGTTAGGCCATTTATCACAGAAATGAAATAAATACAGTTTGAGAGTTTTCTTTTTTATTGACCATTTGGAGCATGGTGATGTGCCATAGATTTCTTCAGATCTTGTGCAGAACCACATTAATTATGAAATAGTGTCTCCTTTTATTGTTTATGAAAAGGATCTTTGGAGACTGGTAAGATTTCTACCTAAGATTCTTGTGTCTGCATCATGACTGAGTTTGCTCGTCTCAGTGTAAGTATTGCACATTTTATTTCTATGAGCTCACTGAAGTTGATAGTACCAGATTAAAGACAGGAAGTGAAGGAGTAGCTGCGTGTGTAGATGAAAGAGACTGTCTTGCTGGAAGATTCAGCACCAGCAATTTTCAGGCGCATTCTTCTCAAAGTTACTGATGCAATAAAGTTCCCTTGATTCCGTTTTTATGAAGCAAATACATCTATATCCTTTTATTGTGATTCTCAGTTATTGCCTGGGTTACGCCTCCCTCAAGAATTTGAGTCTATATTTGGAGCATGTCACCTTTATCTCCGGTCGACCCAGTTGGAGATGGTCTTCATGTCACACTCTTGCACGTTTGTAGAAGAATCTGTTGAAGCTGCAATATGGGTAGCAAAGACCATGCTGTGTCCTTAATGGTGGGCAGATGCTGCACCATCTGGGCTGTGGACACTGTGAATACGTTTTACACAGACAGAGTAAAAGAAAGCAATGGAGATGGTTAGTCATTTAGGCATTTACACCTACCAGGCTTGAAGTGGAACAAAACTTGAACTATATTTACTTCAGACGTGTGGAAAAAGAAAGCTTTGAACGTGTATCAAAAGTACTCGTTATGACCTTAAGTGTATGGATCATATGTCTGTGGAACACAAAGTTACAGGCATTTTGGCATTCTTCACAGATATTTCCAAATAAAAGGATGGGTGCATCACCAGTGTATTGTGGGATAGATACATTGCAAACAACCAGCCTGCCACAGAGAACAAACATACAACACTAACATGATGTATTTCAGAATTTATCAAATAAGTGTGTAGGTGCACAAATTTGTAGGTGTGACATTTCTGGTCGGTGGCCGCTAGAGGCCGCCCTACCCTGACTGACTCTTATTTTGAAATAATGTCAGTGTACACCAGGTTTTGGTTAAATCATCTTTGTTTACAGATGTCCGGGGTTTCCTTCTAAGTATTTGTGATTCCTTATTGATTCTAGTTCTTCAGTGTTGGTACACTGGTGACCTAGAGTTTATGTTTGGTAGCCGGAGTTCCGTTGGTTTTGTGTTTTGGCCCTCGTGCCTTTTTGTGTTTTGCAAATAAAGTCAGATGAACATGGGAGATCCGTGCTTGTGCCTCCCTCTCTCCCTAGTACCAGTGTGACAGTAGGTAGTTGCCAACGTTCTCAGTAATATAGTTTTTTTTTTTCAAAACCCAATACTGTTTCCATTTAGTCTTCAAGAAAGTGTGCATTTTTATGTGCTTTGTACCTATGTGTGTTTGAGTAATGGAACATATCTAAGGAACATATATATTTATTTTATTTATTTTTTTGTACATGAAAACCTTTATTTTTTTTTTAGATTATAGTCAAAATCCACAGAAACAAATTTATTTGACCCTAGTAAGGATTAAGTGGTTACAGAAAATGAATGAGTGAATGACTAAATAACTCTTCAGCCATGCTAATTAGCCGGGAACAATTTCCAATGATTGGCTAATCACACTAACTACTATACTTAACTATGGAATGTATTTTTGTTCATTGTATAAATCATTGTTATACAGTGTGAGTAACATACATAAGAAAGTGTAATTGAGATTAATTAGCATGGTGTGTAATACAGCACTTCTTGTAGATCTGGTGCAAAACAAACAACATGTGATTCTTATAATTACTGCAAACTAAAGCTGTAACGATAATCTAACTGAAGTTGTGACAACAGAATCTGAGCGGCAGTTGGGAAGGATGTGTTGATGACTGTGTGTGTGTGTGTGTGTGTGTGTGTGTGTGTGTGTGTGTGTGTGTGTGTGAGAGAGAGAGAGACAGCACGTGTGGTGAAGAGATGGCACCAAAGCCTGGCAAATGACCGCTATAGATGTGATTGCCTCTTTACTACAGAACTCTGCTCAACACATCAAGAGGAACTGTTCTTCTGTTCTTGTAATTTGACAGATTCGGTTCATGGATCAGTGCCTAAACTGCAGAATGTATTATTGGTAGCTGGGGACAAGCATCACTCCAGAGTTTTCAGACCCCGTTCCGAGTTCCTTCTGAAACCAAAGGGATTAACATGACGTTTATTCCCTTTATACTTGATGTTGGAAAATTGCCGTGCATTTAGCCACAACAGCACCAGCCCAAAAACTCTCCACGCTCTTAAAAAGTTGCTAGCAGGGGTTTGTATGTGAGGCGTGTGAGTGTGACCCTTTTAATGGTATAAAGAACCTTCACATAATGTAAAAGCTCTTTAACAATTTGAGGAATGCTCCAAAAACCTTTACATTATGAGGATGTACTTTACAGCTTACACTTTACACAAGGTTCCTCCTGCTCCACACGTTTCATTTACAAAAAGTTTTCTATGGTGTCTCGCAAACAACCTTTTTTGCCATAAGGAATCTTCTAAAGATTTTAAAGGCTGTAGACAGAGAAATTCTAACTACTTCTCATCGCTGTTTTGTTTAATTTGATGGTTGGAACATGGGGACTTAACCCAAACACAGTGGCTCAGGAAACTTTTTTTTTGTATGTCTGTTTAACATCCACAACAACAGTTGAGCAATGCTTGGACAGCAGTGCCCCTGAAGTATAACTCGTATATGTTATGTTAAAGACCTAGTCTTTCAATCAATATGACATAAGTGTTTGTAAGTGGAAGTGTTTGTAAGTTGGAATTCGATGTTAAGTTGTTGTGTTTCACTTTGTTTTGTGGGAGGAAAAACTATTTTTATCATTTCATTTTTTTATTTATCATTTCACTCAATGTAGAATGTAAATTGTATGTAAATATACACTGCTTTTCAAAAGTTGAGAAGCAGGTTTCATATTAATAGTAATCCATTATACCAAGGAGTTGTTAAATGGGAAATGATATATGGTAATTAATTATTCAATTTTGACAAACAAACACCACTTTCTCAGTAATTACAATATATACAATATATACAATATATAATTATTTTATACATGAACATGATACTGAATTTTTCATTTTATTGAATAGAGTTATTCAAAATCTTACGTAACTACATTTAAAAATTACATTTGAAAATATAAGCAATAACTCTAGGCTCGTAAAGGATGCATATATTTATACCAAAACTGTACGAACAGTAAGGAACAGAAATTTATGCAATGATAAGCTTAAAAATTCAATTAAAAGTGGTCCTGTGATCTATGTATAGTTCTAGTGATGTTTTTAATTGCTTCTGTCTCCACAGAATGGAAATCCTCAGAACCCATACTGTAATGGAATAGATGGAGTGATGGAGGCGTACTATCAGAGCCTGAAGTCTGTCCAGCTCTATGGTCCCACCAACTTCTCCCCAGTGATCAACCATGTAGCCAGGTAACATCTATAATCCTGTATAACTGATTTTGTAATAGTGGAGGTTTCCTTTCCTTTTTCTTTCTCACATCTGTTTGATTTATTGTGCAGAAGTCTTAAGCCACCAGAGAAATCTTTAAACCTTTTCATCTGGACAGTAATTTTAATTATACAGAAAAATGACACATTCACACACACACGCACACACACAAACACACACACACACACACACACACACACACACATACACACACACACTCATATATATATATATATAGATGGCTGTAACGATATACGATACAAGACACTCAGGTCCACGAACCCGTGTCGTGGTGTGAGGAGGGTGAATTGCAACACACCCCCATCCAACTCCTTCCGTATACAGTTCCCGCCCAGAAACATACGTTTTTCGCCGCAATAAGAGGATTTTCATGTCAATTTCTTTTCTTTAACCAATAGCTGAGGGTCTTAGGGTTTCAAAGAGCCCGCTCACAGGTTTACAAACATACAAGCACGGACGGACTCTTTGTTTGCTGAACTGATTCGCTGTGAGTACATGTAAGTTATGACAC
>JBBPCY010000001.1:30809071-30837357 GCA_037974405.1 Brachyalestes nurse | reverse complement strand
TGTGTGTGTGTGTGTGTGTGTGTGTGTGTGTGTGTGTGTGTGTGTGAGAGAGAGAGAGAGAGAGAGAGAGACAGAGATAAAAACTGCACATAAGAGAAAATATTATGACCAAAATCTGTTTTGTTTAGGGAGTTACCGGCCTAGAGGACTTCAGTGGCTATATTTAAAATAGCCCTTTTACCGATACAATTCAGATTTTTGGATGCGAAACCTGCCATTAGTGTCTTGTGTTGAGTCAGAGAAAATAAGAATCTGAATCGTCGTTAACAGACATGTTAAGAGACAATAATGGAATGTTTGTCAAGTAATCTGGATAGCGCATCCACTGCAAAGTCCTTAAGTCTGCATCTCCAGAACAATTCCAGAACATCTGCAGTAATGTGCCAGCTGCAGTGTTACAGATATTGCTATTGTAGTTGTAAATATGCTTCAGTAGGTACCATCTGTTAGAAGAGACATATGCCCTGTGGATTGTTTTATGATGGATAAACTGATAGGACAAATGTTTAGAGATTTGCATGGTGACTTTTTACTTTGCGTTCAAACAAGTGCTGAAATTTTGCTTTCATTTGATGCCACAATTGTGTTCTTAAGTGGAGGAAGAAATGTTTTATGAATTTAATGGAAAACTGTTTTGCAGATACAGTGTTGATATAGAATGTATTGAATGTAAATGTTATTAAATAGTATAAATATGTAATTATATAATTACATTTGTCCAAGTGTTTAAAAAAAAAGCTGCTGTTGTAGTTTACTTGTGCTGAACCACCAGACTACATTACTTATTTTGAATATTGAAGACAAGCCCTCGATCTAGAACACTAGAAACCATTCCTGGACACCTGGAAGAGCCGTATTTCAGCGCTTGTTTTGGTAGCCTGTGCATACCTGAAATGCAGATGAGTGTCTGAGCAATCAGCAGTCTGTTTGTACTACTGCTGTCTTCTGAGAGAAATGGTGCCAGACAGTATTTGTGAGTCAGAAAGTAGTAGCTGCTGGGTGCAGGGGAATCGGAGCAATGTCACAAGTACAGGGTCAAACCACAGCCTGCAATTCTAAAGCTGAAAAATGGTACCAGATTCAACAGGTCTGTGTTTAAAAAATGTGCAATGCATTGATGATCCAAAACCTTATGACTACTCATAGACGAGGCAAATATCATTGACTATCTCTTTACCACTATGCAAGTCAAGGTTTGGGAAATGTTAGACCTGAAGCAAACAAAGAAGAAAGGACTTGAACGACGTTGATGTGGGTCAGGGCTCTCTGAAACCGCAGTGCTTATAGGATTGTCCCAGTCAGCAGTGGTGAGTACCTACCAATAGTGGTCTGAGGAGGAACATACCAGCATCAGTGTGTTGGGTAACCAAAGCTCGTCAAATTGCATTGCCAGCAAGAGCTACCCCGTATGGTCTGAACCAGAGAAGAACTACTGTGGCAAATGTCATGGTTCCAGAAGACATGTAGGCTAATCCTGTTGAGACCATTCCGTGTGCCCCTAAAAGTGTCTACAATGTACACACGTCAGAGCCTTGGTGTAAGAGAAGACTGTCTGGTCTGAAGAGTCTCCCTTTCTTTGACATCACGTGGCTGGCCGGGTGCATGTGCTTAATTTACCTGGGGAAATCATGCGCCAGGATGCACTGTGGGAAGAAGATGAGCTGGTGGAGGGCTCAGTGCAATATGCTGCTGACAAACCCAAGGTCCTGGCATTCATGTGTGTGTCAAATTGACACGTGCCACCTACCTAAACATTGTTGCAGACCAGGTACGTCCGTCCCTTCATGCCAGTGATATTCCCTGATGACCGTGACCTCTTTCAGCTGCATAATGTGTCCTGACACACTGCACACATTGTTTGGGAATGGCCATTCTGATCAAGAATCTGGAAGATGTGCTGGAACAATAAGTCCAATCCATGGTGTGTCCATTTCGCAACTTATGTCTTGATGGCAGATACCAGACTTGGATGTTTTGTAGAATCCAGTTTCTGGCAGGTCTAGTTTCTTGGTATGTGTGTTTTAAATTTGTTTCATGTCTTACTTTTGTTGTATGCTGTGTTTAGATTTGGCAATGCAGCTGAACCAAGGAAAGTTTGAGTACAATGGATCATGTGGGTAAGTGAACATCACCATTAATATTTAAAAAAAAATGACCATGAGGCTGCATTTATTTTAAAAATGGAATGAGTATTTTATAGACTAGTAAATAATTGTGCTAACATTTTCTCCCTGAGTCCTTGAGTACAGACTAAACAGAAAATGTTTCTTGAATGATTTAAAATCATTTTGGAATGTGAGCCTGATTAATGAAGGAGGTCTGCTGCTTTTTGGCTATAAATATAACATGAAATAAACTCTCAAAACAAACATCGTAAAGCAGTCATGAACATGAACTATTGGTTGTAAATTGTGGTGGGAAACGGGTATTTAGTTAATAAAGTTGGACCACAATAAGGCCTGCAAATTGACCCATACAGAATTCAAATGTAAGTGTCCCTTCTGTACTTGCTGCAGTGCCTGTAATTGACAAAAGGTCAGTACAGTTGTATGTGAACATTTGGAAGGTGACCGCACCTCTGTATGGAGAACATATAAACATGATACATTTCTGCAATTTTAATGCATGTAATTTCCTTGTTGAATTTAACATATTGGAAAAAAATAAAACATTAAGCAACTAGTACTTAGTAAGAGCCCCAATATCTGAAATCACATCCTTTAAATATATTTTTTACAAACTAACAGTTTATCTTTTAATAATGTAATAATTGTTTTTTACTTGCAATATTCTAGTTCAGAAACATCTATAGCTTGTTGCATGCACAGCATGTTTAAGATTTGGTTACACATTTTCAACAATATAAGTTTGGGGAAGATGAAAATCTTTGCTGAGAGACATTAGCCTCCAGGATTTATTAGTATTTAGTAAAATCCTCCCTTCCCTTGATCTCCACAACATTTCTAGCTGTCACACAACCACAAAATATAACAGATCCATCCCCTACAGCATGAACAAGGCGTTCTTTTATATTAAAATACCTTTATTTTTCTGCAAACATACCTTTGATGGTTTCCAAAGAGTGCGACTAATAAGATCAGGGTTAAGGTTATTTTTGAATGACCCACCCGACTAGATGATGTTTGCTCAACAATGCTGCACAGTCGGCCAGTGCATCAGTCTTTCTGGGCCAGCCAAGTCTACCTGTAGGTCATTGTCAGTAATGTGGGGTTATGTTTGCATGCCTAATTAATCATGCAGCATAATCAATGCATAATCGTTTTTTTTTTCTTTAGATTTTTCTTTCATATCTTCTCTGGAATTCAGTTTCTTAATGACCTTTCATGCTTTTCTCTTGCTTTGTAAGATTCTGTCTTTAGTTTCAGATCCACAGCTGCTTAGATGAGTCCATGGCAAAAAGTTGCTCCACCGTTAAATTAACTTTTTTGTTCTTAGAAATTAACAAAACATGTAAAACATGTAGAAATTAACCAAACTTTCACAAACAGTGTAATGTAATAGTTTTTAAAATGTAAAAATGTGTGTTCAATTTCACACTCTGTTTCTCCATGACAGAAATCCTATTAAAAACTGAGCCAGATATGCAGTAAGGATGTAATATGCATGTTTCCTTTGGTATATTTACTCTGGATTATGCACCAATTAGTTGTGAGTGCAGTGGACCTGTTCTTTCAAGAGCACATAATCCATAGAACTGCACCGGTTGACAGTGTTAATTACTTTCATCAAATAACGATGTGCAGCGCATGCTGTGAAGAGAGCCGTAGTAGTGTGAAAACTCTAAACATATTAATCAACACATTCATCTGGGCAAAGCTGTGCGGTATCCATTAGTGTTATGTTCAGAAGTGTAAATTGAATATAGGACAAGCGGGGCTTAATTAAATGGGTCATTGCTCTAAGGTGACTGAAGATAATGGCTGTAATGATTCACAACTCGGTTGTACCTTAATGCAAATGAGCCAGCTTGCTTTTGACAGCATGCTTGTTCTTTCTTCCCAGATATTTGTTGAAGCCAGATTTCATGCGTCGCCCAGACCGCATCTTCGATCCTTTTTCAGAGACTCCTGTGGATGGAGTGATTGCAGCCACTTGCAGCGTCCAGGTTAGTTCACCTGAGATGCCATTCGTTGTTCTTTAAGCTGTGTTTTATTTAAGTTAGGGCCGATAAGGAATATCTGATGTTTCGATAGCGTGCCGTGAGTTGTGGGTAGGGAGACTGGGCTGCCTGCTGAAACCACTTGGGGTGCTTTACTTGTGTGCATGATGGCAGAGATCAGAAGAGAGCCATGTAAGTGGCTGCAATCTTCTGCTTCTGCCTCAAAGTCTCATATTCCCTTACCTCAAAGTTGAACGTTTTTGTTTATAGTGGCTAAAAATGGCTTGGCAAAATGTGTAGAAATGTATTTTTGCTCTCGTTTTCTGTGTGTAAGGTGATTTCAGGCCAGTTTTTATCTGACAAGAAGATTGGCACCTATGTGGAGGTGGACATGTATGGACTTCCCACTGATACCATTCGAAAAGAGTTTCGCACCAGGATGGTAATGAACAATGGACTAAACCCGGTTTACAACGAGGAACCCTTTGTATTTAGAAAAGTAAGCTTAAGAACTACAATGTACTATTTTACAATATACAATATGCTATCCTATCAAAACTTCATTTGGGACGCTGTGTAAAATGTAAGTAGAAAAGACTTTTTTTCTTTATATAAAATATATGTTCATTTTGAATTTCATACCAGTGACATGTTTCAAAAAAGTTTAGACACAGGCAACAAAATACTGGATAAGTTGTTTAGTACCAAAAAAAACCACTCATCATCTTACAACTATTTAGGTTAATTGCCAACAGGTCAATAACATGATTGGTCATAGAAAGAGGATCCCAGAGAGGCAGAGTCTCTCAGAGGTAAAGATGGGGAGGGTTTCTTCACTCTGTGAAAGACTTTGCAAAGAATTTGGGGATTTCATCATCTCCGGTACATCTCTGTTCACTAAAGACACGGCCAAAAAACCAATACTGGACGGCTGTGATCTTCAGGCCCTCAGACAGGACTGCATTAAAACAGACACGATTCTGTTGTGGAAATCAGTGCCTGGGCTCAGGAGCGCTGAAATCCATTGTCTGTGATACATTGTTTGTGGCTGCATCTACAAATTCAAGTTAAAACTCTACCATGCAAAGAAGAGATGATACATGAACATGATCCAGAAACAGCTTCTCTAGGCCCACGCTCGTTTGAGACAGACTGAGGTGAAGTGAAAAACTGTCCTGTAGTCTGTCAAATCAAAAAATGAAACTATTTTTGGAAATAATGGAGGATGCACTGTTTTCTATGTCTTTGCGTACACTGTGGTACCTGAACTTTGCCATTTCATCTCTCCGAATACTCTATATGTGGTTGAGATGACAAAGTTCACTTTGACTTTGACTTGCACCTGGGCTAAAGAGGAAGGAAGCCATCCAACTTGTTATCAGCACACAGTTTAAACACCAGCATCTGTGATGGTATGGGTGTGCATTAGCGCACATCGTATAGGAATCTTGCACATCTGGGAAGAACCCATTAATGCTAAATGATATATATACAGGTTTTAAGCAACATATGCTGTTCCATCCGGCCAGTGTGTTTTCCAGGGAAGGCCTTGCTTAGTGCAGTAAGACAGTGCCAAACCGCATTCTGCATTTATTACAACAGCATGGCTCTGCAGTAGAAGAGTCTAAACGGTCCTGCTTTCAGCCCAGACCCGTCACCCATTGAAAACGTTTGGCGCATCATGAAACAAAAAAGATGACAAAGGAGACCCTGGACTGTTGAGCAGCTGAAATCCTGTATCAGGCAAGAATGGGACAACATTTCACTTTCAAAACTCCAGCAATTGGTCTCTTGAGTACCAAAACATTTAAAAGAAGAGTGCTGTTAAAAGAAAAGGTGATGCAACACAGTGGAAAACAAGCCGCTGTCCCAACTTGTTGCTAACATCAAATTTAAATGAGCCTGTGTTTTCCCCAATTTAATCAAAATTTTCAATTACAGCACTTGTTTGTTCTATTTTCAGTTAAATACTTGCAAATAATTGCATTGTTTTTTTATTTACTTTTCACTCAGCATCCCATCATCTCAGGAAATTGGGTTGTATACATCTTCTACAGAGGACTTCTGCATGCTTAATGCACAATTACTAGTCATTTGCTGAATAAAATGTCATATGCAAAAGTTGCGTGTATGTGGGTGTGTATAATATGAACTCATGAACTAAAATTTGTGGAAAACTACCAGATTTTTAGTTTAGTTTTTGTAGGGGATGTGTTAAAAGGCCCATGTCCTGGACCTTTTTTTGTATTTTATCTTTTCCATTAGATTCATTTATGTTGTTTTATTCACCAAAAAATGATCTTTTTCCCAACCTGTTTTTATCCTCTAGAATTAAGCAGTTTTTGTTCATGTGCATTCAAGACTGATTATATAAAATAATGAACTCCATTGGCTGCCAAGTGCTATGCTTTCTTTGAAAAAAAAAACAGTTTGGACTAAAACACTCTTTATAACTTCAATGTTATTGGCTGTGGCTAAGCTACTGTAGGCTGAATAGATGCACATATGCAAAAGCAATTAATTCAGAATAAGTTGTTGCATCTAAATCATTCAATCTTATTCTCCATTTTTTACACTATTATTTTATCGTATGACCTTCATGATTCTTCAGAAAGCCTCAGCAGTGTAAAAGCAGTATATGAGGAGAAGCTACTGTGGTGCTTTCATGCCTCTCTGCTCTCTCCTGATGTCTCTGCTCCGCTGCACTGTGAATTTCTGCTTATCACTGAAATTCCTCATGTACACACACACACACACACACACACACACACACACACACAAATGCACACAGAGTGAATAATACACTTTCTGCCATCCCAAAGGTAATCCTGCCGGACCTTGCAGTGCTCAGAATAGCGGTGTATGATGACAACAATAAGCTGATTGGCCAGAGGATTCTCCCCCTGGATGGTCTGCAGGCTGGCTACAGACACATTTCCCTACGAAACGAGGGCAACAAGCCTCTGTCACTGCCCACCATCTTTTGCAACATCGTCCTCAAAACATACGTGCCTGACGGATTTGGAGGTCAGGCAGTTTTTAACAGTATCTGCTTCCTGCTAATTGAGATTGTTGTCTTCATGTTGCTAATTAAGTTTAAATTTCCAAGCAAGAAATCGACAGGTCTCATGAGGACCTGGCAGCTGAACCACTCTTCAGAGGTTTAGTCTTAAGACTACATAACTTGCATATTAGTTTAGTAATGTAACTATACTTTCCAATTCAGAGTAGTTCGTTAATATCAGGAACTTGTATAGTATGTCTTAAGATTAACAACTGATGTTCTTACCAACCCAAACAGTTCATTATTTCATCTTAAATCTGCAGTGCTCATGGGGGTTTGCAGTCTGGTTTTGTTTCTGCATTATGTTAACTTTCAGATGCATCTTTTGTAGCCATTGTAGATGCGCTCTCTGATCCAAAAAAGTTCTTGTCTGTCTGTGAAAAAAGAACGGACCAGATGAGAGCCATGGGCATTGAGACGGTGAGTATCTCCATCATTACTGCACCAGACCATTGTTGTACTTACTACCTTAAATAACTTACTTTGACATTTAGTTTATGACTCAACGTTATTCACATACTGTCAGAGATGTAGTGGATTGTAAACGCATGTAAATGTTTACCTTAAATGTGCAGTTTACCCAGGTCCCATAAAGGCATTAGAAACCTTTCCTCAAATTCTAGAATTTTTACCGAAAAGCTATAATGAATTCGAGGTCTAATGTTTATTCATGTTTTTCATTTTAACATGACACCCCCAAATACTGTACAATATATTTAAAATGCAGAAAAAAAACATGCGTATCAGAGCAAAGTAAAGCAATCTGAGGCTATGTGGAATACAGAGGCAAAATAAACAAATGTTTTCCTTCCTCAGTCGCATAATTAGGGAAATCAGTAAGAGCGTTTTCTGAGAATGTAAGTCACACGATCACAGCAGTGGCGACATCCATTATAATCAGGGCGAAAATGGTGGGTGAATTTGTGTGGGTGAGAAATGGCTTTGTCTGGGAATACAGACCGAGCCGTCCTAAAGTAAAAGGTCACTGACACAATTTTTGTCAGTTTGGTTCTAATTTCCAGCATACTGGATTTGAAATGAAATATTGACGACAAGGTTAAAGTGCAGGATGTTTGCTAGTTTTTGAGGCAGAGAAAATCCTTCCAGAAATGAGGGAAGACTGTTAAAGGGATTCAGAACAGATTAATAAGTCATACTGCGTCCTAAAACACATCAGAAAATCCATGCCACCTTGATGAAGAACTGAGGCTTGCGCAGATTTTTTGGGGATGCATTTACTGAAAACAATCGATCAACATGACTAGCATTTTGTTAGAAACAGCAGCCTGTGCTAAACAAAATGTGTCTTGTCTGATCATGTACATCTGGCGTAAATGGAAAAAGTGGAATTCAGAACTACTCCTTTAAGCCACAAGAACAGCTCGTATTTTAAAGCCTGCAGACCTCTGGGACAAAGGCAGCTGAATAAATGAGAAAGTATGTTGGAAAACTGCACATGATCCAAAGTACACAATCCCATAACATGAGCATGTCACCATCAGCAGAGCTGGATCACTCATCTTTATTCATGATGTGACTAAATACCAGTAGCTGGATGAATTCTCCAGTGTTTAAATTCTCAGATCGAACTAAGGCCTTAAATCGGTGTACGATAGCATTCCACAAAATCCCACAACATAGGAAAGAATGTTTTTCAGGGCCAAACAGTGGAATGTGTGGTTATGTGAGGGTACGTTTCACTAGCTGAAGACACAGAACTGAAAAAAGTAGGAATTGAAACTGACTGGAATACAGGGCTGACAGAGCATCAGCGGTGAAGAGTCAGTGCCTCCTGTCTGTGGGTCACAGATTTCAAGTGGCCATCAGATGTAAAGCATTTTCAACCGAGTACTAAACACAAGTATATTTATTTCTATCATCTCTGATCACTTGAAATAGGATGCATTGTATAAAAGATCACACTGTCAAATTACTTGCAGCATGTATTCAAAAGATGAAATTAGTCAAGGACAGACAGATCATTCCAGTTCTTGAGCCTTTCTTGTTTGTGCAGTGGGAGATAGCTGATGTACCGAATGACAGTTCGAAGAGGAGTAAGAAGGGAAAGGCGAATCAGGTGAAGGCTGTGTCACCTCAGAAGAGTATAGAGATACACAGCACGTCACTGGGACAGAATGCGAGCGTTTTCTTTAAAAAGGGTATGTACTAATTGACCTGTTTATGCATTCAGAAACTCATCAGCAGATGCATGGAAATAAACATGTTTTTCACGGTTTCCTCATTTTGTTCCACTTTCATTTACTTAACATTTTATTTCCCTGAACCTTCAGATATGGCCACGTTTATACACCAGGTCACTGTGGATGATCTGAAACAGATGAAGGTATAAAGAATTTACAGGTTTTTAGGGAAATTTTCAGGGAGTGAATTAAGTGCTTAGGAAAGAAATTATTCGGAAATTAAATGAAAATCCATAGATGTATTTTGTATCCCTTGCGCTGAGTCATGGTGTACTCCTCTAACCTTTCTAAATATTATTTCAGGCTTATTTAAAATTGGTAAAGAAGCAGCTGAAGGAACTTAATGCACTGAAGAAAAAGCAAGTAAAGGCAAGTGAAGACTTTGATTTTCTCAAGTGCGGTAATTTGATTATGGGCACTTTGTTCCTACTTTTGTAATTGCTACTTACAAGATGTAGTGTCAGGAGTATGAGCCTGCGGGGCAGGAGTAGTGAACTCTAATGCGATGATGTTGTTCCTTCAGGCGTGCACTGCATTGCAGAGGTCTCATTGCACTCAAATGGACAAGATTGTTGTGCAACACGAAAAGGAAAAGAGGGCGCTGGAAAAGCAAGTAGAAAAAAACAGCAAGAAAGTCAGGTATGATACCCTCCTGAATGTAGCCTACAAACACACACACACACACACGGGGCCTGTGAGTCATGGTGAGGTGAAATAATCTGGTTATAAAAACATACACTTAAGAGAGCGTGTGAGGGGAAAAAAGTGAATAATGGAGACCACAGACTCATGATTTCTCAATAGAATGTATTTTTAATCTTGTTTTGTGTGCGAAATGGAACGAGTTCTTCATATTTTTTTTTTTTCATGCGACCTCAGTGAAAGTAACTGCTGTGAAATGGAGAGAGAAATAGAACTGAAGATGAAGACTGTAACCACAGACCACAAAACAAAGGTGCTGGATTCTGTTTGTTCCCTCGTCTCCAGAGCAGTTCGCTCCACGCTTTACACAGCGCTCGGCGTGCTCAGTGAGACAGCGACGTGACGGCTTCTCCTCTTCTTACTACAGGTTAAAGAAGTGGCTGCCGCCCATGCCCACGAGTGGGCTGAGATGATGAAGGCCCACGGTGTTGAAAGCCAGGAGCTGAGAGATCAGCACGTGCTGCAGCAGTGTGAGCAGCTCCGAAAGCTCATGCTAATGACACAGGAGCAGCAGACGGAGCAGCTCACACACCTCCATGAGCGGTGAGCACTTCACCTGAAGAAGCACTCCAGCATTTCTATGAGAATACGTTTAGGATGAGGCTGTGTCGAGCCTCAGCATGGCTCTTTCTTTTTTTAATCTGTAGGTTTCCAGCATACAGAAATAGCTTCCCACTGGCATTACACTGTAGTAGCTGTAAAATCTGCAGTAGTGTTCTCAAACCTGGGGCCTGGGCCGCCTGACCTATACTATTCTAGAAATACGGATGTGATGGAAACATTAAGTTTGCATTAAGTTTATACTCTCTAGTTTTAGCTCAGCAGCTACATGGCTTAACTATTATTATATGATTGGTAGTTGTTTACAAAAAATTGGCATATGGCACCTACTTTTGTCCAAATTGTGGTTTGGATGGGATTATTTTTCCATTAGGAGGTAGGCTGATGTAATTTTACCACCGGATATCTGGCTTGTATGGGATAATAAATCTCCATATAAATGGCAGAGATGGGAGTTGTTATTTGTACTGTGCATTCCCTTCGCTCCAGAAAAAGCTCTCAAAATGTTTCATTTAGTCATTATTTGGTTTACCCTATCCACCTACCTTGCTCTACGGTGAACGCAAGTGTGTCAATAGAGTTGTCATTTGCTGGGGAATTTACTCCCAACAGTCATCACAAAAAATCAGAACAGATGACATTTTAACTGATAACATTTACATTTTCAAAACCTCTTATTTAGAGATATAGACCACTAATTATTACAGAAAATGTAAAAATAGTATAAATGTGGGATGCCGCTATCAGCCAATATTATTATTCGATATATCCACCTAATCAGTATATCATTAGAACGCCTCTTGTTCAAAATCTGAAAACTAGCTCTGTTAACATAACGCTAAAAAGAAACCCAATATATGTTGATCTCAATGACTCACTCAAACATGCTAAAATAACACTCTAACTTGTTGTATCTGTGTACCATTCGTTCTGCTAGAACACCCAACAGCACATCAGATTTGCATGTGGTCCTGCAAGCTGGATGTGAGCAAAGTCATGAATACTAAACCTTCCACAGTTAGTTTAGAATCTGGACAAAGAAGTTAGGCGTATGCCATGTAGAGTGTAGCTTTGTGTTACTTCATTTATTCACAAACTCGGTGATAGCCTCCTGCTCTCCTGCTGTGCCAAATAATAGCCTCGGGTCAACCTCTTTACTGAGGGATTCTGCTCTTGCCGCGCTGTCTGCAGTTGTTTATGACAAAACAAGCATGCCTTCCGGATCCTGCATGACCCAGGCTTTTGATATTCTCCCTCTAGAGATCTACATCATAGCTATTTTTCATTCAAAAATATAGATATATACTCCAGCCGACATTGAAATTCTTGTTTAGTCTAATTCATCATTTTCTGTTGATCGTCCCAAGTAGTTGCCAGAAGTTCTAATAGTATATTTTATTATCTGAACCCTGCCCCCCACCCTCATTGGAGGCTACCATATATTACGGAGACAGGCCATGAACATTAGCCATAAACTTAGCAAGTAATGTTAATAGGAATTGAATGTCCTACGGCAAGTTGATATTATTTCCATTTCAGATATTGCTGCTGATCTGATGGATAGTTCTATCTGTTTGCTCATTTGTGTTTTCTTTCAGACAGAGTAAAGAGATGAGAGGCAACCAAGCAAAGTCCTCAATGGAGAACAGCAAAGCCATCAGTCAGGATAAAAGCATCAAAAACAAGGCTGAGCGAGAACGGTAATGGTTCCATTACTGAAAAGGAACCCACAACAAAGTTTCAGTGTGGTAAATCCATCCGTTTGCCTGGGTTAAGTGCAATAAACAAGCAAGCATAAAATGCCTCAAATTAAGTTTCACAAATATACTCTATACTAATAGAGTAATAGATTGTTTGAGAGTGTCCTGTGTGAAATTTTGAATCCTCTTCTCTGCTTTCTTGTGTCACAGGAGAGTTCGAGAGCTGAACAGCAACAACACCAGAAAATTTCTCACCGAAAGAAAAAGGGTATGAATCTCTAATCTTATGAAGGAAATGCTCAAGGCTATTTCTTGCTTTGCCTTAATTATATCAAACAAGCTTTGTGATGTTGATTGACAGCTTGCCATGAGCCAGTCTAAAGAGATTGAACAGCTCCAGACGGCGCAGCGTGAACAACTGGAGAAGCTAGATAAATATATTGCTGAGGTAGAGCAGTTATGTTCCTCTAAAGCAGAATTATTAAATCACTTACAGCTAAGAATGATCATTATCCATTACCTGGGATTAAGTTAGTCACTTTCGTTTTATTATTTGCTTATTTATTTTCTTTTTCTTTTCTTTAAACCTAGCTTTTGAAATCGCACCAGTCAAGATCACAGCACCAAGGTAGGAGCTTGCATTCACAAATCAATTTTACAATGCCTCTCCTTGTTCATGATTCTTTCATTATGCTCTATGAAAGTGCAATGCGTCATACCTATGAAATGCTTCTCCATCTCTCGTACTCCCTGAGAATACTGAAGCAATTGAGCTGATCTGAGGGAGCGTACTGTTCTGTTTTGGCTTCTGTGGTTACTGAACCACTCACCATCGCTTGTCCTTGGATATAATGTGCAGGCCATAAAGAATGTGCCCAAAGAATTAAGAATTATCATTTTAGAGTAGGCACAAATCCAGCATATCTGCATAACACAGATTCTTATCTTATCCTGAAAGAATGTCATTACTGGCAGACATTGGCTCAGTTGTTTTTCCTCAATTCTTTTCAGTAATTGAGCGACTGGTCCTAGTCAGGTTCTACTTAGAACCTGAGAATTATTCATTTGTTGTACTACATTACTCAAATGTTATTACGTAATTACACACATAACTACATAATTACACAATCACATTTACATTTGATTTACATTGTGCATTGAATCTTCACCTCAAACCTTTTAGATTTGTTTTGACTTTAGGAAGCAAGAGAAATGTGGCAAAATTATAATTTATGTATAATTCTGTCCACAGAATAAGACTATGAACACACAAAACATCTATTTACACTGTTACAGGAACTTTTTGACAGAAATCCTCTGCTTGTTTCAATAAGCTACAAGTAATAAGTAATTCATGCCTAAGATTAAATCTCCAGTCTTCATAGAATTGTCACATAACTATGAACGAAAATATCACAATGCGTTTTGGCATGAGTTTTCTTTAGAGTTTTCATCAGAGTTTTTTCCTATTTTCCTGCTTTGGAAGCCAATTTTAATAGAGCACATTTAACACAAATCTCTGTCTGATGTTTTTTGGAATAATTAATATTTAATTACACCTTGCTTTTCTTACCCTCAGTGAACACAGCACTCTCTAAGGATTTAAAAACTCCAATTATGACATGGAGTGCAAAGCAGTGAAAACCTATGAACATTTTTTTGTCATAATTTTCACTCCCAAATGAACTGTGCTGTACCTGCACTGTCAAGTTTCCAACTTCAAGGGTACTCGTAATGCAGAGTGGAGCTAGAAATAGGTGTAGGTGGAGCTGAAAATGGTGCAAACCATTAATTAGTCAAACGCAGTTGTAATAGAATTGCCACGTTGTCAAGCAAGAAAAAAAAACGACCAAAAAAACCTGTCTAGGCACTGTTGCAGTCAGTAACTACACATTAAATGAATAGCGGTATAATGGGTGAATAAGAATGGGTGAATTGTTTGGGTTCGCTGGTAACACTACCAGTGCATCCAGTGACCACCACTCAACCTCCAGAAAACCCCACTTATGTTCATGGTATCATTATGTAGTGGGAAAATAGACACAAGTACTTGATCATGGGGTGGTGGTGGCTCAGTGGGTAGGATACTTGCCTCCGGACCAAGAGGTCATGGGTTCAAATCAACCACTGGGTTCAGGGAGACAAGTTGCTCCAGGAAGACTGTCCCCTGTAGTTAGGGAATGAAAGTTGCTTTGGATAAAAGCGTCTGCTAAATGCCATAAATGTAAATGATCAGTTACAACTATTTCTGGGCTCAGATAAGTAACTGCATGTTGTCAAACCTTAGTGCCCAGTGGAAAATTGCCTTCATTCACTTATAGTCCACTCATAAAGCACTTAGGTCTTTACCATCTGTGGCTGAAGAGCTAATACTGGTATTTTTTTACAGACCAAAGTGATGAAGCCCTTACAGATCATGGAGGAGACGAAGGACTGCTTACAAGCCACAGTGGTGCTCTAAAGTCCCTAATCACATGAGACAGCATGAACAAATACACACACACACTCAGCTGCAGAAATGTGCAAGAAACATATTACGTATATTATAATATTTCAATACTGAATATACCCTGAAGGGGGGCTTTACATTTATAAAACATTTTTATATAGATGATTTTCAGAAGACTCCTTTTTTATGTAGAAGATTTTATGTCCTGCTTTATGTTGTGTATCATTGGATTACCATATGCCCCCAATTTAATGCAAGGCATTTGTTTAGCTGGTTTTATAGGCTGTGACACTGTATTTTAGACACGCTCAGGGCAAACGTTTTGTGGTAAAAAGAGGACTGCATTGGAGAACGTTGGGAGAGCTTATTTGAATGTAAATTAAATATAACATTTCCTACAATTAAAAGCGTCTGTGATGTCATATAAGTAAAATATTTTGTAAAAGTACATAGTTGACATTTGACGCTTGCAGTCCATGCAGAAAGTCACAAGAAAGAAACATAAATAAATAAACTGAATTATGGGTGCTAAATGATGGGTGATAATTGACTCACAACCTAGAACAGCACAAAAGCAGAACATCTTCCTCACTGTATGTGTTGAATTAAAATATCCCAACTTGGCTTTATTTTAACTACTCTCACAGTGAAACTGCTATTTTCTTTGTTATAGAGAATTTTTGAGCTTGGTGGACTACCTCCAATTTTATTATGTTGTTTCTGGCTCATTACTGTTGTTAGGCATGACACCGTGCATGTCTCATCATTTAAATATAATGATGAGTGCACCAGCTGAAAATAAAATGGGGAGGGGGCACAAAATAGAATATGAATATTTATGAGACCACTTGCAGACTTCCAGAGAACTGTATTTTAGAAAAAGCAAAAAATATTCAAAAATATTCTCTTTTGAGAATAAAATTTGAGAGGTAAAACTAGTTCCTGGTTAAGAGTCCTAAATGACAGTTGAGGACATTTCAAATACAATTCTTGATAGATTAATAACTAATGAATAACAGCATGATGGATAGACATGGAGCACATCTTTGTCAGTCAGGTGCCTTCAATCTGCGTGTGTGCTTGTTATGTTGTCCTGAACAAATCAGCTTTCATTGCACTTCATTCCACACAGAAAAGCCATGAGATCGATCTGCTTTATATTCCCTAGCTGAACTTGTAGGACTTTTCATCATTGCTTTTTTTTTCTCTACAAGGGATTATGGAAACCTGTGCCTATTGTAATTTAATCACTTTGACAACTTAGACCTATAGTTGCAGTTATGATGCATATGCATAAATATGCTGCATAATATTCAACAATAATGTTTAGTTGTTTATATCTGATTGTATGTTCAGGTTTCTGTAAAATGTTTAATTTGTCTTAATATGTAAATTAATAAACTATACAATTGTAGTGATGTATAACTTATATTGATTAATATCAAGGCACTTTACTGAAAACCTGTTACACAACATTACCATTACTGTGCCGTAGTATTTGTCATAACGATTAACAGTAATGATGGCATACCACGGTCATATTATTGGACATAATCTAAGTCAACTCATAACAGCACATGACAGAATATGTCAGTGTTATGGAGATTTAAACAAACTTGCCAAAGAGACTTTGACCGAGGGATTTTACTGTCTTTTTTCACCTTAATAACTAGAACTGGTTCGTCGTTTCAGTACAGTGTCGTTACACTGTCTGCAGAAGTAATGTTTTACATGCTATTTGAAGATTGTACCATATACTTAGCAAAATAATGCGTAGAACTAGTTGGGCATTTCAGTATAATTTAGCTGGTCCTTGGAACTCAGCACCATGTTACCCAAAATAATTACAACTTGCTTTGGATTTTGTACTTCATCAGTACCTAGAGGTTAGAGTAGCATATTGTTGTTGTAAATAAGTACAACTAGTTACTAATTCGCATTAGCACCACTCGTTTAGCTTTAAACCGTAATGTGGGAAGCTGAAATCAGAAACATTAATATGTAATGTCTTTGTTCCATTGTTCCTGGTTAATGCAAGGCTTATTAGCACATTGCAGGGAGTTTCATCACTAGTATAGATCTGAATGTCTTCTTGTTCTCTTCTTCACAGCCACCTTTACTGACATGCTCCTCCTTTCAGCCATGTTAATAAGAGTGATGATTCTACTGCTGTGTAGCAATGTGGAATACACTAATGGGCTCAACCCTTCCTCTAGTGCTGGGTTTGAGTCCCAGCAGTGCCATTTCCCATCCATGTGGCTCCAGAGAGGAGGCCTGTAATTGTCTGTAATAGGATTCATCTCTCCACACTGATACCAATAACTTTAATGTCTTTGACACAAACAAAATCGGGCAGGTTCGAATTTCCTTCAGTGAAATCCAGCGTGAACATTGTAATAACACATTTGGCTGTTGACGGTTGTCTAGTAATTTACTTTAGTATTTAGCGCTTTTTCATTTTTTTTTCCAGTGCCAGGAGTGGGGGGAAACTGAATGGCAGTTCATTAGCCCTATTTTTGTCAATGCATTGACCAGACAGTCTGGACAATACATATTGGTATTTTGTTAAAATGTGAATGGAGGAGAATGCTGGAGATGTACATAGTAACTATAGAAAATAACAGACATGATCAGCTTCAATTACAACAATTAAAATGACACCAATCAACTATGACATTTAAACCACCTGCCTGGAACTGGTTAGGTCTCCTGGTAAGTGATGCTCACTCACATGGCTGTCCTCGTGATGTGAGCCATCAGATCATTCATCCACAGAAAATGTGATTTATCAGATGAGGCTATATTATTCCATTGTTCCTTGGTCCAATACATTCTCACTTTGCCAATTTTAGGCATTTTTGGCATGGGAC
Source organism: Brachyalestes nurse (assembly GCA_037974405.1). Lineage (NCBI taxonomy): Eukaryota > Metazoa > Chordata > Actinopteri > Characiformes > Alestidae > Brachyalestes > Brachyalestes nurse. The sequence goes on along the minus strand of JBBPCY010000001.1, from coordinate 30,819,690 downwards.
AGGGGTCAGCATGGGCACTCTCACCAGTCTGAACCTACGCAGGACCGTACGGCTGTGATGCACTGTGTTCTGACATCTTTTTATAACAGCCGGCATTAATTGTTTTAGCAATTTGTGCTACAGTAACTCTTCTGTGGGATCGGAAGAGACGGTCCAGCCTTCATTCTCCACATGCATAAATAAGCCTTGGGCAGCGGTTTACTGGTTGTCCCTCACTATACCACTTTTCGTAGGTATTAAAAGCTGCATTACCCCAAGCCCCAGTGAGACCTGCCATTTTAGAGATGCTCTTATCCTGTAGTCTAGCCTTCACAATCTGGCCCTTGTAAAAGTCACTCAGGTCCCTTTTCTTTTATTACATCAATGTCAAAAACTGACTTCACTTGCTAAATATATATCCAGCTCCTTGATAGGTGCCATTGTAATGAGAATCTGTTATTCACTTGGTTTCAATGTTGTGGCTGATCGTGTAGTTACTGTATGAGGTATCTGTAGTACACTTGTAGCTGTTATGAGGACTTGTATGAATTGGCTGGGCTTCTGTTTGTGGCATATTGCAAATAGCTTATAGGAGGCTATTTAGCAGCTCTAGTGTACAGCATCTGACTTGTCCTCTCTACAAACTGCCTGCTGAGTCTTGCAGAAACCACAACTGTTGACCCTGGATTTTTGGAAATCCCTTTTTGTCCATCAAGCCTTCTTTGTTATGGATTATAAACTGTGATGCTTGCCATTGGATTGGCTAAGTCCTCAACAGTAATCAAGGATTTGGGGGTTCAAACAGAGTACAGTGTTTTGTGGTGATGTGTTGTCCAGAGTAGCTTTGCTGTTCCACCTCCCACATGTTTTGTTATGCAGATCAAACACCCCTGAGCCCCAGATCATATTGTAATGCTGAGCTGTAATTAATAATAAAGGCAAATTACTTTAGCTTTTTCTGCCTTTGGCCCGGCACCCTAGTGTTTTATTTTATTTATTTATGTATTGTTTAATTATGCACCCACTACAAAATTCTCAGGGGGCAGTAGCTAGGAGAACCATTGTTGCAGGCCATTTGATCCACAACTTTATTTAGTTTGGCACATGTACATTGAAAAAAGAAAATAATTACCACACTTATAGAGACACAGACATGGAATAAAATTAGATGGCAGAACCAAAATCTCCAGCATCTACAGCAACAGACAAAGCTTTCACATTTGATGATTCTACATTATTATGATATATAATTTTTTTTTTTCCTTGAGTGCATGCCTTGTTGAAGATGCAGTTCTTTGCTGTGGTATGTCTTGAGATGGAAGGAGGCATTAAATACTGTTCATGTAACTGCAGTCATTATGACCAGGAAAAAATGCAAGCGACCATCTAACAAATAAATAATCTTCTCTGAGTTCCTACTGACCACCAGAAGTAAAATGAAGCCGGAGTACACAAGAGCTCATGTGGCTACAAAGTCATGTAGTGGCAGTCATGTAACCAAGTTTCACCCCGGCAAGTGCTCTGCTCCCAGAGAATATTCTCTTAGAATCTTCTCTGACATTCTGACTGACCAATGCTTTGGGGAGTTTGACATACAGTGGATGACTTTAGAAAGTGGGGCACATTCACTTTATAAAATCGAGAGTATCTGGAAAATGTGACTCGGTATCCTCTGTGCCAACATCCTCCAGTAAAAACCCTTCAGCACTGTCCAGGATAGAGATAAACAGTCTGAAAATGATCACTGGTCAAGTCCTCAAAGCCTGGACCAGGTATCAGTCCTTCACAGATTCATGTAAAACCTTAGGCAGAAGAGCTAGATAGGCTATGACACACCACCAAGTGAAGTACTGTTCCCCAGAATATCAGCCAGTTTAGGCAGTTTGCACCTGTGCATTCAAACCCAGTTGGCTGGGCAGACTCTAGTTAGAGGATAGAGGGCTTTTATCAGGCACTTTGCTTACAGAACCAAAATGTGCAGCTCCATTCTAACGTTTTGCACTTTGCACAATCTGGTCTGCCTGATTTTCTTGGCCCTCCAATTACTGTTTAGCAGCTGTTGCTGTCTGAGTTTCTACATGGCATTATTTAATGCAGTATATTATGAAGATACCTCTTGGTGCATCTTGGAATATATACAGCTAATGAGTCATTTCTCATTCAGACAACTCTGGAGTGCTAGAGGAACTCAGGTCAGTTACACTGCATACAGTGCACTACTTTTGGACACAGTAAGTGTGCAAGCAGTGTGTGGTATGCTTGCACACTTATTCTATTTCGAGCATAGTCAGTGTTTTGCTTAGGTTCAGGTACAGGTGTTTGTATATTGTGTGTGTGTGTGTGAAGAGCAGCTGACTTTTAGTTCAAAAAAGTAATATAACTTCATTCAATATAACTTCAAAAAGTAATATAAATCATTTTATCTCAAAGTTCTCAAATTTATTTTTTTTGGTGTACGGAATCCAGTGGTGTGATAGTTAATGCTAATTTTTTCATGACCTTATTGTACTGATTATTACTGTTAAAATTCCGACATTTCATTACTGAGTTACATATGTTACATTAGATGCACCTGTTAAGCATTTACACCTGGTAAGCACTGCCTTCAGCCCAGCATGCCATCATATGCACTCATGAGGATGTTTCATAAACCAGTAATATAATAGGGCTGAATAATAAAATGGATAAGAATAGGGAACTCTGTGTGAAGTATCAGAGAGAAAGTGTGTTAAGCAAGAACTGACAGCCTGAGGACTGAGCCATTCACTTACTGCTGTATGAACTGGGATTATGTAGCCACTTAACAGGGCGAATGGTGTTACTCTTTCCTGCTGCTCTCTCTCTCTCAAGCTCTCTTGCTCTGTCTCTCTCTCTCCACTGGCCTGCTGTCCTAGAGATGATGAGACTGGTGGAGAAAAGTGAACACCACTCATTTGTCAGAGCAGCATGGTGGAAGAGACAGACTAGAACCAGAGGAGTTCTAAAATTATAGCATGAATGCCACTTACAGGGAGAAGCTTCAGTTAGGTAACAAGCATTTTATCATTATTATCCTTTGTGTGTGTGTGTGTGTGTGTGTGTATATATATAAAATGTATTATACATCATTTATTTTTCCCTGCCCCCCCTTGGGGCGAACCTGGCAGGCAAGTATGCAATTATCATCTCAGCTATGGCGCATTTAAGCATTTAACCTTTACTTTTTTAAAGTGACAAAATTTTAACTGAACCATAAATGAAATCAAAAATAATGTGCTGAAAAAAGACAACACTTTGTGGGGAAAATACGATGAAAGGGAGGAGAAAAATGACAGGATGATTGTGGAACGCATATGATGTGATAAAGTGCTTATATGAGCACTCAGGAGAGTTTAAAAGGATGAAAGAGTGCTCATTTAATCCCTGTTTCAAAGATAATGTCTAACTGTGCAACTGAAGCAGTCTTCTCCAGGTTGACTTTAAAATGTTATTGAACTGTTATGTTGAATGAACAGTTCAAGGGCACATCGATTACTCATGGTTATGATTTTATATTGCAGTAGGAATCTATTTCTATTCTCCAAAATGGTGACTTTTTAGTTTTCATTTTTAGGTTACACAATAAATTGGCTCTAGGAAAAATCCTTAAATTGGAGAACCTTTATATTATGTGAAGGTTTTGTAAGTCTTTGAAAACACTCTTCTTGAGGTCATCAGAATGGCGTGGTTGTTCTTCTGTGGCATTGCTTGAAAACGCTTTGTGTCAGCCTGATTTTTCATATTAGCACATTATGATTTGCATTTGTATTTTTACTAATGCTGGGATTCCTACTGGGCAATAATCGCGATTAATCGCATGGTTTTCTGTGATTAATCTAGAGTAATCGCATTGTCATATGCGACATTAATCAATTCAAAAGTAGTGTATTGCACACTTTTATTTGTTAAAGTACTGCTATATGAAAAAAGTGCAATAACATTTGATTTGCAAACACTTTAAACAAATAAGGAGCTTTTTAATAGCACTGTTGCCTTTAACACAGTCACACAGCTGCAGTTCAAATATTTAACATTAATGTAATCAAATCAAATATAAAACCAAACTGCCACTGCAGGACGTTCACATTTTATCTAGTTTGTTATAGAAAAACAAGTTACCCTCAGAATCCAGAGCATTATAGCAGCTACAGAGGGGGACCAACTCCATATTAAAGTCTATGTATCTGAATGCAGTGTCATTAAAGTCTCTGTTGGTGTAATGGTCATATGGTGTATATAGTGTATGTTGATTTGTGAGCGTTTGTATTGTCCATCTTATGAATTTTTTTAGACACAAGTTTCTTCTGAAATCAAGAATATCATGGGAATTCTGTCCTCTCTTTGCTGCTGTACTCTTCTGGGAAGACTTACACTATGGTTGGAACATTGCTGTGAGGATTTGAACAGTAGTTACTGATGTTGGATGAATAGTTCTGGAACATGGGGAGCGGCACCATTACAGCAGCTGCAAAGGAGGACCAGCTCCATATTAAAGTTTATGTATCTAAATGTGGTGTCATTAAAGTCCCTGTTGGTGTAATGGTCAGGATTTAAAAAAACGATAAAAAAAAAACCTGCTTTAACGCACGCTAAAATTGTCGGCATTAAGTAAATAATGCATTAATGCGATAATACATTAACATGCCCAGTCGTAATATATATATATATATATATTATTAAGACAATATTAAACTCTGTAATTAAAACAGATTCTTCAGTCCTTATTTTGTTAGAAGTCTTTGGACAGAGGTAGCAGTGGCCTCAAAGAAGTCTCATTGTCTCACCCCTGGTCCAGGTGGCCTCCAGCTTTGCACATTGAGGTGTTTTCTCCCACCACACCTGATCCAACTAATCAGCTCGTTAACAAGCCCACTCTGTGCTGAAGTGGTTTCTTAAAGAAGTGAAAGAGCTTAAATGTGCAGGACAGGGTGGCCTCCACAACCAAGGTTGGGAAACATATCTTAATTTTTTCAGTCTTACTCCTGGACCACAACTGTCCTCCACGTTGTGGTGTTTTTTTTTTCCACTTCTCTAACATGGTTTCCTAATCCTGGTCCTTGATGCCACTGCCCTATCTATTTAAGTGATTTCCCTTATTTAAGAAACAAACTTAAAACACATATATCAACATTCAAACAGTGTTTTCCAGTTCCTGAGACACACTGCCCTGCACATCTGAGCATTTCACTGCTTCCAACACGTGATTCAACTAATCAGCTGGTTATCAAGCCCTTACTGTGTTAAAGTGGGTTTGGTGAAGAAGGGAAGGCACTAATAGGACCAGGATTGACAAAAAAGTTCCACATTATTGGAGCGACTCAGTAGAACTACTTCACTTTCTGATCAAACAGGCTTGTAAATGTGATGTGTGAAGTACCTTTTAAAGATTTTAAAGGCCATTGTGTTATATAAAGATCATTTACCATGTCCTTTATATTATATGGAGGTTCTTCAAACTTTACTGACACATCTCATTTACAAAAGTGATTCTCTAAAGAACAATTGACTGAAAGGTTCTTTGGGGAAGCCAGAAAAGTTCCATGGCTTCAGGCACTGCTTACAACACGCCTGATCCAACTAATCAGCTGGTTATCAAGCCCTTACTGTGTTCAAGTGGGTTTTTGGTAAAGAAGGATTGGAGAACCTTTTCAAAGTTTAAGGAACCTTTTCATAACATTTACTAGGTCATTTACTAGGTTAAGGTTTATTCACACTTTATGGACGTTTTTCAAACTTTACTGACATCTTGTTTACAAAAGTGGTTCTCTAAAGAACAGTTGACTGAAAGGTTCTTTGGTAAGGCCAGAAAAGTTCTGTGGTTTAAAGATCCCTTTCTGTGACTTTATACAATATAAAATGAATTGGTAAAAGACAAATGTTTCATTCTTATATGTACTGATTCCAGCCTTGTCTGAAATGAATAAAATATGTTCCACAAAAAGTTCTACATTCATAAAACTGTAACAGTGTGTGTGTGTATTTGGGAGATTCTGTGGCAAATCAACAAAACTTTTGATTCAAACACATGATGCTGTCAGAGAAACAGGTTAACAACACAAATGGGAGTCATCAGAACCTCACTGATGATCCACCAGCTGAAACCAAGCTGCTGCAGAAAACATTCTAATGAAAGTCACACTATAATCTTTACCTCATCCACCACTGATCTTATCCAGAGCTCATAAAGTCATTGTTCTGTTCAGTCCGTCCAAGTCTTCTTGTTCTGTCAAGACACCAAAGGACCAGCCAGAGCACCAAACTTCAAAGAAGCCACAATTATAAACCTGATAATTGCAGATGGTTCAAATCAACAGTCCATCAGCAATTTCCTCCAGAATCTAAAAAGATTCTTCTAATTATGATTCTGTCACTTACTCTATATTGTTCCTCTTACTTTGGTTTAAACCAGGATCATTTAAGAAAGAACTCATAACAAAGCATGTGTTTGCCTAAGATGGGCTCTTTCCATTGCTGCAAAGAACTTATCTCAGCATCTTCTACCTAGTTTCCAATCTTCAAGACAAATCCCCCCCCAAAATCCCTTGGCCTGTGTGGGACTTGATGGAGTAGTGGTAGAGTCCTTGCCTCTAATACAGGGGGATGCTGGTTCAAATCTTGCCTGACATGCCTAAAGATGTTTGACGAAACAAACTTAAAACACTAGAGCGCAACCAAGTAGTTTGTTAGTTCCTACTGCCTCAAAAGTTCGACGCCGTGTTTCGCACAGCAAAACCCCCCATGTGTCTCTTGTTTCAGGCTCTATAACCCCAGCGTCTCATCGCGCAGGAGCCCGGGGGGGGGCAGACGAATTAGTTTCCCCCCCCTTCTTAGGTATTGGTGTTTGTGGAGACCCCTGCTCAGGATTCGAACCCATGACCTCTTAATCTTGGAGGCATTGCTCTTACCACTGAGCCACAGGATCCCACAGCTCTCCAACTTGTTTTTGGAAATTTGACTTTCAGATGAGGTCTGATGTTCAAGACATAAAGCTAAAGGCTCTGATTAGAACCCACAACCTCCTAGCATTGAAGGCATCGCTCTTACCACTGAGCCACAGGATCCTACACCTTGCTTGCCTTTTTTTTTTAATTTGACTTTCAGATAAGGTTGCTGTTCACGACACAAAGCTAAAGGCTCTGATTAGAACCTGCAACCTCCTTGTCCTGGAGGCATTGTTCTTACCACTGAGCCACAGTTAACAAGCCTTTCTTAGGAAATTTCACTTTCAGATGAAGACTGATGTTCAAGACATAAAGCTGATGGCTCTGATTAGAACCCACAACCTCCTAGGTATTGGAGGCGTCACACTTACCACTGAGCCACAGGATTCTATGCCTAGTGTGCCCTTTTTTTTGGAAATTTGACTTTTGGATGAGGGCTGATGTTAAAGACATAAAGCTAATGGCTCTGATTAGAACCCACATCTTCCTTGTCTTGTAGGCATCACTCTTACCACTGAGCCACAGGGTCTCACAGCTATGGTGCCTTTTTTTGGATATTTGACTTTCAGATGAGGTCTGATGTTCAAGACATAAAGCTAAAGGCGCTGATTAGAACCAGTGACCTCCTTGTCCTAGAGGTGTTGCTCCTCCCACTGAACCACAGGCTCCCATAGCTAGCAAGCATTGTGTTTTGGAAATTTGACTTTCAGATGAGGTCTGGTGTTCAAGACATAAAGCTAAAGGCTCTGATTAGAACCCACAACTTCCTGCTCTTGGAGGCAGCACTCTTACCAGTGAGCCACAGGTTCCCTCTGTTAGAATGCCTTTTTTTTGGACTTTCAGATGAAATGTGACATACATGACATGAAAGCCATATTAGATCCCACAACCTTCTGTTCTTAAGACCACTGCAACTTAACATTTTTAAATTTCACTTTCAGATTAATGTATAAAATAAATAAAGTTGACAACTGAGATTTGATCTCACAACCATCTAGACTTGAACCCACAGTTTAAACCGGTGCACTACAGGGCCAGGGCAGAGGCCCCACTTATTTTAGAACATGTAACATTCAGATGAAGTGTGACATACAAAAGATAGCCACTGATTAGATCCTACAACTTTCCAATCTTAAGACCACAGCTAAAGCTAGTGAACTACTGGACATGACAAGCCATCTAACTTATTTAAGATGATGTGTGATGTGCAAGAAATAAAGTTAAAGACTAAGATTTGATCCGACAACCTTCTGTTTTTGAGACTGCGATTTAAACTGTGAGCTACCAGGCTAGGACAAAACTGCAGATCATTTTTTGGATATTTGCCTTGCAGATGAAGTGTGACATGCAGGACTTAAAACTAAAGACTTGGGTATGATCCCATGAGCTTATGTTTTTGAAGTTACAGCCTAAACAAGTGAGCTACACGGCTTGACAAGCAGTAGCACCACTTTTTTCTATATGTATCTTTCAGATTCCTAAATCATCTAAGCCTGAAGACAAGTCATTGAAGTGAGCCAATGGCCCAGTGATAACCTTCTCTTAAGGCAGGAAGACTGCATGCCCATTATCTTCTGGCTCTCATAAACAATCTATGGTTCCATCTAAGCCCAAACCCAGGGGTGTCAAACCTATGAGTCCCTGGAGAACCACACTTCTGCAGACGTCGACCGCAGACATCTCTCCTTTAACCATCTGAGTTCAGCTCAGAAAGGCTTTACGGACTCACTGATGAGTTTAATCAGCTGTGCTTAATGATGTTCAAATTTACTAAAAGAATTAATATTACTGATGAAATCCATAAATCCATTACATCTCAGTTAAAATGGTCTTTGGAATATACTTCAATGTATCTGTCAGTGTAGCTAGAATGTTTTCATGAAAAGGTGAAAAGCCCCAACCAGTTTGCTGACATTAAATTAAGTAGGCAGAACACTGTTAGTTTAATGTGAGCTACTTGTTGGATGTTACTCAATGCTGTGATGGGTTGATTTCCACCACCGTTCCTTTTTTTCCACACAAACCTGCAGTGGGGGTGCTACAGCTAACATGAGTCTCTAATAGCCCGTACACTGCTGAAAAATCATCAGACTCGTTTAAATGAGTGGAAACATCCCTGGTTTTTGCAGACTTTCATTGTAAAGGTTATTCTAATTATATTTTTATATGCAGTAGCACTAGAACTCGACTATGGCTCTCTGGACTGATTTGCCATACCAAGAGCGCCACAAGGGTGAAAAACATATTCATCAGTTATGAACTGAGACAATAAGACAGGCCTAGGTGCAACTTTTTGTGCTTCAAAAAAGTCCAATATTGTAATGAACATTTATATGGATCCAAATGCAGAGTACAAAAATTGGGTTTTTGTTTTCAATACAATGTCCACAAACCAGAAAATCCAATCAGCAGGCAGTCAAAGTCAATTCCACTAGACAATAAGGGTAATCCAAGGTCCAGAAACAGGTCAGAGAAACATGGAGAATAAACACAGTCCAAAACACTGAGAATATGCTCGGTAACTAGGCAGGGCTTAGTATATTTCGCACAGGTAGATAATCCCGAAGGTCTTTTTGTACTACTTAATAGCCTAGTACTCAGGTGATCCTGATCTCTGCCTTTGTGGCCTGTGTGAAATCCTGGAGTGGAGATCTGGAGAGGGCTGTCGGGTAGCACCTGACCGGGACTCCACCTCCGATTCTGTACCAAGACTTACAAATATACATATACTGGCTCTAGGGGGGCCTGCTCTTGATGTCTGACAAACACAAGCATAAAGGAAAGTAAAGTGGCCCCTTATAATCATGTGTGAATACGCCACAGCACACAGTGAACAGTGTGAAGTGCTTTCTCTGCTTTTAACCCATTCACCAAGTAAAACAGGGGGCTGCCACCAATGAGGGGATTGTATGTGTGTGGGGACTCAAGGGAACCTCGGCAGTCTTGAGATGCAAACCCCAATCTATCTGACACACACACACACTCATGTATGCCTATATGTGTATATACATATGTATAATCTTTGTCAGCAGACTAGTATTCACTCCTCACATCAGAGACCCTTGGGTGTCTGTGACCCTGTCACTGGTTCACTTTTGGTAGAAACTGACCAGGAACCCCCACAAGACCTCCTTCTCTGGAGATGTTCTGACTGAGTCGTCCAGACATCACAGTTTGGCAGTGACAGTAGTCTTTAACAGCAGTGTTCCCTTTAACATAGTTACACAGCTGCGGTTCAAATATTTCTTGTAAATTTCAACTTAAACATTAATGCAATCAAATCAAATATAAAACCAAAGCTATGTGCCCCTGCCAGGGCATTCACGTTTTATCTAGTTTGTTATAGAAAAACAAGTTACCATCAGAGTCCAGAGCAGGGGGGGTGGGTAATTATTATAGCAGCTGCAAAGGGGGACCAACTCCATATAAAAGTCTACGTATCTGAATGTAGTGTCATTAAAGTACCTGTTGGTGTAATGGTCAGGCATCCCAATACTTTTGTCCTTACACTGAACCCATGAAAACCAGCCGAGACATAGAGCTGCGTGCACACACAAGCCCAAAAAAGCACAGAACGCTATGCGTTAATGCGTAATAAAATAAATAATTGTCGGCATTAAGTATATACATATATATATATATATATATATATATATATACCTATATATATGCCCCTGTTTT
>JBBPCY010000001.1:30767206-30808971 GCA_037974405.1 Brachyalestes nurse | reverse complement strand
CTGCTTCCGGTTTATATAGACGGTGACGCGCTAATTCCCGTGACCTTGACGCGTCACCTGATCTGTGCGTGTGACAGCTTGTAATAAATGTACTGTATTTTTAACTTTAATAAAGTCAAAGTGATAAAATATTACTATAATTATTAGCCTGGCCTAAATATATAAAAACTTTTTGTAAGAAAACTGAAAGAAAGAAAACTTTTGCTGTTGCTAGGTAACACGTCCTTTTGAAGGACTTCGGCTCACAGTGAACACCGACATTCTGTCGTTGTTTTGACACAGTGCTGTGTGTTTTGTAATGCTGGGCAACATTTAACATTTTAATTGTGATCAATCGCATGGTTTTCTGCAATTAATCATGATTAATCGCATTGTTATATGCAAAATTAAATAATTCAAAAATAGTGTACTGCGCACTTATTTGTCCTGCTATATGAACAAAAGCGCGATAGCATTTGGTTTGCAACCACTTTAAACAAACAAAACCCTTTTTAACAGCAGTGTTCCCTTTAACACAGTCACACAGCTGCAATTCAGATATTTCTGTACATCTCAACTTAAACATGAATGTAATCAAATCAAATATAAAACTGAAGATGCTTGCTACTGCAGGGCATTCACGTTTTATCCAGTTTGTTATAAAAAAATGAGTTACCCTCAAAGTCCAGAGCATTAAAGCAACTGTCAACTCCATATGAAAGTCTATGTAGCTGAATGCAGAGTCATTAAAGTCCCTGTTGGTGTAATGATCAGGCGTTGCATTACTTTTGTCCATATAGTGTATGTGGGCATTTATATCGTTAATCATCAGGATTTAAGTTTTTAGACATAATTTTCTTCTGAAATCAAGAATATGGGGAATCTGTCGTCTCTTTGCCACTGTACTCTTCTAGGAAGACTTTGCACTATGGTTGGAACATTGCTGTGAGGATTTGATCGTGTTCAGCCACAACAATAGGTACTGATGTTGGATGAATAGTTCTGGGACATGGGGGTTGATCCCAATAGCAGCTGTAAAGGGGGACCAACTCCAAATGAAAGTCTATGTATCTGAATGCAGTGTCATTAAAGTCCCTGTTGGTGTAGTGGTCAGGCGTCCCAATACTTTTGTCCATATAATATAGGCAAAAGTAATGGGATGCCTGACCCCCACGAAAACCAGCCGAGACGCAGAGCTGCGAGCACCAAAACACAAAAAAGCAACAAGCTTTCAACATAAAACGATTAAAAAAAAGAGTTAATAATACGATAAAATACTTGTCAGCGTTAATACTGTAATGCGTTAACACCCTCATATATATTATTAAAACTATTATTAAAAGCAGTAATTTCTTCTGTCCTTGTTTTGTTAGAAGTGTTTGGACAGAAGTAGTTGTGGCCTACAAAGAAGTCTAATTGTCTCAGCCCTGGTCCCGGTAGCCTACAGTTTTGCACATTGAGGTGTTTTCACTGCTCCCACAACACCTGATCCAACTAATCAGCTCGCTAACAAGCCCGGTCTGTGCTGAAGTGCTTTCTTAAAGAAGGGAAAGAGCGGAAACGTGCAGGGCAGGGCCTCCAGGACCAAGGTTGGGAAATACTGCAATATCTTAATCTTCTCAGTCTTATTCCTGGAGCACTACTGCTCTCCAGATTGTGGTGTTTCCTTCTCTAACATGGTTTCCTAATCCTGGTCCTGGATACCACTGCCCTACTTATTTAAGTGCTTTCCCTTATTTAAGAAATGCACTTAAACACAGTAAATACATGCTAAGGAGCTGTTTTGTTGGATCAGGTGTGTTAGGAGCAGTGAAAACACTCTGCAGGAGGCACTTTTAACAAACCCATTTCCCCTCAATAGCTTGTTAACTAGATGTGTGTTGGAAGCAGGTCTGCTGTAACACCAGGTGGTCATTAACTCTCCTCCTGGAGATCCATGTTCTAGCACATAAATTAATCTGTCCAAGCCAGTCAAGGTCTTCAGAAGATCATACTGTGGTCCACTGGAATGCTGAGCTCCCAAGACTGCTCTAAAACAGTTCAAGGTTACTTTGTCATCAGCAGGTGTGAACACGTACATAGTGAGATATTTCTCCACAGTGCAACATATAACATTCAAACCGTGTTTTCCAGTTCCTGAGGCACACTGCCCTGCACATCTGAGCATTTTCACTAGATCAAACTTTACTGACACAAGTGATTCTCTAAAATACAGTTGACTGAAAGATGGCTTCAAGCACTGCCCCAACACATGTTATCCAACTAATCAGCTGGTTTTCAAGCCCTTACTGTGTAGAAGTGGGTTTTTGGTAAAGAAGGGAAGGCACTAAAAAGACCAGGATTGGGGGGGGAAGTGCTGCAGTGTGTTATTGGAGCAACTCACTAGAACTCAGTTTCTGAACAAAGGCTTATAAGTGAGATGTGAGGGTGAAGAACCTTTTCACATAACAGGGAACCTTTACATAACAGGTCATTTACCAGGTTAAGGTTTAATCATAGATCCTTTATGGAGGTTCTTCAAACTTTACTGACGCATCTTGTTTACAAAAGTGGTTTTCTGAAGAACAGTTGCATGAAAGGTTCTTTGGGCAAGCCAGAAAAGTTCTGCGGCTTCAAGCAAAGATCCATTTCTGTTCATTTATACAATATAAAATAAATTGGTAAAAAGGCAAATGTTCCATTCTTATGTGTACTGATTTCAGCCTTGTCTGAAATGAATAACATATGTTCCACACTCATTAAACTGGAGATTTTGTGGCAAATAAACAATTTTGATTCAAACACATGATGCTGTCAGAGAAACATGTTCACAATACAAATGGGAGTCGTCAGAACCTCACTGATGATCCACCAGCTGAAACCAAGCTGCTGCAGAAAGTGTTCTAATGAAAGTCGCACTATAATCTTTACCTCATCCACCACTGATCTTATCCAGAGCTCATAAAGTCATTGTTCTGTTCAGTCCATCCAAGTCTTCTTGTTCTGGCAATAAGAAGCCAAAGGACCAGCCAGAGCACCAAACTTCAAAGCAGCGCTTATAAACCTGATAATTGCAGATGGTTCAAATCAAGAGTCCATTCCAATTCAATTAGCAATTTCCTCCAGAAACTAAAAAGGTTCTTCTGATTATGATTCTCTTATTGTCACTTATTGTTGATATTGTTCCTCTTACTCCTGTTTAAGCCAGGATCAAGAAAGATCTCATAACAAAGCATGTTTTTGCCCAAGATGGGCTCTTTTCATTGCTGCAAAGAACTTACCTTGGCATCGTCTACCCAGCTTCCAATCTTCAAGACAAACCCCTCAAAAAAAAACCTTGATCTGAGACTTGGTGGCGTAGTGGAAAAGTCCTTGCCTCTAATGCAGGAAGCTGTTGGTTCAAATCTTGCCTAACACACATAAAGCTACTGGAAGAAACAAACTAGGACTCAACCAACTAGTTATTTCCTAGTGTCTTAAAAGTTGGACGCCAGGTTTCACACAGAAAAACCCCACATGTGTCTTTTGTTTCAGGCTCTATAACCCCAGGTTCTCATCGGGCGGGGGTGGGGGGGCATGGTTGCAGATGCATAAGTCCCCCCCCCTTTCTTAGGTATTGGTATTTGTTGAGACCCCTGCTCAGGATTCGAACCCATTACCTCACAATCTTGGGGGGCATCTCTTTTGGCACTGAGCCACAGGATCCCACAGCTAGCATGCCTTTTTTTGGAAATTTGTCTTTCAGAAGATGCTGTTCAAGACATAAAGCTAAAGACTCTGATTAGAACCCCAACCTCCATTAGTCAGATTAGATCCCACAGCCTTCAGTTCTTAAGACCACTGCATCCTTTCAGATGAAGTGTGACATGCAAGACATAAAGTTGAAGTCTCAGGTTTGATCCCACAACCTTTTGTTTTTGAGACCATAGCTTAAACTGTGAGCTACGCCAGAGGCTCAGATCATTTTTTGGGTATTTGACTTTCAGATTTCCCTTATTTAAGAAAAGGGTTTGATCCCAGGACCTCATGTTTTTGAAGTCACAGCTTAAACAAGCGAGCTACATGGCTTGACAAGCAATGCTGCTTTTATTCTATATGTTTCTTCCAGATTCCTAAATCCTCTCAGCCTGAAGACTCTCTGTTTTTGAAATGAACAAATATTAAGACAAGTCATTGAAGTGAGCCGAGCCAATAGCCCAGTGATAACCTTCCCTTAAGGCAGGAAGACTGCAAGCCCATTACCTTCTGGCTGTAATCAACAATCTATGGTTCCATCTAAGCCCAAATCCAGGGGCGCTAAACCTCTGACGAGTCCCAGGAGGACCACACTTCTGCAGACATCAGCATTATCTCTCCTTTAACCATCTGAATTCAGCTCACAGATTACCTCAGTGAAAACCAGGAGAGACGTAGAGCTGCGTGCATGCATGAGCACAAAAAAATCAACAAACTTTCAAAATAAAAGGATTTGTTACCGCGCAATAAAAAAATTGTCCACAGTGTTTATGTGGTATCAAAGAGCCTGTTGGCTCTGGAATTCCTCTGGGATTTAATTAAGCACTCAAAATGCTGCTAAAAACTGCACTTTTCTCCTCCGCCTTCTTTTAAATGTTTGCATTTCTATTGCCCTTTCGATTTTCTTGTATTGTTTTTCTGTGTGTTCTTTTATTTCTTTTATTATTTGATTTGATTTTGTATTCTGTTTCTGTAAAGCACATTGAATGACCTTGTATATGATAATTTACTATTTAAATAAACTTGAACTTGACCTTAAAATATACGCTAGCATATAATTAATTTAAAATGTGCTGTTGTTAAGGCTTGTTTAGTTGCAGATTGGTTTGATCTTTAAATGCTTTTATGGTGCTAACATCAGATTTTCAGCAATTCAGCAAAAGGTTTTCTATATAATCATAGACTCATGTGTGAGTATGCAGGAAAGGTTTGTAAGAATCAGAAAACTTTATTGACCCCCAAATGGCCAATAGGTTCTTTGAAACAAACACAATGGGCGAAGTTGGTAAACAGTGCATCAAAGGTAAAAATATAAATGACAATTTCTGTATCATAATGTGCTTAAATGGAAAATCAGGCTGACACAAAGACTATTGATGCAACGCCACAGAAGAACAACCACACATTTCTGATGACCTCAAGAAGTGTTGAACCTACAAAACCTTCACATGACAAATTAAAAAAAAGTTAAATATATTAAATTCACATGATAAATCTACCATTATGAAGTTTTTATATTGTCTATTTTTTATTGTGTGTGTCTTAACTACGTATGTATACAACATGCAGAGACACAACTGTGTATTATAAAGTATTGCATGAAGGTTGTTTAGATCCCTGCTTTCCTACAAGAAAAGTAGATAAGGGATCTTTTAGATACGTTTTGCTTTATTGTTGGATTCTATCGCACTTACAGAAAAAAATTCAGAGTTAATAGCCTCCAGAAAATCACTGAGGATGTTCTGTGCTCTCGTTAATGTGTTTACTTTTAATACTAACGAAGCAAGAGATCCGCTCTGTGCACTATACGAGTTGACTGCCATAATTTATTGCTTTCTGTATTGTTTTCTACATGCCCATACCTTCTCATTTAGAAGCTCCCACGCGTGTTTGTAGATCAATTACACGTTTACAGCAGCTATAATGTGCACTCGAACTAATAAAGGATGCAGGCTAGTGTCACACAAATCCTCTTTTTGAGTCAAACAGCAGATGGCAGAATACATCTTACATAAGGAATAAATAAGTGCTCATTGTGAAATGTGTGCATTTTAGCATTGTACTGGAACAGTGCACATAAGAAGCGCGAGTCTGTGTGACATGAATTCAGTATTTGCCACTGCTCTGTAGTGCGCATAGTGGAAATTACACTTGGGCAGAATGCCAATGCGTGCTGTGGACGATCAGACACATATGTGACAATTGTCTCCTCATTGTACTGATTACTTCTGATGTAATGTTTCAAACAGATTTTTACGTTTAGTACCTCGTCCCTGATGTTCTATTTGAACATTATTCAAACGTGGTTTATTAAAATTTTTATCGCCATGCAAATTTCTCTGCCACCTACTCACCTAAAGCTGCCATGACATTAGGGCAGACACGATTTTGCCTTTTGATATTGATTCAATCCATTTTTTTGTTTCATTTCATTTGTCACTTTGATCTTTTTTATCTTGACCCTGTTTTATGTATGTGTGTATGAGTGTATGATTTGTCATTTACCAATAATTATCAAAACAATAATGTGTAACTAGATTAACATCAATGTAAGAGTAACACCAGTATTCAGTACTCACTTGAGCCTTTCGTAATAAACAATATATATAAGATGTATTCCAAGAAGCATCAGTGGTCATGACATTTTCTGACATGAAATGGCATTAAAATTGACCAAAGCAGCCTTTATGACCAATGACTGTTGGAATTAGCTTTTACAAAGAAACATTTATTAAATATATAAATGCAGATTTATGCCAGTTGTAATGAAAGGATTACTTAGTTATCACAAAGATTTACTAACAAAATAAAATCCCCAAATCTCTGTCGAACAGAAATACCACAAATTGCAATTTGTTTGATTTATGCTCATTGTCTGGGCACAGCATTCTTTGGAATGTTTCTACATTCTAATTAAGGTATGAATGCAATGAGGATGGTCTGAAGCCAGACCGGACGCATTATAAATTGTGCTCGGATTTACAAACATGGAATTGGACGAAGCATCAGGCACAGCATTAATCTGCCTAACATCTCAGGTTCTGCTTAATTCAAAAGCAGTTCTCTTTCCTTCAGCTGATTGCCATTGCATTGTAATCTCTGAAACAAAACCAGGGCAAGATATCACTTTATGTAAATGTTGTGCCTATTTGTCAAACCTGAGCCTTTGCATTTTAAAGAGTTTCATCTCATGTTTAAGATGTAAATGTATCCCACATATCCATGAATATATCCCTGCTCATTTATAGGCTCAGAGGAGAAAAGGCAGCGTTGTGTCTTTAGATCATTCTGTCCTCCACATGGACATACTTTCTACTTTGGGCATAAAAGTAGTGAATGCTCTGAGCGTGTGTGCACCTGCTGCAAATTTGTGCATATAGGCATACCCAGTTATTTTCAAAAAGCAGGCAACAAAAAGTTCTCTTCTACCATGTGGCAGAACAAAAGCAGTTATTTATAAAGATTATTCATCCACTGCTAATGGTGGTTTCGTGTGCTCAAATGAGCACACAAGCCAGATTCTATAGTGAGGGATAAAGGGGCAAAAACTGACAGAGAGTAAACTTAACACGGATATTTATTGTTGTTCAAGTTGAATTTGCTTTAAGGCATTCCAATATTCCCCAAGCAACACCATCTGCAAAAACAAACAGTGTATTTTTACAGATTTTTTCCCCCTAGATTCTCCCTGAAGACTGTTTTTGTGCCACAAAAGTAACTTTGCATGCATATAAGTCACACCTATATTATTGTATTCACCTCCATGGTGACAGTAATGCATCACTATGAGAGCTAGCCAAACTGAAGTATGACCTCCACAGCGGGATTAGCCTCAAAATAAAAAATGAGAGACTTTAACATCCATGTACATTCAAAGCAAAAGTTTTATGCACAAATCAAAAAAGATGTCATAAGTGTCTCCAGATTATTTTGTTGATATTTGCTCTTCCACTTCATGTACAAAAATAAACTGGCCACATTTGCCAAACACAGTTTTTTCTTTTTTCAAATATCATATTTGTATTTTTATGTATATTCAGGTTATAAAGTTTATTTGGTTCAAAACAAATATTTTGTAGCTATTTAGTCTGTTATTTAGTCAAACAAATCCACTTACAAGGTTTAAATGGTTGCCCTGCTGTAATAACAGATATGTATATGATGACTGCATACAATATTGTTCAAATCATTTAGAAAAAAATGTTGCTCTTATCTATAGCATATTGTACAGAAATGGCCCAGTCTTCCATAAATATGTGTCATAAATGGAAATATACTTTAAATGCACCCACAAACAGGATTTTTACAAAAAAAAATGAAAAGGCTGGTTTTGTCCTGCTGGTTTTGTCTCTTCTCTTGTGCAGACCTTTGTTGATGCACCTCCAGATTGGCGTGAAGTTGACACAGATGATCTTTGTCATACGTGCCTTTCTGCACTGTCCGAGTCACTTGCATCTGCAGGGAGGAGAAATTAATTAAGCAGCACTGAAAGCAACAACAGCAACTGCACTAACAACCACCCCAATTATACAGAGCAGTTCGAAAGCTTTCGAAACTGCAATTTGTTTAAGACAGAAGTAACTTTCATTACTTAGGGCTTTAAGTTAGCTTATCGATCGAAGCTGTGTTTTTCATTACTCAGTCTTTGTTTGCTAGGCGCATCTCTAGCGAGAGAAACGGAAAAATCAAAAGTCTTAATCTGCCACCTCTAGAGGAGTGTTCACTGTTGATGTGCATCCTACATTCTCCATTCAAGAAGAAAAGAAGGAAGCTGGCACACATTAAATAGTCTGGCACTGTAGGCACTGATGTGTGATTCTTTTTGAGGTGCGTCTGAAGCGCTTCTATGCAGACGTTTAAGTTCACTTCAGAGAGCAATGAGCAATTAAAGCTAGACATGGCTCCGTAAAAGTGTCATTTTGAAGCCATGCCTCCCGCCATATCTGAAAAGTTCGAATCTAGGATCAGGACCGTAACTTTGCTTTCATCCGTGACTCCAGCGGACACGGATGTGTATCCTTTTGAGACCTTTTCCCCAAAAGGTGCAATGAACAGAGCAGGAAAAACCCAAAGGATTCTGGTGGGCAAGGGCCCTTGAGCGTGATCCTCAGTGCTCGCTGCTTTATTTGTTTGCCGCTGTATTAAAAGAACCCATTTGCTGTATACTTCTTGAGAATGTCAAGGCAATCACCTAGGAGAAAAGAGCCATTTTCGTCAGTCAGGAGCCCCTTACCACAAGAGATATATATGTGTGCCCTCAGAGGCCTGAGGCCCAGGCATTACTGTGATATCCATTTCCTCCCTCTATCTTTTCCCAAGGACATTATCTCAGCCCATGGCAGTCCAGCAGCAGCCTATTACATAGCCAAGTTGCAGAGGTAGATTGAATAAACACTAGAGATAGATCTAGAGTGTGGCAAGACCTCAGAGGTCACAGGGACCAGGCTAAAGTAAATGTGCCTCTCCTCCTATATGTGGAACTATGAAGAATGCCAAGTGTTTCCCCTGCGCGTCTACAAACAGAATACAGAACAGGCTGATATTAAAATGCAGCTGTTCACGCATGTGTTATAAACTAATCCCCCACTGTCAAGTAGGCTCTTAATTCAAATTTACAAATGAATATGTATTTGCTCATTGTGAAGACAAGTGCCTCGGTGTAACAGGTGTGAATCCGTTCATTGTTTTGGCACAGCTACAGTCTCCTAATGGATCAATATTTGCTACTGGGCAGAATTCCAGAATTGAATAGATTGCAAGCCCATGAAAATTCCTGACTCTAAGGACCATTTGTCGGGGATATTGAGGATTTCACTAAATGCCTCCAATTAACGGCCTCAATAATAACCCAGAAGGTGAATTACAGGAAATTTCACAGATCATGTCTAAAAGCATTCGAACTTGGGGGACCAAAATGGGTTTTTTTCGTGCTGCCTCAGGAGCTGGAGGCTTTGTTGTGCATAAATCAGGGGCAGAGTTTTCACAATGTGTGTGCAATTTTTCGAAATTGGATAAAGTCTACTGTACACATGGCAGCACAGGGGTATTGCAGTAAAGTAGAGCTAATTTGGAAGTACATCTCTCACACACACACACACACACACTGTGATCCGAACTATTTTTTTATTCTCCTAATCACTTTGCACACACTAAACTGTTCTGCCATGAACAAAAAAAATTACTCTCCAACTGCCACTCCAAATGCCTTGTATTTATTTATATACTGTACTTTTCCTAACCATGTTGTTATATGCTCTTTTTTCCACAATTATTTATTGCTGTCTACCATAATCTTAGCATTTTTGCATTTTTCACACACTTAATGACTCTGCTGCAAGAATACAGTACGTCATAATACTGTATTCATTCACACTAGCACTGTTACTGCTCCTGTCGACTGTGCTGTATGTTGTCTTGTGCTGTAAATCATTGTACTGTTGCTCTTGTGTTTTCTGCACTCTCTTTAGTCCTGTCCTGCCTACACTTGGGTAGTCTTGTGGTGTTTTTGTTTTTGTTCTTTGTGTTGCACCATGGTCCTGGAGGAATATTGTTTCATTTCTCTGTGCACTGTTTACATGGCTTGATCTTGAGCTATTTCCAACATTCTTCTTTCTTTTGAGTAGTGAGCTAACTTCTAGCTCACTATCTTCTAGCTAACCTGACAGCTTCTCCGATATAGCCCTCCCTGCTGCACTGCTCTCTCAAGCTCCTGGGACTGCCAGACCCTTAAAGTAAGAGTGTAAGTGATTTAATTTCTTTGTTACTGTCCAACCATAAACCTAGCACTTTTTCTATCTGGGTATAAAACGAATGCTATTCAGCTGTATCATGTGCAGTCACTGTCTGACCATAGTACCATTTTCATGACTGTAAGAATATGTTCTGATAAAACTTTTACTGTATTCCTATGTGAGCCCCCTGACATGACCATAACTAATGTTTACTGAAAAAAATACGTAACAATCATCTGAATCGACACAACCATGCCTCACACAACCCTGCAGCCGGTTCACTGGCTGATCTACGTAACATTAGGAAAGGTAACAGCACTAGCTGTTATTTGACTTAAAGATAAACTCAACCTCACATCTTTTTCACATTCCTCTTGCCTTCACAACAGTACAGCAGAAGGCAATAGTGGGCTACCATTACTTTCAATAATGTTCAGGCTTTTGCCAGAGCCCTGGGATGGATTACTTGCTCAAAGATGACAAAAAAAAACAGCCGCAACAAAGTGTATTACATGTAAAAATCCTGCCAAAAAGACTGATAACACATGTCAACAAAATCTATCAGAAATTCTGTAATCATCAGAAACCACAACCCACTTTTCTAAACCAGTGATTTCAGATCTGCTGTCAGTTCTTTTAAGTCGGATAGGTGCACACTGTGGCATAGATATAATGATTATAGTTAGTCAGCTACCAGTGTTTCTTAAAAAATGCTTAGCATATGATTATTATATGCTAATTATACCAACTATCATGCGATATATAACTAGCTTCATCACAAAAACTGTATGTGCTGGGAAAATCTAAATGCAGACTTGAAATCAGAATGAAAAACACTACAAAACATGTTGCACCTTACATATTGCAGTGAAGCCGACCAGTTAACTAGCCAAAACTGATGAGGAGAAACGATATCCATGGTTGAAAAATGTGAACTGTGTGACCCTTCCAATTTGAATGTATATATTTTTATGGTTATAAGAACATTAGTGTTTCAGTTAGTGTTTTTAATCGGATGTCAGCTAACTGATATTGCCTAAATACACTACACAACAATATATTTGTATCTAGTTCTCTCCAGCCATTAGCTCATCGGTTTGTAGTTTGTTTACTGTCTAGTGTAGACATCAAATTTACACCATTTTCTACTGACCCAATCAGAATAGAGATTTTCAATGTCTGAATTTTGATCCTAATTTAAAAGTGTATTTCTGAGGCTAACTTTGCTAACAAACATTAGAACTCAATGGTTGCGCAATTTGCCCCGCAAGTCTCTTCCATAAAACTCAATCGACAAAAATTCTCTCCATTTACTCAAACTACATTCAGATTAGTTTTTTGTGACTGTAGACCAGTGTAAGTGAAAAATTGTGTAAAATCGATTTTTCACCAAACTATTCTCTGTTGCAGTATAATACTTAATTTAGATATATTTGCATTCTACAGCACTAGATTTATTTGCAATTTGCAAATCAATTTTGTTAGTTTCTATCATCATTTCAACTGTAATATTATTACAATAATACACTAGAGGTTGTGCTATAACCTAAACATTTTAATTAGGATGATAGTTGGATTGAACTTTTACCTCGTCCTTATGACCACAGCCTACCAGTGCCAGTATCTCACAGTAAAGTGTATTATTGTGTAAAGGTGTGTATGTTATAATGGTATTATCCTTCATTTGAGAATTTAAAACTTAGTTGAAGCCAAACTTGGGCAGCTATGTTTTAAAGAGGTGTTTCTTTCAAGACAACCTTGGGATATTCTGCAGCCGGGTGGTTGGAACAAGCTGTTATGATTCTTTACTTCACTCAGTGTTTAAATATAGGACCTTCCTAAAGTATAACCATAGTAACGAATCCCACACAATGAATTTGTCAGCTTTGTAAGAAACTAGCCTTTCTCTATCTCACCTGGGAGCATGCAGGGTTTTCAGTGTTGCAATTTGAACAGGAATGATTTAAGCGATTCACTTTGAAAATAAAATGGCATTTCCCCCCCTTTCTTGTTAACTTATCTGTGTAATTTCATCATCTTTAAAATATAGCCTCTCTTTAGTATGGACAGGTTTAAAAAAAAACACTTTGATTTGTGTGCTGTGGGAGCACACACACCCACACAGACTTTTGAAAAAAACGTTCTACCTTCTTCAGGATCTTCCTTCCACGCGTCGAGGTCCAGTGATGGTACGTTGCTGCATAAAAGAAAGTCCTGAGGGTACATTCCCACAGTGAATGGATCAAGGGGAACCTCCTTCAATCCACTGTTGTCGCAAAAGACCCGAGACAGGGAATGCCTCTGGAGCTCCTGTCTTTGCCGTGGAGAGAACACACCAGGGGTTTCCCACCAGAATCTGAAACAGATCCGGTGGGACATCCAGGATTTTTATTGGCACATCATTTAGGTTACTGAAGAGGTGTATTATAGAAGTCACTGTTTTAAAATAATTGTATGAGCTGAGCTATAGGTCTCAGTACTTTAATATACAGAGAAAATGACTCTTTTCCTCCATTTTATTGACCTGTAAAATAGTGCAGTTTAGTCATCAAAGCACTTGGAGATGATTTTTCATTCGACAAGGCCTCCGCGTTGAAAACACAATTTATTGCTTACAATAACAGTGGCCTCTCTGACTTACCTGTCACCTTCCCTGAGCATCTTCATCTGTTTTCCGATCAAGCATGCAAAGAGAGGTCCGGTCCTAGCACCAGGCAGCAGATCCTCCGCCAGCCCTGCCAGCCACACATCAATATTGTTGGGATGCCCGTATAGATCCATTAGCTTCTCAACCAAAGCCCTGTCACGTATCACAGCCCTCAGATCTGCTTTGCTTTCCACTCTGTCATATCCACAAAACACCCTCCAGTCATTGTAACCTGAAAGGAAATTAATAGGGATGATATTAGAGGCATAGAACACATAGCCTCAAGTGTTGCTTGAAGCAATTACATATAGTCAGTACAACAGACAGTCTTATTTTTCAATTAAATTTTAACTCTAATTTTCACCTACAGAAAAACATCTATACGTCATATGTAAATATGTGACGTGAATAATATGTGACAACATTACGCTCTGAAATTGCATGTCTATGAACTAAACGGGACAACGACTGAATCATGATGTGAAAAACAGAAATGTACATTACAAAAAGATGGGAAAAAAATAACGTGGGGTGTCTAAGCCTGTGAAGTGCAATTTTTCTGCACTGAAATCACCTGGAAGGCCGTGATCTCGTCCCCTTTGAAGGTTTAAAGCTGCTAGGTCCAATGCTTCTGGGATATTGAGCACCACAAGCTTCTCTGTCAGTTCCTCAGTCATGAGGTGCTGTTGGTTCTGCCTGGCAGCAGGCCTCCCCAGGAGACCTCGCAGTATCGGATCTAATCCTCCTGCAGAGCGTAAACGCCAACCAGGAATCAGCCTAGGAGGCTGTGTTTGAACTTTTACAAACGTCAACAAATATGATACACTGTAGGTATATCATTCAGCAAGATGTTCAGAAAGTTTAATGTTTGTTATCTGCACTATTTAAAGCGGAAAACATGTTTTTGGAGCTAACATGTCTCACATCTCTCAGTGTTGACCTGAACCTATGTGTATTTATGAAAACTAGTTTGCTCTGACATACAGAGCTTAAAATCAGCTTCTGGATAACAATCCTGATAAACAAACAAATCCAATCTGGTGGTTTTATGCACACATACTAATATGTGATGTTTTAAGTGACTTTTTTGTGCTTTATATATTAGAATCTGGCAAGTATAGAAAGTGCCTTTTGGACCTGTCAGTTAGGAGAATGTGAAATTCTTCACTTATGTACCAAAGGAAGGAAAAATCATGCAGTGCTTTCCCTAATAAGTCTACTAGGACTGCAGGGAGTTTGATTCAGATGAGCAATCACAATTTATTATTGATAAATTCAATATTTCTGTCCCCATCCTGTCATATTCTTTTAATGAAACCAGATGATGAAGCCAGACATGATGTTCCCTATTTGATCTAGAAATTTCTTTGTGGCTGCAGTGAAGAAGAGCTCATATCAACAAATAGGTTTGCAAAGTGATGGGCAGGCACCTTCTCTGATGATCCTCCAAGGACTGAAAAAGGTCTGATGTAGATCTAAAGAGGAAAAGTGTGGATGCTCCTGGAAGCTCTCATTCAGTCTCCTCATCTGAGTTGAGATGGTAGCATGGCCAAAGCGAAATGCGGCAGTGGAAAACACATTGGAGACTGAAGGATTTATGGACTCATCATATCCCTCATAGAGACCAATAATTTGATCAAATGCTTCTTCTCCAAGGATTTTTGGAACATAATCCCTCAAAGTAATGATCTGTAAAGAGAACAAACACACTCTTATGATTATCTATGTTTTCAAAGTACACCATGAACACTTTGAGGAAAGGATCTCCAAATTCCCAGTTCACATGAGTGACAACACCCACAAAAAATGAAAAGATGCATCAAATGATAGTCTGAAATCCCAGATGACCTTACGATAATGAATTTTAGTAGGCTGTGTTTGCTCCTAGAAGTACACTCGACTGAAAATCTGTGCCTAGGATCAAAATTCAGGACATCCTGAGTGGGGAGATAAGATAAGATTGTGTGCTTCCTTCCTCTGTGATATTCTGCAGAAATTCATCTGGCTTTATCGCAGTTTATTTAAAAAATCATTTAAAAAATGCCCAGCACACTTCCAGAATCTCAAGACCCACACTGCAGATGTGCAGATGTTCCAGCAGGCTATACTATGACACACGTCTGTCTGAGTGAAGTGTTGCCCTCCACTGTTTCCTTGGCAGCAGGCATGTGTATATCAAATCTCACTGTCCATGAAGCTATAATGTAACAGCCTCAGTAGCAGAAAGTGGAAAGCGTTTTTATTGGTTTTGTGAAGTCAGACCCTCTGGGACTTTGTTAAAACAGTGCACTCTGCTTGATGTATTCCATCTACTTCCTCTCTCGTAACACTTCAGAGTCTCTTTCCCTGCCACTTTCATTTAAGGGGCCTGGGCTGCATTCAACCTTACAGATCCTTTTGTGGGCAATGAAATGTTTCTTTGATCCAGCAGAGACTGCTCAAAGAGGACAGGCTTTAGTTGTGTGGCTCAAGGCCTTTAATCCCTAAATTTTGTCTGTGCCCAGTGGTGAATCACCTTTCTGTTTGCACTCCAGAGCATTAGCTGTGCTGGTCTAACTGGAACAATACAGCAGTCCATTCAAGGGAGAAGAATAGCCCCTGCATCCATCATGCAAATCATTTGGCTAATTATAATGTCATTAATTTTCCCATTGCCATTAATAACACATCTAAAGGAATCATCAGCGCTGTAGCCTGGAAGTGGCTTATTGTTGTCTCAGTATAGACTACAGGGCAAGCAAGAACAGAACTGTCTTAGCATTCTTAGAGGTGGATTTGAAGCAGTGCAAAAAACCTAAACTAACCTTTCCTCCCACTCTCTTCTCAATAAAGCTGGCTGGCTGTCAAACAAAATCTGCTTCTGCATCCGTCTAACTGCATGTGCAAAATGCTTTGGATAAATGAACCTTTTCTTGGTATGTTTTGAAACAGCTTGGTATGCAGCTCCTTCATAGCATCCTTCAGATGAGAGGAAAGCACTGTGCCATGTATATGAACTCGATTACTGACTCCATTACTCCATTATAATCGAGTACTGAATTAAAAATCCTGTTCTTTACAACACTGGAAAGAATGATGAGATCAGATCAGGTAAGAATGACAGTACTTCTGTTCAGCTAGACAGCAGTGATGTCATTGAACTAAGTCCAAATCTTTGTGTAGCCATGTGTTTTCATTGTTATTTTTGAACTACTCTGAAATAACGTCTGTGGGAAAACAAATTTAGTTCAGTATCCATGGCTTTGTGAGTTATTTCAGAGTTTGATAGGTTGCATCAATTTACTGAGTTAAAGAGGTTAGCTGGCCACTTTATTCTCTGCTCCTTTACCAAATGGACAAATGATTGAGAAAAAGTCAAAGACATGCATTTGTAGTTTGTTGTTTTCCTTTGTGTAAACACTGTCTCTCAATATCTTGCTTCAGAGTGGTCTAAATTTGTGTTGGATTTATCGATTACTTGATTACCAATATAACAGACAGTGAACTGTTAAGATGTCAGTGGCCATTAGAGAGATTTGGAGACTGGATCTGTATGTGTTACACTGTTTGGAGCATATCGTTCACTTCTTTCATTTTCACTCTAATGCTGAGGCTTGCACTTTTGACCATTTAAGAGAATAAGACCCAAATATGCATAGCTTCATCATTAGTAATCGTTCCTCGGAGGTCAAGCTTGTGAAGCATAAGTAATTTATGGAATATATTTTACATAAATTAAGTCAAGAAGTCCCATTCCATTACAATCATTGTTCAAGTTCGGCTTTGGGCTACATTTAGTTTAATTACACCATAAGGGAATTTTTTTTGTTCTTAGCAACAATTCTTAATCTTCATCTCAATCATAAATTAAATCATTACTTGATCAACAGCAAAATGGTATTAATGTTTGCATTTTGCAGTGACTTCCATTACTGATACTTACTGTTCTGCAAGACTTCACCAGTTATAGTCCTTTACAAAAGTTTGGGCTCTCTGGGTCAAAACCAAGTTTTGTGATTTTCTAAGTAAAAGTAAGTACACGTCCTCTACAGAGAAAACATATGAACATTTTATACACAATTACTGTGTATCGCTGAATATAACATTTTACAAAAAAACAAACATAAAATAAGGTCTGTGCAAAAAATATGGCATGCAGTATATTTTGTTTTATTTTTACCACTATGTTTTGTCCCTTTTTTTTTTTTTTAGCTTGTACCTTTAGAAAATCATCAAAAATGTCATTTGACTGATCGTATCCAAACACTGCATATGACTGAACGCGTTATGAAATGATTGCTTTTCCCTCCACATGACATGAGTGCTGTGATGCAGAAAGGAGTGATTGTTTCTGATCACTGGTCACACGGCTGGCCCTGCTGATCTTTTAACAGAGGCAGAGATAACGCTGTAATGCGATAGTTCATACCTGATGCAAAGCTCCAATGATTTTGCGTGTCTCCTGATAGGTTGTCTCTGAGCTCCAGTGGGCGTTCAGTTGTTTCAGCCGTGTGGCAATGCGATTGTGCTCCCTCACCCACAGTGTGTGCAGAGCAGTGAGGGGCAGAATCTCGTTCACTCTGCTATCTCCGGCCAGAAAACACTGCACCTGCTCCCTGGGCCCAGTGCCGGGCTGCTGAAGGCATGCGGATGGAGTGCTGCTGACAAAAGGCAGGTATGGGTGACCACCATGATCAGCGAATTTATTGTTCACCATCAGCAGGCCCTCTGAGCTCGAGAGGTTCCTCAGAACGTTTTCTAAGTCTACAGAGTGCCCATACACAGTGGAGGCATCTAAGAAGGAAGTGGCTGAATTCATCTGTTGTCTCTGCAGCATCTGTTGTGCTTGCAGAGTGTGTGCTGGACCATTTAGGCAGGCTGGTGAGGAGCGGAAAAATGGGAGACAGCTTTTACTTCCAAACAGCTTATCATCCCTAGGAATCTGTGCCACACACACACACACACACACATAAGAAGAGAAAGGGAGAGAGTGCGTTGTTTTAGAAAAGTAATTGCTCTATTTATGTTTGCCCTCTTAACCTCTAACTGCCTCTACCCTATGGAGCTGTCACCACAACTGTCAAGCAATGTTCCAACATGTGCTAGTACTGTAAACATTGCCTAAAGTAGTCTTTATATTGTCTTATGTAAAGAACGACCTTTTTCGAGTTGGTCCCCTTGAGTCTCTCTCTGTTTCTTTTTGTCCGGAATCCCCTTGTTTGTAAAGAAGCTACATAAGACAGCTGCTTTTATCTCTGCTGTGTTTACGTGGGTGATCGGGTGGTCCCTGGTTGCTGTCAGGAATGCATAAGCATCCCGGACCACCACTGTAGGTGCCCCAAGTGATCGAATTGCAACTTGTAATGTCAACACAGGACCATGTATGTACGCTACCTAATCCTTCCTGAATGTCATTCTTTTGGCATAATGTTTTGACAAACGTGACTCTGAGATGCACTAGACAATGTTCACAGCTGTACTTAGCACTGCTGACTTGTGATCAGGTCAGTCGAGATGTTAATTACAGCTGTGAACATGACCTTACTGATCCCATATGATATAATTGTCGTACACAGGAGATCAGTAGGGTCCCGTTTATACCTGACATTAACAACTGGGCATCTAAGGCCTCATGTAAATCTGGTTGTTTCTATATATCACAATATATCTTTAGTATATCCAACAACAGATTATTCACATTAAAATGCAAGTGTAAAAGCACCTGAAGCACAAAACCAATTTAATCTGTTTGTTCAAACCACTTGAGTTGGCCTGAGATGCATTTTAGCCAAAAGTTACACAAGTGGGAATCCTTGGAAGTACTCCAAGCCACGTTTGTCGACAAAAAACCCTGATTCATTATGTCCATCTCCACAATGACCGTACAGGAGGTTAATTATTGTAAACAGCCAAAATCCTGTAAACAATGACTGCTGTGGTTAATGCCTTCTTCTAAGCTTAAGGAAATGAGGAACGGCATTCAAAGTTGATTTTTCAAATCATTGTCTTTTGTATAGAATGCAGGAAATCACACATGAGGAGCAACACAAGTAATTAGATTTGTTCTGACCTGATTGCCATATCACGCCACATTGAAATTTTTTAATGTTTAACAAGTGAAAGGCATGTTATTAAAATGTTGTCAGTCCTAATGTCCCATGAAATGATCAGGTGAATGGAGTCTAAAGTACAGTACCTTAAACAAAACATGCATATGTTACTAATTTATTTGTAAGCAAGAATAGGTTCATGAGTTCTGAATAGGATTCTTAATAGGATGTAGCGGTCGCTGTGTTTCATTATTAATGCACAGGTTTTGACAGTTTAACACTTCCTCACCTCTCTGCACTCAGTTTTAAACCCTTTCTTTTATTCCTCTAAAATGTTTAATCCCATTTGGTTTCATTTCAGAGCAAAGAATTCCACAAACGAGCGCAGACTGCAGCTCCACAGCCCAGTGTGGGGTTACCATAGCTGCAGGCTAGATGTTCAGGGCAGTGCTTCTGACAAAAGGGCCATTCTCAGGCAGAGATTTCTGGCAGGTCACATTCTTTTCAATTGGTCTATATTTTCCTTGTTGTGAAGTCGTTCTCTGGAACACAGCTTGCAATGTTCCTAAAATAGTGCTGGTGCTCGGGGGCACTTCTTAGTGCTGCAGGCTGGCACACTGAAGATGCAAATAGGTTTGATCACTACAGCATGCTCAGAAATGACTGTGCAGAACGTGTTTATTTGTATTTATTTGTAATGTCTTTAGAAAGCATTTACATTGAAGGGCTGTTTATTGAGCTGATATGGCTTTGCTAATTTGGGATAGGGCTCCACAATGTGAACAAATAATGCGACCTATGATAAAGCTCCTGGATATTGTGAGGCTGTGACATATAACAAACTATAGTTAAAGAAATAAGAGCAAAACTGTTTCGATCCTTAGGAGATAATGATAAATATGTATATTTTGACCCATTTCATTTTATGATTGCTTTTATTTGACTAGGTAAGGGATCACTTATCAATAATTTTATCATTGTTCATAAACTCAATACATGGAACCGATTAGGTTTCTGCACTCTGATCCATGATGTGAAACTCCAGTCCTGATTTGCTTTATTGGCCCACACAGCAGTAGGTAGACTGTGAGTGGTGGTGACAAGCTAAATGCAAAAATGTAATCACAAATAGTCATTTCATTTCTTAATGTTAGTTAGTTAGACAGGCCTTTTCACACTAGGTCCATTCATACAAATAAAAAAAAACAGGTGCAGTATTTACTGCAGGAGAGCTTCAGTGGGCATTTATTAATCAGATGAAAGTTTATACCGCTCAAGAGTCACTGCAAAATTAAAGACAAATAAACAAGAGCACTCTCATATCTGTGTTTTAATGTATTGTGGATATAAATCATTCCAAAGATGTTTCACTTCAACACAGCATCTCTGTATGGATACTTGTGTGTTTTATATAAATGCTTATTTAGTCTGTAAAATGTAGGACTTAGAAAGTGTGAAAAGGCCCCCTTGCTGGCACAGCTGAAAACTGTCCTGTTTAACTGACTCTTAATGTAAAATATTTGTTTAAATAATTCAAATATTGATATTGATTGTGAGTTTATTATGGAAACTCATATCACAACAATAATAAAATTAATTTTGACCTAAAATTTATTTCAGAAACTTGCAAAGGTGTGTTTTTTCCATCATTGGGACTGGAACACACATACCTAGAACCAGTGAGAGGTTACGTGTTAATATGTCATTTCCTATGTACCTATGTACCATATGGTACCATATGATACATAGGAAATGACATATTAACACGTAACCTCTCACTGGTTGCAGGTATGTGTATTTTTTCCCATCATTGGGACTAGAATACACATACCTGCAACCAGTGAGAGGTTAATATGTGTTAATATGGCATTTCCTATGTACCATATGGACTGACACTTTCCTGTCATTCTTGCCAGTCATTTATCCTGATGAATCTCTGTGTATTAGTATTCAGAGGCTGGCGGGTGCTGGGGCTCAGCGTGGAAAGGAATAAAACGCAGTTTTGTATATCTATGATGCTTGCCTCCTTCCCTCTGGCTGGGGACACTGAAATTGGTTACAAAACAACACTGAGCAGTAATATCCCCCATATTTCCATGAGCAGTCACTGCCCTGAAGGAGTCTCAAACGTAGCCCTATCCGGAGAGAGTCGCCTCAGTGACTCGCGACTTTCACTCATGTTTGTGGTTTGACAGAGATAAAGAAGCAATCAATGAGATATATACTTTTTAATTTTAAACTCCTGCCACAGGCCCTGACACCCCTCCATCCAACCCCATCCCCAACTCACATATAAAATCAACTACCCTGAACTAGTGGTGAATACATTCACACCTCTGACAATACAAGGCTAGCTGCAGCAGAGAGAAAAATAGGTACATTTGACTTTGAAGTGCTGATGTGCCTGATCATACTGTGTGTAATATAAGCTGAGCTCCAGTCCATAACTTAGAACCAACAAATTTATATACAGTATTCCCCCACTTTTCGCGGTGGTTATGTTCCAAGAGCACCCGGGTATAGTGAAAACCAGCCTATTTTTATAGTGTAACCCTAAATATGCCCCCAAATATGCTCCCAGAATGCATTACCCTTAAAGAAAATGTAAAGGTAAACACATATTCGCCTCTTTTAATTTAATTTACAGTACTAAAAATGCAGGGCTTTAAACCAGAGAAACACGGCAGCAGCAAGGAGAAAAAAATAATCAGAATCAGAAAACTATTGAAACCCAGAGGAAAATGCTTTATACCGTTAGCATTAGCAGTTAGCATTAGCTGCGTGCTGCGAGCCAAAACAAAGACTCGTACACAAAAGAAACGTTGGAATAACTCTCTCTACCCACATGTTTAGACTGGGCACAGCTTACTAATACTAAATAAACTTAGATAACTGTATTTAAACTTAGATAATTGGGCAAAATACGAAAAAATACGAAGACAAGACACGGAGCAGTCACACACACATGCACACACACACTCTCTCGCTCTGAGAAAGAGTGTGTGTGACTGCTCCGTGTCTCTGAGAGTGTGCGCTCGTGTGTGTGACTACGCTCACTCTCTCTCTCTCTCTGCATAACGTTCTCGGATTGGCTACTTTCAGACCTCCCGCCTCTAAGTTACCATTTCAGGACGCACTTTCTATATTGATAGTTATATTTTATATGGAAGGGTTGCTGAATTTACGTTCATATTTGTTGTGCAATTAGTAAATTATGCTAATATATATATAGTGAAGATTTCCACTGAAACTGGGGGATTACTGTATATTTTATTTTCTTTATTTTTATTGGAACTTTCCTATATAACTGAAGTGGATCTGTAGCACTTAGCTCTGACAATATTCCTTGCATTTTTATTGTGAATTACAGGCATTTATCTATGAATTTTGCAACATTACCTGAATTGGAAAGCATGGATTGGAGTTTTCACACGTGTGCAGGCAGTCAACTCCCAGCAAAAAGGCAGCTTTGCTTGTGCTCTGAGGAGTGAAGGAGATGTCATGGTCTATATACTGACCCCAGTCCACCAGCAGCTGGGAATACGCCTCATCTTCCATCGTGACCTGGCCCGACCTTTGCATAATGCTGTTGCTGACTTCCTGAACCTTCAAATATATGATTGGCATAATGTTTAAAGCAGACAGGGCTAATCTGATTAATGTCTTCAGGTCCCAGACAAAACTTTTTAAATAATTTTATGTGCTGTTTTTATAGCTGCTCACTTCAGCTTTCAGGCCTCCAACCATATCCAAAAAAAAACATTTTCCAAAGCTCATACATTTTAATGAGGACACTAAGTTTTCCATTTACTTAAGAGATGGCCAGAGAAGGTCAAAGAGTTTGTTTCAGATTCTGTGCTGCATGATAGAAACTTTGTAACTCCATTTTTGTCAATGTTGGTTTGTTTTGTAGTTGTTGTTATTGTTGCATTATTTGTGTACCCTGAACATTTTATGACGAATGAACCAATAGAAATGGCCCATAAAGTTAAGAATGTTTTCCCCATCTCCAACAAAGTTGCCGTTTCTGAGATAAAAGCTGGTGTTATGACAGAAACGAAATGGGTTTCATTACTGGGAAAGAGATTGAATCTACTGTAATCCAGAAGGTCTGGTATAGTTAAACAGCATTAAGACAAAATCCTCAATCTTATTGCATAGTGTTGCGCCGAAGAGGCGCGGAGTAGAATCAGCCTCTCCTTTTAGCCTTTGTTTATCTGCTTTAAGTTCTGTCAGAAAAACACTTCCACTTCACAGAAATGCTGTATGTGATCAAAGTGTTTTTGGAGCCACGCTTGTGCCATCGTTACTGATCTCGGGAGGTGGGGAGCTGCGTGTTTGTCCTGGCACTTATCACATTGAAATGTTTTGGGTTCATCCTCATTAAAAACTGCTTTCACTCAGGAGAGAAAGCATGGCAGTGGTATTCAGATGACTCTCTGGAGTGGGAGGCTCGGGGTCTGCATATTTAAAATAGCGTGCATAGTGCTGCATTTTTAATGGGAGATTGCCACAAAGAAAGGACCGTGTGTGGCAGCTAAATATGCCAGAATGAGGAATTCTTAAGAATGTGCTCTATTTAGCTCATTTGGCAGGCCCTACCACTGTTTTCCTAACCATAATTGCTGTACAATCATATACATATACTACATTTACACAGTATATTGCCTCTGACGGATGTATTGGTTAACCAATATGATTTTTTGTAATTCTGATATATAAATATATATGTAGAAATATACATCTTCTTGTTTTTAATGCGGGAACTAGGTTCCATCCTACCTGATTGAGGTATTAAATAAGAATGACACTCTGTGGCTTACTGGGGGAAGTTGGAAGCCGCTGTACTGGTGCCCGGTGTTCCAGCCTTTTGGTTGGTTTTCTCCATCCTCATACTCTGCCGGGAGCCATCTGGCCAAGACAGTGCTGGCTGCTCCCCAGAGAGGGTTATTTCTGAGTAAGAAAGTATGTCTGTATATGTTGGATCTGAAACATTTCTGGGGGCATCATAGAAAAACAAATATATTTGCATACAGTCCATGATAAAGATATAGGCTACATTTTCACTCAGGTAATCTTCTTTGTTTTTTTTGTTTGTTTGTTTGTATAAACGGAGAGATGCAAAACACACGAGGCCACTTGAAGCATATTGTGAAAAGATGCAAGAGTAATTAAATGCGCTGTGGATCTAATTCTCTTCATGAACCTATTACAGAGGTAACAGTGCTAATCAGAAGAAACGAGAAGATACATGCATGTAATTACAGCGGCATTAC
The DNA here is from genome assembly GCA_037974405.1 of Brachyalestes nurse. Taxonomy (NCBI): domain Eukaryota; kingdom Metazoa; phylum Chordata; class Actinopteri; order Characiformes; family Alestidae; genus Brachyalestes; species Brachyalestes nurse. The sequence continues at coordinate 30,784,595 of JBBPCY010000001.1, read as the reverse complement.
TGTCTTATTCCATACATAAATGTGGCCTAATGTACATAATATATGAACGCTCAAAAGGCAATACATAATATTTTCTCTAATAAATGTAGTCTTTAATCTGTGAGCTAATTAACTAAAGCAATTCTGAATCACCATATGGACAAGGTCCGTCTCTCCATTGTGTGCAACGTATCGTGGGCTGGTTTAAATGTTGATTTTAAGTGTCTCTCTGTGTGCTTGATAAGCTTACGCATCATTCTTGTGGTGCTTGGTGCTGTTTTTGCACGCTGCTCTCACTCCTCACACTGTGACTAGCGTGCCCTCCATCTGCTACACTAGCTCTGACCCGTCCTATCTGTCGTGGGTCATCTTATCAACTTGGCCTTGTTCCCTCAGCAAATGCCAGGGTCCAGTTAGCTTGAGAGAGCAGACAGCTGATTAGAATGGTTTCAAAATAGCCTGCGAGATGGGCCTTGTTGCTCCGCAGAACAGTGTATTATGGATGAATTATTAAACAAGAGGCCACATACCTGTTATTGCAGACTCCGGATATTGTGCGGTATTTCTCTGAATCACCCCCTATGGGGCAGTCCGCTGGCTGCGAGGCTGGAGGACACCCAGACAGGTTCGCTATCAGATCCACTTCCTCCACAGAAAGGAGCTCTGGGAAAAAAAATAGGTCAGCAAATTGGCCTATCCATGCTCTGCTCACGAATGTCTTCTTTTATAGAAAGGTTGAACAAGCTTTACCAACTTGGCAAAGTTCTCATTTTTAGACTGTTCATTTTTAGAAAAATACACTAATTTAAAATAAATATGAATTGAAAATAATTTCATTTGTATGCTTCTGGTTGGGCCACACTGCTGGGGCACATTGGGTGTAGTTTTTTGTAACACCTTTCTGAAGACAGGCATTCATATTTAATCCTCCATGACAAGAAACATACATGTATTGTTGTCATAACATAACAGCTGGAATGACATTTAAATAATGACATTTGCCAAACTAGAATAAGCCTTTTTTAAAATCTTTGTGTAGGTTTGATTAACGCTTGTGATTGATGTCCTTTTATGAAATTTTACCTTTTGTATAGGTCTTTTATAGATCTTAAGTAAAAACCAGTTAATGTGGAGCTTAAAATGATGTTCGGAAAGCATTTAATAAAGTATTTGCGCAGCCTCATATGGCTTGCTATTCCTATGTGTGTGTGGCTGCAGGGATGGATTGCTGACTTGGCTGGGTCAGGGCAGTGCGCAGGGACCTCTGACTGCCAAGGCTCCGGGCAGCCTTCGATCACAAGGCCTATGGTGGCACAAAGACATGGCAGAATCCAATTCAGATGTGAAAATGAGATGCATGATTAGGCCTTGAAAGTGTACAAATAACTAATGGTGAAAAAGATCTGTCCTCAGCCAGGTGCTGTTACTATTTAAGGTTATATATAATTATGTGAAGGTTTATTTGACCTTACGAATGTGTCTGTGTGTGTACAGAAATTTGCTTCTACTCAGTTTTTGGGTTTTTTTTACTTTTCTGAAGCATCAGAGACCCATCATACACACACACACACACACACACACACAAATAAATATTACTGTTTAGTGGCACATACTATTTTTGGTGTGTGGATTGCTTCAAACAAGCCTAGTTTCGAAAAACTACACCAATGTAGCCAAGTGGTAACATAGTATTTTTTGCTCAGGTTCTGTAAAGCTTGTCCAGTCTCATAGTTCCTGAACTGAAATGCATTTGTGGGCAGAGCACGAGCAGGTCAATTACAGTCAATAAGTCCACAGCCTCTTTGAGTTTGAGCAGCTTCCACTGCAGGGCTTAATGTAACATCCCTTACAGACCTGTGTGCATACATTAATCTTGACATTTCACTGCTGGTCAGATCTGCAGTGTTTTTCCTCAGTAGTCACTGAACCTCATTTCATTTGAAATCAGCCGTTAGATCAAATGAAAATGAGTGGTTATTTCTGCCCGTGGTAACACTTTATATAACCATTATTTATAAAAGTATAATTATTCTTTTTTGAATTGAGACACCTGTCTTACCTGACAAAGGGACAGATCTTTTTTGTCTCTTTCTTGCTTTATCCTTTAAAAGTAGCAAAGTCATTTGAAAAACCTCTGCTGCTTTTGATATCTCCCGAGTCGCTGCAGCCGCTTGCCTGGAGAAGGCAAACATCTGCAGGCAGGATGACTGAATGTGATTTCTGCTATTCAGAAATGGAAAAACAAACACATGTAAAATAACTGTTTGTTATAATACAAGAGAAAGTCAAGATTTGCCGTTTGTGCAAAATGAAAGGAGCGTTGTTTACCCTTCCGCCGTCTGGTATAATGCTCTGTTGACCATCTGAAGACTCTCTTCTACTGAGGGTCTTAGCAAATGTTCAGGTTTGTGAAGCTTTCCTGAGAAATGTGCATGTGAGAATTATGTCATACATACACTTTGCACTGGCACAGTGAAATCTGTCAAATCTATCATACCCCCTAAGGTTACATCAAATGGTTTATTATAGCCAGTCATCGGCACAAATTAATCTGATGCTCAGTTATTATTATACGGGAAGAAGCAAGAAATGAAATCTTAAGTCACAACATGTTCACATCATATCTTTGACTTTTCTACCCATAAGGGTAGATGAATAATATAATATGATGCAGCAAACCTTTGTACGACGCAAACAGGTATAATTTTACCCTGCCTACGCCGTATCTAATTAAGGACCTTGCAGACATGAGGAACATAGATTTCATTGGCTAAAATAGGCTTAACACAATGAGTCATCCTGCCTGTTCCACCAAATACAGTACAGTGTTGTGCTGAAGCATCCGGTATCACTCCCACTTTTTAGATTATATTATGGGAAGATATCAGCTATATGGCCGTCCCATGTGAATAGGAGGATGCCTTATCTGCCAACGAAACAACAAAATGAACCACAGGGGACATGAGGTGCCAAATGTTGTAGAACAGCTGGGCTGGAAATTGTGTGAGCTAAATGTCACAAAATACTGAATAAACTATAATGCATCTGTTGCCAGCTGAGAGCAGCTGAAGTAACAAGAAATCAGAGTCACGTTAATCATAAGGGACTCTCGCACTCAACTCAGAGCTAAGATAGTCACAAACAAATACAGGTTGCTAATAATTTATTGCAGACAATCGCACAGAATTAAATCACTTTAGCAGTAGCTATAAGGGTGGGTGACATGACAATACAACATCCAAATTAGTGATGTCTGTGGTGATACTGGGTGTGTGGATCAGCGGAAAATGCAGGACTGGATATTGGAGAGGAAAAAAAAAGAATGAATCAACTCTAGCCTGAAACCGCACACCCTCACAATGTGTAACGTCATGTTGTTAGCTGTGTATTTTTTTCCTATGGGCTAGAGCGTAAAAGAGCCTATGGGCTAGAGTGTATGATATGAGGATGATGATCTGAAGTGAAGTGCTTTAGTTAAAAATAGCTTAAGCTGAAGCATAATTTCTTTAAAAAGTGTATTTTGCTACACTCAAGATTTTAATATCTGTCTGAGAAGAAGTGGTATCATGCGATCTCTAAATACAATACTTGACGGCATTTTACAATGCACACTGTATATCATAATATCATGCAGCAAAAAGGATATATATATATATAAGAATAGCATCATCGTACCTACATGCCTCGTCGATACATCTAAAGGTTACATCTAAACTGTTGTGTGTAACTTCATTTAAACAATGAGAGCTATATAAATAAACCAGGAGAACCCAATAGGATAATAAGAAGTGATAAGGCAAAAAACACAAGTCCTACGATTGGCTGTAGTCGCATCTGCAGATAAATATGTAAGCACAATGCAGCAAAGCAGGAGCCAGGGCATAGAGCTGGACATTGCTACAGTGCTAAACAAAAGAAAACAAAAATCAATAACATTATCTTTGAAAAAGAGCATCTAGGAGAATGTGAACATGAATGTTTTGAAATTAGAAATGACTAAAAGTACATTCAGTGCCATTCACTATTACTGCTTAATTAATGTGAAGTTACTTTAATGCATTTATTATGAATGTTCTTCAAATAAAATGCTCAACATGAAGCCAAAGTTAACAATATTCAACATTTCCAAAACAGCCAATTTGAGATAAATCAGAAATGATTCTCTTGTCCCTCATGCATTTTTTTAAAAAGTGAAAGACAAATATTTCCTTACTGTGTTCTCTGGGTGTGATCTCTCGCAGAGTTTGAGTGTTTAGTCTCCTGTCTCTCTGCACCAGAGTTTTCTCTTCCTCAGAAGGCCTAGTCATACCCTGCTGACTTCACACAAAAGCCACTTGATTTTCTAGTCTCTTGCTGCTCTCCAAGCACATGAATTACGTAGGTAGAAGGATCAGCTATAAACACACAGCATGGCGGTGTGTCAAATTTGTCAGGCCGCTTACCATTCAAATCCTGGTGCTTTAGAGAATTCAGGAAAGTTAAGAAAACCTTCATCTATCTGAAGCTCTTATCCTGTCCTTGAGCAGAAGTCAGCCTGATGCTGGAAAAGAGCAGCTGCTTACATTATGTAGAGATTCATATTTTAATTTAATTTTTCAGTTCCTCACTCTAACTTTAATCTCTGTCTTTGCTCAAACCGAGAACAGTCAGCTTGTATACTGTTCCAGCTTACGGTGTGCTCACATAAGATTAATGTTACCTGAAAATGCCCCAATAAGTACAGCTGAGAGTTTTTCAACTCCTTCGGAACATGAATTTTTGTTGAAAATGCTTTCTAAACATCATGATAAAGTCATCTTGGTAAGTGACTACTTTTACTGATCACCCTACATTTTACATACAGTGTCATATTTGTACTGAACAAATGATTTAAAAGATTAGATTATTGATGGAGCAGTATTTGAGCCTCTAGGGTAATGAAGGGTATTCCAAGAGTTCTCCTGTTTTCCAGAATAAAAACACAATTTTGAAAACCAGAATAAAAACAACATAATTTTAATAACCGAGTGGCCTGATCAAAGGAGATTTCAGGTCAGCCTGTTCTGCAGGAGATTACAAAAGGATTTTTAAAGACTTAGGACCTCCACTAGTCCACAGACAGGCAGAGATTTTAAAAATAGAAGAAATTCAGAAAATTTTTGCTGCACTCTATCGCCCGTGCTTGTCCTACAAAGATCAGTGTATGCCAGGAAGCAGAATCCTCAAACAGTCAAGAGTCTGCAGGCATCTCCTGCACTTCTTGAGTCATGACTACTGTATATGGACAAAAGTATTGGGACACCTGACGATTACACCAACAGGGACTTTCCCTCTGTAGAGCATTTATGAGGTCAGGCAATTTTTGTTCCAGTTCATCTCAAAGGTGCTGGATGGGGTTGAGGTCAGGGCTCTGTGTGGACCAGTCAAGTTCTTCCACACCGAACTCATCCAACCATGTCTTTATAGACCTTGCTTTGTGCACTGGGGCACAGTCATGCTGGAATAGAAAAGGTTTCTTCCCCAAACTGTGTCCACAAAGTTGGAAGCATGGCGTTGTCTGAAATGTCCCAGTATGCTGAAGCATTAAGATTATTCACTGGAAGTAAGGGGCTTAGTCCAAACCCTAAAACACAGATGTGTCCCAGCACTTTTGTCCAAATAATGTACCATGTTCCACATAACTATTACGTTTTGTAGATAAGTTATACAAAAGTAGAACTTGTTGATAGTGTCCTGCATGGAACAGCAGAACTCTTCATTACACCTTATCCCATTTGTAAAGCAGGATGGAGGTGCTGCTTTGTGTTTTCAGGATCCAAGCCGCTTTCAGTTACTAAAGAACCAATTGATTTTCATTTTTACCATGGAAATCTGCAAAAGAATGTTCAAAGTGATCTTAAACTGAAAGCCGTGAATGCTGAAAAGACTGTCACACCACATGGCATCACTGTGACTCAAACAGAAGAAAGTTTTATTTTAACTTGGTCCCGAAGAAAAGTTGTGGCATAACCTGATAACAGTATCATTAAAACAACACCCTCCAAATATATATATATATATATATATATAGATGTTTTGTGCAGTAGTACAGACCAAAACATCTGTTTGCCACTATGTAAGACTGATCAGCACCTAAAAGACATGCTTGGTTGAGGTCATTGACAAGATAATGATGACCTTATATGTTTAAATCATTTTGTGTTTGTTTAACAGGAATGTCTTCATTTATTATTACATCTGAAATGTTCAGATTATGTTTAAGGAGCCGTTAATCCTGAAACATTCACCACTCATGTTGCTAACTGTAATGCAATAAATACATTAACAATGTTCAACTGCCATTACGTATAACCTGCATGAGTGGCGTGACATAAAAAGCCAGAGCATTGAAAATACTTCAGTACAAAATGTTTTCACATGAAGATGTTTGTGTAACTGAGCAGCAAAGAGCTTGTGTTGAAGTGCTCCAAACGGCATGATGTCGTCATCTCTTTTGAACAGTGTGCTCTTAAGTTTTAATGCAGCTCATTCTGTTTCTTCCAACGATTATTTCGCCACAATTTCCAGTTTCCAGTGACTGCCTCCCGTTGCCTGGAGGACTGAGCTCTTTGAAACTTTGAGTGGTGCTACTTTAGAATTCACCCTGCGAAGCGTTTTTTCCTTGCATCCAAGTGCTTCAGATGATTCTTTTGTGCAAAGTGCTTTTTCTGACTACTGAAAACTGCATTTGACGGTGCAGTGTGTGGGACAAAATGAACTTAATTGTACCACATCTCCAAATAAAAACAACCAATGTAAAAACATATCCATAGCGCTCCACTTGTTTACCTTAATGATAATCTTTCAGAGGTGTGGGATACACATTTGTAGCTGTACTACAGTGTTTTTTTTTAAGTCACCGTGCTAATTTTTACAATTACCATGAAAATGACCAAATGACAAGGTAAAGTGAACAGTTCATTTTAAACATGCCATTTTCTCAGTTATCTGAACACAGAAGGGATCATACACATCTTTGTTGACAGTCCATTAACTGTTCCTTTATTAGGAAAGGTACTGGATAGGACCATACAGAACAGAACTGCAAATTAGGGGCATTCAATTTTATCACAGATTAGAAAAAGGAAGAAACTTTCTTAGGACAGCTGTTGGCTACCCTACATGATCTAATTACTGTTTAACCAAACAACTCTTTTTACAGCTACCCTACAAATCTGTATAATGTGGTTATAATTAAGGAATTTTAGATTTAAAAAGAGAAAAGTCATTGGACACTGATTACAAAATTGGATTATGTAGCTTTGAGTTCATGCTGAAAGAATGAAAAAGTCTTACAGTTGAGGCCTTTCATACTTCAGTTGATTTTTCATCTCTGTAAATTTGAATATACATTGGTTTGACAAAATATTTTAAGTAAGATAATGGACCTTAAACTATGAAAACTTGCACCTGTATACAGGTTGGGGGATAACCAAAAGTCAGTGACCTTAAAGAAAGACACAAAGACAGAGGATAAATACAAACTTGAGTTCGTATACTTTAACTTCCTCCAAAGTTCACCCGTTTTAGTCTGTAAATTGTTAAATGCAATGCATGCATTTACGAAATCATAATGCCATACACCATATGTGAACATTTGTTTGGCTATATAATCAAATGGCCGATATAATCAAGTTTAAGCCGATCAGTGAACTGTAATTGAGTACCAAACTGTTAATCAATGCGTGTCAAAATATCACCTAGTCCAAAAGCTTTTTTGAATGTTTTTTTTTTACATTGTTCTTTATAAGAGTCATACAAAAATAACAAGAACTAGATATATTCATAGATATTGTGCATAAAATAGCAGACTGAATCCACAGACAAGATGTTCTTGACAACACTTGTATTCCTAGCTGTTATACATGTACTTCCGTGTGATGGTTTGATTGTTGACAAAGAGTGGGTCCACTGAGGCCACTTTGGCAGCAATGAAGGAGTGGATACAGTGAAGAACAGCTGTCAGGTTAGCAAACTCCAGCTCCTGGTTGGGCCAAAGGTAAGCATAAATGAACAGCTCATCAAAAATTGACTGGTTGGTTAATTGACTGGTGATTAATGGGTACAAGATGAGACCTTTAACTTCAATTTCTATAGTTATAGTTATATATTATAGTTACAGATGAGATAATTCTACAAGGAATGTAGACTGTATTCATTACATCAATATGGGGAGCTTAAGATCTTACCTTCATTTCTATCTGTTTGCTTTCTGAGTTCTTGAATAAGAGTTTCACTCTTGTCTTTCCATCATCGGAGGAACCCTTCAGCTGGGAGAATTTATATCTCCAAATGACTTTCTGTGGATGACGAGATCAGAGGAAATCAAATATAGCAGGCAGGTCAAAAAGCTAAAGCAAAGTCAAAGTTGACAAATGTCCATTACTACAGAGCTTTGTGTGCTGGATACAGAATTGCAATGAGTTTTCTTGGATTACTAAAGGAAGGCTTTTCTCACTCATCTTAGGTTTATAATCAGTTTTAAACCTAGAGTGGAGACCACTAATGCTGGTAAAGCACATTAGTTCACCTGGGCTATTTCACATGCAGGTTTTCAACTGTCAAAATAAAGAGAATGACAGCTCATGAATGATAGCCATTATGGATAAAGGTATTCAAGATTTGCTCCCCACAGAGTTATGTGTAGCTATTACAGGATACAGTGTGCCTGCATGGGACGTGTACGATATTTTTAACAGCTTTTCACACTGAATCCTCATTGCATCATTCTAAACGGAAAGTATTAATTACCTGCTTCATACAGAGTGACTCTGCAAATGGACTGCTGTAGAGGTCCGTGAAAATTGTGCTGTACTTAGTCGCAAACAAAGACGGACAGCTGGAGTCTGTACTGAAAGCAGCTCATTAGGAGCCGCTGAAAGGCCTGATCGGGCCTCGTTTGCATATACGTCATCCCAACTCATTGTAACGGCTGCCTTACAGAGAGAAACCGATCAGCTAACACACACTCACCCCCATGCAAATTAGTTTTGAATCATTAAGAATAAAGCCCAGATTTAGGCCAGTCTGCCAGCCTTGAAATCTACTCGTGTTGGCCTATTAATATTCAAAGTACTCTATAAGTCAAGATTATAGTAATCCTGATATAATAATAAGCCATTTCATCTAACCATGTTTTGGTAATAAGGGGAAAGTATCCTCGAAATTTACTTTAGGCAATAATCTGAGCACAAGCTGAAGGCTGTGAGGACACTGAATGCCCCCCTTCCTTTTCGAACATAATTAGTGCGCACAAATATTCCACTTGCCTGATTATAACCAAAAAAGAAGCAGATGCAGAGGCCTCGAAGTGTGTCACAAAGTAAAGACTGTCATTTTCTCAGCTATCTTACCTTGGAAATGCTCTCTGAACAGGAGAAGCCGGATTCGAAGTCAACTGTAAAGCACAGTATCTTCCCTTGACTACTGCACATGTAGGTTTTTGACTGTCAAATAAAAAGGATAACATTAATTCATATTAAACCTGTAAAATGATACTTGTAATATTAAAAATAATAGTGACAAGATAGTACTCAAAGTGCACTTCAACATGCCAGTTTTTCATTTAATGGTTTTGCTTTGTTAAAGAACTTGATCCACTGATTTCTGCATTTAAATCATTCTGCATTTAACTGATTTCTGCATTTAAATGTATATTTGAATCTTTGATTCAGCAGGTTCGACTCAAAATGTACACGCTCATTACAGGCATGTAATACCATCCTTGATGCACTTACAGGTAATATTATTAGGGCAACCTTCCTTCATCTTCAAAATATTACTAAGATAAGAAACACACTGCTTCTTCATGCACGAAAAATCACTTCACGCCTTTATTACCTCTAGACTGGATTACAGTTATGCTGTTAGGATGTTCCAGTACCTAGACCATCTTCAGACATTCCAGAACATGGTAGCTAGTGTCCACACTGGAACCAGGATATCTGACCACATCAGTTAAAATTTCAAGACTACACTGACTTTCAGTCGAATTCTGAACTTATAACATAATTTTACTATTGACATAAAGCCCTAAATGGCCTTAACCCTAAGTACTGAATGTATCTAATACCATCCTCTATGCTTCTATGCTTACTTAGATCAAAGGTGCTGGCTATTTACTACTTCCCAGAATTATGAAAGCTGCAGCAGGAGGAAGAGCCTGCCCATACAAAGCCCCCCAGCTTTCAAATAATCTAAGATATTCTCTGTTTTTTTATTTATAGGCTGAAAACTCTATTGGTAATTCATGTTTCCAAACAGATGAAAAGTGCAACACAGTTCAACAGAGAATTGAAGTAAACTGTGGATTTTGGTGCTGTCGTCCCACCACTGTGATATGATCACTCATGTTTGTTGACAGTGGGCTTGGGAGGGGTGGCAATGTCTCAGGATGCATTCATGCCTGCGATACTTCTCAGATCTGTCATTTTTAGCTAGACTGTTATAGCTGTTACATGGTTGTTGTTTTTTTCAGAACTGGACGACTGCCAGTTGTTTTGCCCATGCATTCAATTTGATCGACCACTGTCAAGGTTTCCTGCTCATCTGTACTCTAGAACAGATCGACCATCATCAGGGTCTCTTGCTCACTTGTCCTTCAGACCAGTTCGACCACTATAGATCACCTGCATGTTCTGCCCACCCCCTTACCAAATCTACCACTATACACACAGACTCCAGGAGCAGCTGATACTAATTACTAACTCTAATTGATCCTACAACTGATAACAGAAGAACAGGAGGACGGGGAGAATCCGGAGCAATTTGTCTAATTAATACCAACTGGACAATCAAACATTACTGACAGTGCAATAGACTACATAACTGTGCAATAATAAATAATCATTGATATGACTGTGAAATTTGTGCAATAATTATTGCGTGTATTACTGTGAAATTGGTGCTATGATTACTTTGTGCAACAATTACTTATAATTACTTACTGTGCAATAATATCTTTGCTATCTTTGCTATCATCCCACAACTATTTATCATCACTCTGTGTTGTTTTTTCATCCCACAATATTTATTATTCTTCTGTACTATTTATCATTACTCTGTGTTCTCATCCCACAATATTTATTTATCATTACTCTGTGTCCCTGTGTGACTGCTGCTACTTTTACATGTTTTTAAAAATATATATTTTATATTCTTTTCTTATTATTCATTTTCTTATATCGGTTTCTTTTTTCTTTTCTCACATCGGTTTAGATAGACCTTCTTATATTTCTTATATATTCTTATATTTTTATCTTTTCATTACTTTCCTTCTTTCATTTATAACTGTTCAACTATTCCTGCTGCTGCTAGAAACTGAATTTCCCAGAGGAATCTTCCCGAGGGATTTATAAAGTTTTAATCTATCTATCTAGCTATCTATAGACTCTACTGCTCATCACTGGTTACATCTGTACACTTCTGCTTCTTAAATATTGTTGAACATCTACATTTTGCTACCTGGCATTGACCTGAGGAAGACTGGTTCCTCCTTAGAGCCTTGGTTCCTCCTAAGGTTTCTTCCTCCAGATTTAGAGAGTTTTCCCTGCTTCTGTCATCCTTGGCTTGCTCACTAGGGGCTCGGACCTGGATTCCATAAAGCTGCTTAGTGACGTCAGACAAAAAGCACTATATACATAAATTTGACTAAACTTGACCAGTTCATCATTTCCTGCTCATGCTTTCCAACTGTTCCATTCATATTTATGTAAATAAGGGAATATTTTCAGCACTCCCACTGCCAGTGGAGCAGTCACTTTCTGCAGGAATAGGACAGGTATAATTTAGTCGCTATGGCAACAGCTGCCCAGCACTTCTCTTCTTAGCAGAAAGGGAAATTAGAAAAATCAAAGGGTTTGAAATCTAATGAATATATTATGCAGTCAATAGAGAACAATTTAGATATTATTAGTAAACTGTCTTAGAGGACAGGCTGCCAGAGGGTGTTTTGTTAATTGAGACTTTTTTTTCTTGCATCTGCACAGAAATACATGCCACCCGATAATGGGACGCTGCTGGAAAAAGAAGTCAAGATAGCGGCGGACAACACAAAGGCTTGGTGTAATTGGGTTTCTTTTGCTTCTGTTGGTTAATAATCTACCTCTCAACCTTCACCTTAATTAGATTACTAGCAGTATGCGTTTATCCAATATGATTAAAGGTGTATCATGCTTAGATTCATCCGATGCTTTTCATCACAGCTGTGCTACACACTGAGAAGCTGCTGGACTCTGTTTTAAAATCACCATCGAGTCCTCCAGGGAGAGGAAACATTTGTATGCATGAAATCCATGGGAATGGAGTCAGTGGTCACATTAAATCAATTAGGTGGAGCCGGAGAGTGATTTTATGGTCACCTCGCTGTAACATTTTGATCGTCCTACCATAGCAGCAGATCTATTGGGCTTGAAGAGAAGCTATTAAAGTATACAAACTATCTTTCCCACATATGGCTCCATATCCTTGACTAATATGGAGAGAATGTGAGAATTATTTGCACAAGCTTCGTCAAGATTTCTCCTGGCTCCCTATTATTTTCTTATCTAACTACCATGAAACTTACTCACACAGTGAATAGGTTCATAAGCTCTACTTTGCATGCTGTCCTTTGGAAACATTTCTGTGCTGTATAAGCCTTTTCAGTGGCACTTTGTAGCTCTGTGCTGCAGCTGCTGCATGTCCTACACCTCCTGTTTTATCATTCTGTAAATGGAATTCAATCAGCCTGAATGACAGAACACCCAATTTCGCGTTGGTGTAGACACGCTTAAATCCAGCCTTTTTTTGTTTTTTCACTCTTCACTCTTGCTGGTTTTGAGTAGGGGTGCACTTTAGCCTCCATGCTCCAGTTAGGACAGGGATTGACTGCTAATAGCCTTAATCACAGAGCCCCGTCAGCAATAACTGAGGCAGGACTTCATGCTCTCCTTCCAGATGCGCTGCCATGCTTTAGGAGGCACAACAAATTCAGCTGCCAGAAAAAGCAAGATGCTGCTGAGGCGGATTTCCACTGCTTACTGTCGCCTAGTGTGAGCGCTGTCTGTGACATGTAAAGTGCAGACTACACAGCGCTAATTGGAGAGCTTCCTCAGGGAATTCTAGAAAACACACAGTGAGGTGTGGTCTAGGATCCTCCTGTCAGTTTGAGTGAAGCTGAAGTCTGATCAGCGGTGTTGGCAAACAATGACTGCCTTTCTAACTAAGCATAAGCCAGCAACTCAGATGTGTCTGATGCTGCGGCATGCTTAGAGCATCTGAACCTTGTCTGACTTCTTCAGCTTGTGGCAAAGACAACGAGGTTGCAGTGCCCCAAACAGGGGAGCGCCCTGCCGAAAGACACATGTGGACCCAGTCATGTTTAAAAAGCTGGATAAACACTTAGAGCCTTTATTTTCTCTCTCTTGCTCATGTTTATTTCACACTGTGATTCTGTTGAGTTGCAAGTCTTAGCTGAAGATGAGCTGCTGAGCACTTACTGTTGACCACAGGAGGTTTGACTAATTGGCTGGAGAACAGAGAATCACCCACTAACTGAAATCCTCCATCACATTCAATAGCCTCCCATAGGACAATGTCTCCAGTTTACATCATTAAGGCGGAAAGAGAGCTGATCATTTTCTGTACTTTTTTGTTGTTTTTTTTTACCCTCCTTTGGTTGTTTCTTTTTGTGTAAAAACTGCTTTGCTCTTAGGAAGCATAGCGTGCAACTCTCCTCTGCATCTTGGAAAAACACCTCGGGATAATCCTCACACTGGGCATGCTCACACATGCAGAATAAACTCATCAGCATCCCAAGTGGCTCTGAAGGTTGACAGCAACCAAACCGCATGGAGCATTAACTCTGCTCTTTAAGCTAGCCATCAATTTTCCAGCACCATGAATTACAAAATCCAGCACCAAAACCAAGCTGTAAAATCCTAATTAATCAAGTGCAATGACCATGCTGGTGGCATGATGACGTGGTCAACAAGCTGCTGGTTCACAGATCGTTTAATGGAGACATTAATCTTAATTACATCTAAGTAATGGCACTACATGCTGCAGAGCCACTGATGACTACAGTTGTGTACATTGCCTACAAGGATTTGGCCAGTGTGGATTAAGAGCAACCAGTATTTAATCTCACTTAATATGGCCTGAAAGAGCAGCGCTATCCTCGCTCTGCCCTCCCTATCAAATGCGAACATTTTCCACCTCTTGAGTTCGGCGCTTGCCTTAGAATCTATTGTTCACACGGTTAAATGGGAATGAAATTGAACTTGGATGAATCATGATCCTGAACTCCCTATGACTTCTCCTCATGAATACACCACAGAACATAATATGATTATTATATCTTCATATTCTTTATAAACCGCTCACACTGCTTTCTTATGGCACTTCCAGCTTATGCAGTCACCAAGACATAAACGACTGGTATAGAGAATACTATTCAAAGAGTGAAGTAGATAACTGCTGGAGTGGCTTTTGCTTTGTAGGGAACATCGGCGCAGAACCACAGCCCAGGATTGGTTGGGGGGGGGGTTACACTTTGCTCCTTTGCCCTTGCTGCATTTGAGTATTGTCATGATTCAAATCTCTTCTGACAGGTTCCTTCCTTTGTATTATTTATAAATGTCTCTAGTTAAGGGTACCAAGCATCACAGCCCTTAGGCTCAGAGCTGCCTTTTTTCAACCTTTACTATTCAGTAAAAAAAAAAAAAGGAAAATTACACCAAGCACTGCTGGTCATTTTTTGAAATCCCTGATCTGACATGTGGCACAATCTTAAGATCTAGGTCAAAAAAATAAACCCTAATTGCATACACTTTGTTTGGATAGCCATATCTGAATTTTAATCTTTCTATTTGATATTTTGTAACTGCTAGACCTGCAGGCACAGCTTAACCAACAAGTAAAGCCTCGGTCAAGGACAGATGAGTAACGTCCCCTACCAGCTCTCCAGTGCCTTGGAAAAAGACTGACAGTAATAGTAACTCACAGCAGAGCTCATGCAGAGTGACACAATGTAATACCCTGTAGTTGCTCTTTTGAAAATCATTCAAGTGTTTGGCAATTGTGAAAGGTATGCAGTCCCCAGCATTAAATCAGACAGTCTGAAATGAGCTCATATCGAGAGTTCACCCTCATTATATACCGTGGCATGGTAGCCATCCTAAATGACTGCATGCGCAGGGTTTACAACACACATGCAGTTTAGAGAGATAATGAAAAGCTGTGCTCTGACCTAGCCTGACTTAAAGAGAAACGGGCAAAAAGAATAGGTAAAACTTAAATCCTTCACCCCCTGAACTCATGGCAGCTCATACTTTACAAGAGTTGCCCTGCAGGAGTTCATCAGTAGACCAATGATGCCGCCAACCTTTGTGTAGGAGAGTCAATTTAACGGCTCAATGAGGAGAGGCCTTACAAAACAGGTTCTTCAGAGAAATTTAATTAAAAAAATAATAATGTTTGAAAAGGAACAAATCAGACGGTGAACGCAGGCTTGCCTCCATTTCTGCATGGTATGGACTGCCTTGTTGAGGATAATTAAAAGTAATGGTTCACTTATAAATGTGAACCTGTAATGGACTGCTGGTGTTAAGAAATGCAGCTGTTCTAATGTTAAGAATGTAATGTAGATTAAACAGAAATAAATATACAAATATATAAATACAAATTAATAGTTGGCTGGAAATGACAACAGATGCAAAATATAAAATATGACTGATAGTACTTATTTACAGAGCATTACAATGTAGAGCTGAAAGGCAGAACAAGGAGTGAGCTAATGAGTATTAGTCATTCAAGTCATTGCACATATGCAGCCAATTATTAGTTTATATTAGATATACTTTTACAGGGGCTTCCAAGTGGCACAGCAATCTAAGCATTAGCTGTATTAGCAATTATTTGTGCATTGTTTTTGTATACACACGCATGCACGCGCACACACACACATATATGTTCAGGGTCAGAAAGAATGATTAATTGAATGGCTGCAAAAGTTGTTTATATAGTGTACTGTATTTGGCACAGTCATGCTTTTTAAAATCATGGCAGAATCTCCCCCTCAGTATAAAAATGGCTACTCTCCATCTGTTTTACATATTTTAGAAAGGGCTATCTTTGGAGACCTTATAAAGTCCCCAAACATCTGTTAAAAAGTACATTTCATTGGCCATCAGCCTGAAATTTCTGCCAGCTTTGCATTTTCCCACGGAAGCCCCAGTACTCACTCTTACTCTCTGCACCTCCATGAAGACGGCTCTCTGGAAGGCCTTCTCCCAGAGTGCCAGCTCTGTGCCCAGCTCCACACTGAAGCAATGACTCTGCCCATGCCCCACCAGCACGCTGAAGCAGAAAGGCTCATTGTCCCGCAACTCACAGTCCTGCTGCAGCCCTGGGTACAGCTTTGTCTGGATCCAGCAGTCCTCCGCTATCCACAGCTACACAACCACGCACATAAACAAACTCAGATAACGATAGAGCAGGCAGCTACTGCAGGGCTTGATCATTTATGGTGGCCCTGTTGTTCATAAGCAGAACATCTAACAGTATGAGCAATGATATACTAATAATAAAGAAAGCAGCTGTACCTTGTGAACCTTAAAGAGAACCTCACAGAGGTTAAATGTGGCCTCAGCTTGAGCCCAGTCTGACACACTAGCCTGGTACGAGAAAACAGACAGTAAACAATTTAGTGATCATACACCACACAAAACTTTCAGAAGAAAGTGCAAAACGTGCAGAAAGTGCGAAACGCTGCTCAACAGCTGACATTATTTTTTAACCCTTTTCAATTTCTGCTGCACTACAGCCCAGTATATATTGTCTGCATACAAAGTTTAATTTCTTTGCAATTTAACTTGTGACCAACCAAGTTGAAACATTTAGGCAATCCATTGTGTAAACATACATAGCATATATAACATATATATAATAATACCATAGTATGATATTCATTGACACAGATATGCAAATATATCCTTTACAGAGAAAAAAAAAAAACTAGGGATGCACCGAACTGATTTTTTTTTGGCCGAAACGGAAAACCGAAAATGACAAAACACTTGGCCGAAACCCGAAACCGAAACAAATTAAACCACATTTTTGTAATATTGCTGGGTCAAGTCAAGCATTGCAGTTGCATAAATTAATATTCATGGTTCAAAGAATAAATCTGTTACAAAACTATTTATTTAGCATTCAAACAATGCACGATATGAAAAAAAAGTGAAATAAAATATTTTACTTGGCCCCACACATGAATAGCCTAAAAACAAGATAGCTGAAATATTATACAATTAAGTATCTTCTCTCATAAAACTAGTGAATTCAAGTGCCTTTTAATATTGTGCATTATCCAGTGTGCAGTTAGACTGAGCATAGTGGTGAGGCTGACATC